>PYXC01000090.1:1912500-2182500 GCA_015244755.2 Tenualosa ilisha | reverse complement strand
GAGTTGGAGGCCAGCTGGTTCTGCCTGACTGGAGGTCCAGCCTCGGGGCGATGAGAGGGACACGTAGGGGTCAGCTGAGACATCAGCCCTCGAGCTGGCCTTTTATCATCATGTGCGAGTGTGTGTGTGTCTACATATGTGTGTGAGAGTGAGTGTGTGTATATGAGAGTGTGTGTGTGTGTGTGTGTGTGTGGTGCCTCTCAAGCGCTGGCGAGCCTAAGCCCCTTAATCCCCCAATTCACACCTCCTCAGCGGGCGAGAGAACGAGAGGGAGAGGGAACAACGCGCTCCGCCCTTCACTCCCGACCCCATCAAGCAGCCCGTCCTGGTTGTCGTGGAGATTAGGACAGTGCGTGTCCCATGTTTAAATGCACACAGCCACCACATTACCGCTCCACATCTCATCCCCATTTTCCACCCTTTTATGAAGCTTGCGTGTGTTGTTTTTTTAATATCTGTGTTTAGATATGCAAGCGTCGTCCTCTCATGGTGTGCCAATGGTTTCATCATCATCACCGCCCCCAACCCCTTACGACACACAAACACACACACACACACACACACATAAACAAATGAGCAAGTAAGCCGGTATGTTCGTTGCATGCACCCACATATACACAAATGTATTTGTCAGTTTTTCCAGGAACATGTGTTGCGTTGTTGTGGGAGTTACATGTGTGTCAGGAGAGTGTGTGAGTGTATGGTGTCAGTGTGTGGTGTGTGTGTATGTGTGTGTGGGCGGGGTGGGTGGGGGGTTGGAGGGGGGGGTGGAGTGAGTTATCATTTGGGAAGGGCTTAGGGCTTAGGGAGTGTAAGGGCTTGCTTAGGAAAGGCATCAGAGGCTGGGATAAGGAGAAGTGTAGGGGCAGGGGCGTGCGTGTGTGTGTGTGTGTGTGTGTGTAGATGGTGGGGGGGAGCTGGGAGGTGAACTGGAGCAGCTGGGAGGCTGAGCAACAGCTGCTCGCTCTCCGTCACATCTGCTTATTCGGAGTACATCAGAGTGTCGACACAGTGCACTGCCAGGAGGAAGAAAACGAGAGCGAGAGATGTGGAAGGACAGAGAGAGAGAAAGAGAGAGAGAGAGAGAGAGAGGAAATAGGGGGAGGGAAAGGGAGTGATGGCTAGAGAGAGATGAGAGGAGAGATAGTATAAGGAACTAGACTCTGTACATTGGTTGGTGGGGGTGAGCGGCAGACAGTACTAGAAGGAAAAAAAAAAAAAAAAAAAAGTTGAACTTTTGGGCGTCTGGTTCCAAAGCTACACTCTTCCTCCCAACAGCCTCACCACAGCCTCCCTGTGCATCTTCTCCTTCCCTTCTCTTGTTCCTCCCCCCTCTCTCTCTCTTCCTCTGCTTCTCTCTCTCCCCCTCATGTCTCCATCTGTCTGGCTCCTTCTGTTTCTCCTCTGCCTCGCTCCTCTATCTATGAATCACACCATGGAGACAAACAAAACACAACCCTCTGTGCCTGGAGAGGATCTCCAGCCTCTCTGCAGCCAATCCAACACACACACACACACACACAAAGATCTCAAACACGCATCACAACCATACAAAAGTGATACAAGAGAGACAAGCACACTTTTACTGTATACTACCAATTTCCCCCACACACACTCCCATCGCAGTTTAGTTTACACGCATACATACACACACACATACACACACACCATGTAGGTCTTCTCTGATCTTTTTTGGTCTTAAAAGGAAAGCTGCGAGAAAACAGATTCACTCCTCTATGACAGATCTGAGATCAGTGAGTCTCATTGGCTGCTGTCAGAGGGGTTGGGATGCAGCTGACCCTGACTCAGCAGTTAGTCACTCTCCCCTGGAGCTCCCTGCGTTTTCTTACGGGAAGAGCAGGCCAGGATCTGTTCTTATGAATGCACTTGCCAGAGTCCAGATGCAACACACTCACTCACATTCACTTACCTAGGCTCTCTCACTCTCTCTCTCCCTCTCACACGCACATACACACGCACACACACACACACACACACACACTCTATCAGGAAGCCAGTCACTGACATTCAAAGCTGTAGGGTTTTCTTTTCCAAAAAACATTATTAAAGGCAAGACATACACACACACACACATACACACACACACCCATGTGCACACACAGTATGGTCAGTGTAGTCAAGCCTGACAGTGAACAATCAAAGACTAACCTACATCTATTCTCTTCTCTCCAAATCAATTATGTGGGTCATTATCACATCCCTGGAATCGACTAGAATTGTGCTAATATGTAAGGCTCACACAATTCTCATTACCTCATCATGTGGGTCAACGATGCAGAACACCAGGTGTCAATCCCAAGTGTCAATCCCAAACACAGAGGCACTGTATGGTAATCTGGGTCATCGACACAATAGCGTAATCTTCTAGAATGGTGCTATTAAGGGCCACACAATTCTCAAAATAACTTTTTATCAATAATCTCTGTTAGGGAAAATACCAGGTGTCAATCCCACGTGTCAATCCCAAACAAGGGCACACCGTATGGTAATCTAGGCACGGCGACCTCCTGCTGGGCAGGCCTGCTTTAATCCTCAAAGTGCCCTCTAATGACCTCTGTTAAAGAATCTCAGGCATTCAATCTATTTTCCATCTGTGGCTTGAGGTCAAACATCCAGATAGATTTGACCCTGTGTAACCTGCCACTGCATTCCTGGAAGTTCTGTGCTTATGAATATCAGACGGGCGCTGGGCGCAAGAGGAGGGGGAGAAAGGGGAGAAAGGGGAGAGCGGTGAGCCAAGCTCTCAGCGGGTGGGAGATGCTAAAACATTAACTCCTCAGTGTGGCCTCCGTTTCTGCCCCCGCCAGCCTGGAGAGGGACAGGAGGAGAAAGGTTAGCATGCAGCGGTGCACTCATGTGTCAAGAGGTGCACTTTACTCAGTCACCCCTATGCACGCGTGCACGCACACACACACACACACACACACACACACACACACACACATACACTTCACCCCCATCCTCTCCGTTTTCACCTTCTTCTGCACCTCTCTGAATGGAGGTGTGGAGTGGGGTGAGTTTCCTGTGCTTTTCACACACACACACACACACACACACACACACACACACACACACCAGATCCCCAAACCTCGACCTCAATGCTTGAGTGGTCATAGAGGATATCAGCTTACTGTGAAAACAACATCCAATTGTCCCTGCGTCCACTTCACGACACGTGTGCCATTGGGACCGAACTGGAGCCTTACCACACCAATAGCCTACCACCCCACCTTACCACACACACACACAGCTTGTGGCTAAATGAGGGCAAAACTGAGGGGGAAAATGAAAAGAGAGAGAGAGAGAGAGAAGAACTGAAAATATAGCAAACTAACTGGGCCAGGGACGCCAGGCCTATTTGGCTGGGCTAGGATGTGCAGTTGGACGCTTTAGTCTGGCAGCATGAGGGTAGCGAGCAATGAGGTTGGGGGCCGTGTGTGTGTGTGTGTGTGTGTGTGTGTGTGTGTGTGTGTGTGTGGTGGGGGGGCCTCAGGGGGTGAGAATGGGGAGATGGTAGGAGGGGGTTGGGGGAGGGCTGTGGAGTTGTAAGCGCTGCAAAACAAATGAGGCTCGGCAGTGCATGTGTGCGTGTGGTCCGGGAGGCCGAGCGCAGGGCCGAGTCAGTCGAGCGCAGGAGAAAAGGAAACGAGCCCCGGAGGCCAGGGGTGGGGGTGGGGTGGGAGCGGTGGTGGTGGGGGTGTCGGGGGAGAGCAGGGGGGGACAGAGGGAGAGAGGGTTGGGGAGTGCCAGCTCCGGTCACACTCTCTGATCTTATCTGGTGGACTGGACGTCGCGAGCCACTTCCCTCTGCCCCCCCGAGCTCAACAATCACCCTATCCATCCAAACCCACTCAGACAGAGCGAGAGACAGACACAGTGAGACAGCGAGAGAGAGAGAAACAGACAAAGAGAGAAAGAGAGAGAGGGAGAGAGTGAGACAGTGTGTGAGAGAGGGAGTGAAAGAAAAAGACGAGAGCAACAAGGAAGGCAGACGGTGGTCCTTGCATTATTACCATTGCCCTTTAAGGACTGGCACACTCCAGAAGAACAGCTAAATTATGGACTACTTTCATCACCTGAAGAGACCTGCGAGATTACAGATAAGAGCTGTCACTGAACAAACCTACCAAAAAAAAAAAAACCCTCTATGCTCTTGAGACGTGTGCCATCACACATACACACACATACACACACACACATACGCGGCATTTACTCTAATGGGGCCTGCAAGGAAGGGATTATAAGACTGGAAATCAATGGAGAGTCTCATATTGAGCTCAGCATGATGAGGACAAAAAGGGTTCTGGCGGCTATATCAAGAACAAGGCATTCCCTTATTGCAGTCATTATGAGCTGCAATGGGGGGGGGGGGGGGGGGGGGGGGCGCGCAGGTGTGAGACGCAGGAAAGGAGACTCACGTGGACCGAAGTGAGCCCAGCGCAGTTCTCCCTACCATGCGCGCACGCGCACACACACACACACACACACACACACACACACACACACACACACACACAATCCATCGCTCTCTCCGATGGGGAATCACCGCTTCATTATCGCCTTGCTGTCTCCTCTCTCGTGCTCTGATCTTTCGCTTAGATGCGAAATACACACACAGACGCACACAAACACCCATGCACATAGCTGCATAAATATACACTTATTAGCACAAAGGAAGATTTAAGCACACACACACACACACACACACACATCACACACACACAGTGCGCACAACACCTTCATCACTTCTGCTCATTAATGAGATCTGGAGACACCCTCACCGTCATGTTCACACACCCTCCATCCTGTTCTCAGATTTCTTGATTTATAATAAGGCAACCCCCCAACACCCACCCACCCCCTTTCCCGCCTCCTCTTGTACCCCTCTTTTTCTCTCACACTCTCGCTCCCTCTCCTTCACTTCCTCCTCTCGACTTTCCCTCGCTCTCTCGCTTCCCTTGCCATCTTCCATGTCCCTGTCAGCAGTCTCTCCCATCACAGTGCAGATTCGATCCTCTATATCTAGCCTCCATCTCTCCACCCACCCTCCCCACCGTTCCACCATCACTCTCTTTATCCCCATCATTTCATTTCTTCACCACTCAGGTTTTTCTTGCTTTCCATCTCGCCTTTTTTTGTAATGCTCCTCCTCTTCTCCATCTTTTTTTTCCCTGTCTAGGTGCCAACCGATTGTCTGTTTATTTCCTCCCTTTTCCTCCTGATTGCGGGTCTCCATCTCTCCGTTTTCATTCCCCCAATCATTTCTCGGTATTTCTCTTTCTGAGGCTCTTTTCCTGAGTCATTCACTCCTCATCCCCTCTTTCTGTCTTCTCTCTCTCTCTCTCTTTCTCTGCCTCCCTTAATGTCTGCGGTTTATTCAGCTTCTGTTACTAGTTCTTTTTTTTTTCCTCTTTTGGCTCGCCTCGTTCCTTCTCTCTTCATGCAGTTCTTCTTTGCTGTCTGAGATTATGAAGCTCTTTCTCCTCTTCACAGAGTTTTCCGCGGAAGCCGTCAGCCTATTTCTTTTTGCATTCTAGCCTTCTTCCTTTTCCCCCATTTTCCTTTTACTTCACTCTTTCTTTAGTTCTTTTCTATCCATCTTTAGGGAATTTTCACAGCTCTTTTCCTGGGTTTCTTTTCTCTCTGCCCCCCCCCCCCCCTTTCTCCTCTCACTCTTCCTCAGCGTGGTCTTTTTCTCCGTCTTCCAAGCTCTTCACAAGCGCTCCTCATCCTTCTCCCCCCTCCTCCCTCCGTTTTCCTCTCCTCTCTCAATCTGTCTTTCTTTCCTTCCTTTCATTGCCAGCACCTGTGTCTCATTAGCCCTGGTGAAAGGGCCCGTGCCGCTTGGTTTGACTCGTTTTCCGCTCCCACCAGCAACTGATTCAGGGTCAGTCGAAAACCCACCCACGCCGGCGAGCGACGCCGTCCCACACTGATTGCTCATCAGCTATTTACAAGCCTTTCTTTACCGTCGTTCCCCCCAGCCTTTCTTTCCTTTCTCTCGCTTTTCCCGAACTCCTGCTGCTGCTGTTGTTGTTGTTGCCGTTGTTATTTCTCCCCCCTCGTCTCATTCTCCCTCTCTCCTACGGCAGTTTCAATCCTGGTTGCTCCGGCACCCGGCGAGCTAATTAATTAGGCGCTCGTCACTGGCTGCCTGTCCTCCTCGGCAGTCTGGCTAGGTTTTTTTCGCTCGCCCAGTTCCCATGTTGTGTGTGCCTTTGTGTGTGTGTTGTGTGTGTATGTATGGGGGCCTGCTGTCTAATGAAGTCCTGTAGCCGCGGAGGCTAATGGAGCCATCAAAGCGCTTTACTCCTGTGGCGTGAGGGCCTGGACGAGCTCCAGGAGGCTCCGCGATGGCCCAGCTAGCACAAGCCACACCAGGCGCAGCGTGTGGGGCCTCAGCCTGCTCTGGGGGCTGGCTAGCCTGACATGTGGTGGCATGGGCCAGCAGTGTGAGGGAGCGTGTGTACTCTGTGTGTGTGTGTGTGTGTGTGTGTGTGTGTGTGGTTGTATATGTCTGGAGGGGGAAGTTTATACAGTATGTCTGAGTGTGTGTGAAGAAGGCAGGGGATTATTTCAGTTTATATTTGTGTGTGTTTATGCTATGATAAGACTGTATCTGAGTGTGTGCGTGTGTGTGCTTATGTTGTGATCGTGTCTGAGTGTTTACATCAGTATCCATGTGGTGTGTGTGTGTGTGTGTGTGTGTGTTAGCATCAGTAGTGTTCAGGCATCATGAGATATCCTATCAGGCCTCATTGGATCTGTTGTCATGGCGCACTGTTGATGCTAATGCAGCGATGGAGCCCCAGGGGGAAAGAGGCCGACTGCTCAGCTATGCTACGCTTACTCCTGTCCCTCCCAGAAAGACACCATTGCGTCTCACTCGACTTCTGTCAGGAGGTTGGGTGGAGGGTAGGGAGGAGGGTGGTGGTGGTGGGAGGTTCAATAGGAGAGACCCTGGGAGCAGCGGCTCATTGCCAGGGAAACTCGAGGGAGGAGGAAGGGGCTCCCATGAGTTAGCGCCTGAGCGAGAGAGCGAGCGCTAATGCTAGTGCTAGCTAATCTGGGACCATTTAACCCCTTTATCTGAGGGCAGGAACACGCTAATGATGAGCGGGAATGTCAGAAATACTCATCTCAAATGAGTCGATCAGTGGCAAGAGCCCTTCTCCTCTGATCCTTTCGCTCTTTTCCATCTCTCTCTCCCTGTCTCTCTCTCTCTGTGCATGTGAATAAATAAACAGCAAAGGAGAGAGCGAAAGTAGGGCATCTGCAACCTGGGACGCTGCGTCCTACCCAATACCCACTCAGATGGGATGAGGAAAGGGGCACTCGGTGTGTTCAAAAAAAAAAAAACCCAGAACACCGTAAGCTAGAGAAATCTTGTAAATAGCAAAAAAGGGAATTAATGCACAAGGCATAAAGTCAGAAAAGAGAGAGGGAGAGATGGATAGAGAGCGAGATGGATGGATGGAGAGAGTGAGAGAGAGAGGGAGGGAAGAAGAGGGGAACTAAGGTGCTTTTTGTGGGCATACAGGGGCCAGCAGACGGATAAGCGCAGACGCTGATAGAAAGTGTGGCGGGCCAAAGATGTAGAGTGGTGTACAGAAAGGGGGGGGTGGATGGATGGATGGATCGATGGATGGATAGAATGGAGGGATGTATTCGAGGCATGGAGAGGGCAATATGGAGGGAGTGATGAATGAGGGTTAAGAGACAGAAGCGAGGGAGGTAGGTTTTAAACACGAGGAGGGAGACAGAGAGGGAGCAGCAACACTGAAGTAAAAGAGAGAAGAAGGGCGGATTGAGGCTGCGGTGGGGGAGACGAAGCCGAAGGAGAGAGGGAGCGAGTGAGAGAGAGAGAGAGAGAGAGAGAGAGAAGGAAGGAGAGGAGGGGATGAGATGACGCTGTGAGCAACGGCAGAAGGCCCCGTGTTTCCACCCCAGGCATTAATAATCTATGCCAGTTTAAGTACCTCTGTGGAGAACGAGGCAAAGCAACGTGAAGGCAATGAAAGCAACTCTCTCTCTCTCTCTCTCTCTCTCCATCCCCCTCTCTCCCTCCCTCTGTTTTTCTTTCTCTCTCTCTCTTCCGTTTCCCTATCTCACTCTCTCGTTCTCTCTGTCTCTCTTTCTGTCTCTATCTTCCCTCACGCCTCCCCTATTCCCAAGGCAGCGTCTATTTAAATGTGTGTTTAATCAGGGAGTGTCATAGCTCTAATCGCGCCTGGCGTCACAGCCTTCCCTTTGCATCTCTTTATTTTTTCCCCCACTGCTTGCGTTCCTCTTTCTCTCTCTCTCTCTCTCTCACTCTCTCTCCACCCTCCCTGTCTCTCTTTCTCCACTCCCTCCTTCATTCACTGCCTGCAGCCATTTCCCCTCTGCCTCAAAGACAGGAGAGAGAGAGAGAGAGAGAGAGAGAGAGAGAGGAAGAGAAAGAGGGGAATGAGGGAGGGAAGCGAATGAAGAGTGGGAGGAGGGAACGGAGGCGAAGGCAAAAAAAAGAAAAGAGCAATCCCTCGGTGGCCCCAGCGCTCAGAGCAACGATGGTGATGATGATGACGAATTAATGAATCGCTGACAAACTCAACACACAATGGGGATGCCAGGGAGAGTGTGTGTGGTGTGTGTGTGTATGTGTGTGTGTGGGGGGTGTGTGTGTATGTATGTGTGTGTGTGTGTGAGTATGTGGGGGGGGGGGGGTCCAGGGGGTAGAAGAGAGAGAACTGGAAGAGAGAATCCAAAAGACTGTGTGTGTGTGTGTGTGTGTGCGCAAAAGAGAGAGAGAGAGAGAGAGAAAGACAGCGACAGCGTGCATGTGTATGTCTGAGTGAAAGAGTGAGTGAGATGCTCTGTGTGTGTGTGAGCGTGTGTGTGGTGTGAGGTATTCAAACAGGGAGAGACAGAGAGAGACAAAAAGAGCGAGAGTGGGCAAGAGAGAGAGACTGGCAATCAAACGTCTTTTCTCTCCATCTCTAAAGTCTGGCTCAAGTCGCTGTGCAGTTGCTGCAGGGGGGGTGAGTGGCAGGGAGAGAGAAGGGAGGGGTGGCCCAGGGGGAGACGCTTGATTCGCAACGTCTGTGATTGTGTGTGTGTGTGTGTGTGGATGCAAGCCCAGATGGCCCCTCTCCTCTCTTCTACTCTCCTCTCTGCTTCCTCTCTCTTGCTCAGAGTTCCCCCCCCCCGAAAACAGTGCTGGCACGCGCTTCGCCCACGCGCAGTGGAGCGGCGGTGGAGCCCAGCAGCACTGCAGGAACAGCGGCGGAGAGGGAAGAGAGCAGAGGACTGGAGAGGGGGGGCGGAGTGTGAAGGAGTGTGTGTGTGTGTGTGTGTGTGTGTGTGTGTGAGAGAGAGAGAGAGAGAGAGAGGAGCATGACTACAGGGGCCCCGAAACACCACAAGAGCCCACTGGGGACGCGGGGTGGGGGGAGAGCAGAAGTTGCATCATGTTTGAATCTGTCTGCACACACATGTGTTTTGGCCGGTGTGTGTGTGTGTGTGTGTGTGTGTGTGTGTGGTGTCTGGGCAAGAGGGGAGTTTTTTCCCTCCTCGCAGCTGAAACAGAAATCCCAATCCTCTGGTTGCACAATGCAGCAGTATGCGCACGTTCAGCTGGGCCCAACACAGCCAGGCACAGCAGGCTCTGTGTTCTGCCGTCTGCTCTGCAGTTCAGACCTTCTCTTCGAGCCTCTACCGTCATACATAATTCTCTTTCTCTCTTTTCACTCACAGCTTTCTCTTTTTCTTTCTTTCTCTTCCCTTTCTCCCAGCTTTTTCTTTTTCTGTCTATCTTCTTTCTTTCCCCTTTCTCTCTCCAACTCCCTCCCATGTCTCTGTGTTTCCCTCATCTGACAACCACTGGCATCATCTCTTGGCAGCTTGAGGTCAGTCTGCACAAACTCCACTCAACTGACCCCCATGTGGTCTGCATCAAGATCACCACCACTCTGCCTACACACACACACACACACACACAAAACTCACTCACTAACACAGTCTCTGCACACAAATACATAGGCTACACTCACACACACTCCAGACACAAACAAACACGCACACACACAAACACACACACAGGCACAAACTTGCTCACTCATTCACTCACACTCTCCTCAAAGACACACATTTACACACACTTACAGACACTCTCCACAAACAAACAACACACACACACACACACACACACGCACACGCCCCACCAGGCAGTCCATCAGGCTAGACCTCCTTGGGCTCAATAGAGAGAGCCGACTCCATTAGGGCTGATAGAGGCTCTTGGGGCATCTTTTATCTTGATGGTGCCCTTCCTCTCTCCTTTCTCCCAATAGCGAGCAGAGCGAGGGAAAGAGAAAGACAGATGGAGAGAGAGAATGAGGGGGGCGGGGGGATAAAGTAAAATTAGGGACAGGGTGGGGTGAGTGAGTGAGGAGGGAGGGAGGGAGTGACTGAGATAGTGAGTGAGAGAATGAAAAGGATTAAGTGAGGGACACAGAGGGTATGTGTGTATGTGTGTCTGTGTGTGTGTGGGGGGGGGTGTACGTTGAAATTGGAGCCAGCTTCTTGACGTTTGGTTTGGTTTTGTTGGTTTGACTTTTGTCTTGCAGCGTAGGGAAACAGTGCTCTTATCAGCAACCAAATTGCTACCAAGTGTGTAAAATTAGACTGCGGGTGGGCAAAACAATGAGGCCATGAGGTCACTCCACTCCATAGCCGGAGTGGGAGATGGAGTGAGAGATTGCATCATTTTCTGAGGGTTTTTTTTCCCCTCCCGGCGGACCCGAAATGACCTCACCGCTCACTAAGAGTCCAGATCTCTATCTGCGTATCCGTCTTCGGCACCGGCAGACAGACCCGGGTTAAGAGCTCCTCTCATGGGCACCTCAGAGCAGAGCTGGCCTCCGCCTCTCCCCTCCACAGTGCTATCTAGTCTATGGGCGGCCAAGAGTCTGCTTAACCTCTGTGCTATTATCCAGCTCATGCACAAACACGCTTCAGTGTGCACGCACACTCACACAAACATAGACACACACACATACAGAGAGAGAAAAAGAGAAAGACATATACAGATACAAACGGACAGACAGACACACACACACACACACACACCACACACGACAGACTGATGCTATCACACAATGCTCAGAATTCACCAGTGGCCTCCCAACCTACCCCTCAAACTCCCCTGTTACCCACCCAGCCTTTCTTCCTCTCCTCTCCACTTGTGAGGTAGACTATGGCCTAGCTTCCACCAGAGGCACAGGAGGGGGGAGCACTAACATTTCCCCGTGCAACTATATCAGTGGGGGGAGGAATTTTATCAGGCCTTTTTCATCAGCCAAACTCCATTAGGGGCTCAATGGCATTCCATTCAGACAGAGTTTAAGGAAAAACTCGAGAGAAAGAAAGGGAGAGGGAGGAGGTAAAAAACGCAGCACAACTGTTTATTGTGGAATAAATCAGAGCAAAAACAAATCATATTTGCCCAAAAACTAAGCGTCTCGGCAGGAGAGGAAGCCATTCACGGAGATGCTTATGAGAAGAAATTTGATTGACCCGACCGCTATTCAGCCTAAAACCCACTTGAATGCACGGCAAGGCGAGAGCTGCAGTAGGTTCATGTGAAGCAGCTCTCTTAAGCGTCTGACTGGGTTTTCCACCCGCAATCATGGCCCAAGGCCGTCTTCTTCTTCTTCCTGGGCTGATGGTCTACCTTTCCTCCGAAGCGCAAAGAAGGAGAAAAAGAGAAAGAGAGGGAGAAAAAAAAAGAAATGTCACATCATCCTCTCCTCCACCGCCATTCGCTGTTTTTTTCCCCCACTTTTCTCCCCTTCTCCAGCAGCCTCTCAGACTCCATCGTTTCACACTCTTCTGACTCTTTGCCATGGTGCACAGTACCTGCAGAAAACAGAGCCCATTTTCTATCTCTCCCTCCCTCCTTCTCTTCCTCTCTCTCTCTCTCTCTCTTTTTTCCCTGCATCAATCCGGCACCACGATGCACAGGACTATCATCCAGGGACATTTATTCAATCTCGCATTTTATACAAATGAGAGCTGGGGACTGCCAGTGCTCACTTTCAACCCCCAACACATACACACAAAAGTAAGTCTGTGTGTGTGTGTGTGTGTGTGTGTGTGATCCTGAGGGGGGGTTTGGAGGAGCAGAAACCTCCGTGTTCCACAGTCTCCCATCAATCACCCCATCCACTGCAGCGGTGGCAGTGGTTGCCGGCACTGCACCGTGTGTTCCGACGGGCCGAGTGCTCCGTCTTCCTCAGGCTGATAAAGCAGAGACGGAACCCAATCTCAAGCCGGTCAAAGAGCTGTGTTTACCCACACCAGGGGATTGATGGGATAGTGGAGGACCTGCCACCGCTCACAGCAGGGGGGCAAAATACGGGCCTGTGGTCTGGGAAACAGAACATGTCATTAAAGGGGGGGTGGGAGTGGGTGTGGGTTTGCGTGTTTTTGGTGTCGGTGGGTGGGTGGGGGCAAAATGCTCGCACACAGACACACGGTTCACTGGGTCACTGTATACATACATGAGTGCATAATAGAGGCATTCAAAAAAATATAAATACACACACTGACGCAGACGTTTATGCATGATTGCACACACACACACACACACACACACACACACACACACACTGCAGAGTAGGCTACGTTCACATGAACTCACAGACCCACATGCAACATCAAACACATACAGGCTATGTAAATGCATGCGTACCAGCATCTCTCACATGAGCTCAAATATCCATTATATCAAATCAATATGCATGCTTGCGTCTAAGCACTGGCATATGAAGACACTGACTAAAATACAAATTAGTTGCATAAACTCTCTCTTCCTTTCCCCTCTCTCTCTTTCTCTCTCTCTCTCTCTCTCTCTCCCTTGCCCATCCAACGGCAATGCACTCATGAGTCCTCATGTATAAATAAACAGGGGCGCTCTGTGCTTCAGACCCATCATATTAGGAGTGCGTGCAGACACATGGGTTATACCCACACACTCAAACATGACCTGGTTAGGCCAGAGGCCTCGGGCTGCAGTTTGGCGAGCGGTCAGCAGGAGGCACAGGAGGAGGGGGAGAGAGAGAGCAAGAGAGAAAGAGAAGGAAAGACAGAAAGAAAAAAGAAAGAAAGAAAGAAAGAAAGAGAGAGAGAGAAAGAGAGAGATGACCCCGGCCAGGAGACGGGACAGGTCAGGCGAGATGAGGGAGCAGACACCCAGAAATTATAGTCATTTCCTCCGCCTCTGACCAACCGCGCAGCACAGAGGGCTACTTAGGGTCTGACACACTGAGGGGGTGACTGTGCATTGTTTATTGTATGAGTGTGTGAGCATGTTTGTAAGAGTCTCTGTGTGTGTGTGTATGTCAGGAAGGAGGGAGGCGACTGAGAAAGAGTTTGGGTATGTGTGCGTGCATGCATGCATGTGTGTGTGTGTGTGTGTGTGTGTGTGTGTCTGTTTAGAGAGGGTGACCATGTCCCAACTCTTTCTACCAACCACACCCAAACCACACACTCACACTCTCTCTTCCTCTCTCTCTCTCTCTCTCTCTCTCACACACACACACACACACACACACACACACACACACACACACACACACAGACATGTTAATCTGAAACTGTCCACAAACACTGAGACCTTCCCTCCTGGCACAAAGCACACGCCCATCCCTCCCCACCACCAACAAAAGAAAGAAGCTGTTACAGGAAGTCCAGGGTAGGAAAATAAGACTATTGAACAAGGAGCACAAACCACAAGATGGAAAAAGGTGAAAAACGAGAAGCAGGCAGCAGCAACAGGATGGAAGCCTTCAAAAGGCCAGGCGACAGGAAGCCTTTACAAACACAAGGCACTTTTCCCCCCACAGTGCCACTCCCACCGCCAGCCACCGTGTCTGAATGACAGATGATCACTCGATGTCTGTGCCTCACATTGAGAGGAGAGAAAAAAAAAGCCCAAAAAAAACTAAACATCCATGCTGGGGAGTGATGAGACAGAGAGAGAGGGGGAGAGAGAGGCACATCATCGGCTGATGTGGAATAATATTTACATACACGGCTAATGCAGGGGTTCAATTTATCACTTCAACAAGCTGGAGTCTGCTGAATAGAAGACAGGAGGAGAGTACTGGAGTTTGGGAGTGGGGATGGGAACGGGGGCGGGTGGGGTGGGTGTTTGGGGGGGGGGCTAGAGTTGAGAGAGCTACGGGTGTCCGTTAGACTGGAAAATAGTCAGTGAATGTAGATCGCGGGGAAACAGCTTACAGAAAGCTGAATTGCAAAGATAACATAGAAATTGAGTGTGGGTGTGAGTGAGGGGAGTGTGTATGTGTGTGAGAGAGAGAGGGAGGGAGGGAGGAAGGGGGGAAGGGACAGAGAGAGGGAGGGAGGAGGGGAGGGAGAGAGAGAGAGGGAGGGGAGGGAAAGAGAGGGAGAGAGAGAACAACAGCATGTGTGTGAGACTGAGAGCAAGAGCAACAGTGATTGAGGGTGAGTAAAGGACAGAGAAATGGAGTGAGAGAGAAGACGGTGGGAGGAGATGAGGGTGAGAAGCAAGGGAGGAACAGAGAACAGGGAGAGAGAAAAAGAAGGAGTGGGAAAGAGAGAGAGAGAGAGAGCTATAGGGAGATGAGAGGATTGAGGCATGTTGCAGGGGTCACCATCAGAGATAAGACCTAAAATAAACATGACCACTCGTGACCTTCCCAGCAGTTACCCTCCACTGGAGGAAAGCAGGGAGATGGATTTTTTCAGGCAGAAAAACGAAAGAGAAAAGCAGATATAAGCAGAGGGAGTGAGAGCAGGAAAAAGAAAAAGAAAGAGAAAGAGGGAAGGAGAGATCCTCTCCTTTTTAAACTGTGTGAAGAAGAAAAAAACACAGACAAAGAGGGTGAGAGGAGAAGGGAGGGAGAGAGGGAGAGAAAGCGAAAGAGTAGAGTGGGAAAACAGAGAGGGGGGGGAATTTAGAGGCAGAGATAGAGGGCAAAAAGCCAATTTAGCTTTCACAAATGATCGTTCTGGTAAGCCTTTTTACAAGCTCACAAGTAAAAACAGACACAGAGACAAAAGACAGACAGATAGAGAGAGAGAGAAAAGAGAAACAAGTGGAAGTGGGGGATGGAGCAGAGAGGCAGCGAGAGGACGAGTTTTTATGACGAGGCTGTTGGGATGTTTATCTCTCTGTGCCACACTCCAGTATATCCCAGACATGCCTGGCGTTGAATATCAACAGCGCAGGCGATCGATAGGAACCAATTCCTGAACGCCGGCGACTGGGAAGATGTCCGGCCACTTAAGGTCGTCAGTGCCGGCCCAGGAGCGTTACCATGGAGCCTTTATTAGCAAACCCCCTCTTCCCGCCCCAACCTCCCCTTCCTGGAGTTGAAGGCCAGGAGGTGCCTGTCATTTGACTGCTAAAAAGAGAGGGAAAAAAAAAAGACGACCTGTGCTACACTTTCCCCTGGTTTCATTTTCGCAAAGGCTTATCAGCGTGCTCTTTGAGCCAAGAGAGAATGACAGTGAAACGCGAAGGAGGGGGGAGTGGAGGAAGGGGAGGATTGGAGGTGGGAGGGGAGAGAGAGAGAGAGAGAGAGAGAGAGAGAGAGAGAGAGAGAGAGAGAACTAGAATTTCAGGCACAAGGGGGAGGAAAAGAGTTTGATGAGAAGAAACAGTCATGAGATACTAGAGAGAGAGAGAGAGAGAGAGAGAGAGAGAGACAGAGACATGGGGGAGCAGAGAGAAAGACAGGGAGACAGAAAAGGGGCTAGAAAAGGAAGAAAAATGACATGGAGAAAGAAAAAAAAGGCAAAGAGAGAGAGAAGAGAGATAGATGGCACAGTGAAAGAGAAGAAGAGGGAAGAGAAAACAAATGGAAGTGAAAGAGGCAGAAAGACAAGAGGAAAGAGAAAGAGTGTGTATGTGATAGAGGAAACTATTATGTGAAATAACCCACGGTAATTGCACCGTCTTGCTCTGCTGCCCATATAAGGTAATGGAATGCAGGAACCAGTGGGGTAACCTGTATTGATTCAAAACCTCCACACACACTGTCTTGCCTGCCAAAGAGCCAAACATACATACACACACACACACACACACACACACACGCACGGTGGCTCTGTTTTCATTCACAGTCTGATAAACACATACGCAAATAGAATACGAGCCATTCACTGAACAAGAAGATGGCCATAAACCAAAGCTTTTCCGCATCCTGACGCCTTCAGACAGCACCATTTAAAACAGAGACAAACACTCACACGCTCTGAGGCAGTCGGGAAAAGAGCAGCGTGCTGCCGGGAGAAGGGCAGTCGACACTCTGCTTTGGCAAGTGCAGGGGCATTGGAATTCCAACAGCATGATCTCGACATCTTCAACCAAAGATGGAAAATGTCTTCATGTCTAACACCAGCGCTAAGACTTAGCCCTGCAGGCATTCGTGGTGAATGCCTGTGAAGTGGATTTGATCCACACACACACCACACACACTCACATAAACACACTCACACACTACACACTAACAGACATGTACGTGCAAACAAATCCATGCAAATACCTAGGCTACATACAGACATAAAATGCCTACACACACACACATAGTCCCTGACTACACATTGTAATAAACACATGTTGGCACATGAACACACACACAGACACATAATTCTTCATGACCCCTTAGAGAGGCCAGCCATAACACGCCCCTCTGGCTGGAAGTGTTACACTTCCTCTGGCTTTCTCTCTCTCTGTCTGTGAGTCACAGTACCATAGGAGGAGCTAAAATCCCTGCCATGTTGCTACTAAGCCCCCCCCCCCCCCAGAAACATTCTATACTCTCTCACTCTATCGCTCTCTCTCTCCTCCTCTCTCATCCTTCTTTTTCACCCTCTCTATTCTTCCCCGTCCTCACCAGGCTGCTGTGCCAGGCCTCGCCCCAGTCCCAGCATCTCACATGGCACCCAAGCGCTGGCGCTCAGCTTGCTGCTAATGCCAGGCTGTGTCTGTGCCATCAGAGCCAATGCCGCTACCACCACCACCACCACCACCATCTCCTCCAGCCTCAAACTCCCTCACAGCCATGGCACTGTGGTGCCACGGCGCGTGGCCCATCTTCTCTGCAGAGTGTGGAAGAGTGTGGCAGGGAAAGGGAGGGGGAGGGGCGGTGTGCGGTGTGTTCAAAGGCTCGGGTAGGTGTCTCGCAGTGTACCCCAGTCACGACTCAGCAGCATCTGAGACAGTTGTGTGTGTTTGTGTGTGCGTGTATGCGTGTGTGTGTGTGTACTGGTGTTAGCGTCTCTGTGAAAGTGAGTGAGAGAGAGAAGAAGGGAGGGGAAAAAGGCACAGAAAACAGAGGATTTCTGAAATCAGCATTTCTGCAAAGTGCCCAAATTGCCTCTGAAAGCCCCTTAATCCAACAGATCCACAGAGGAATGCATGTGTGACAGCTGCTTGACTCAGTCTTTCTCTCTTTCCCTCTGCCCCTTTCTCTTTCTTACTTCTCTTTCTTTCTCCCTCTTTCATTCTATCTCTCTTCTCTCCCCCCTTTTCTTTTTTCAGTTATATCTCTCTCATTTCTCCGACTGCCTTGCATACTGTGTGTGTCAAACTCCAATACATTCTCTCCGCAAAGCACCAGAATAGTAAGGGAACTGACTGAGCGAGTGGCCAAACTTGGCCCTGTTGTAGCTGCAGCGCAAAGCACTGTAGAGCCTCTGGCTGGCCAGAGTGTCATTGTATGTGTGTATGTGTGAACTATTTCTGTTGCACAGCTGAGAGATCAAGCTGCCAAATCTGACCACATGAGAGAATGGTGTTGTTTTTGCTTATGTGTGATTGAGTGCTTAGGTGACATTTCTGTTGTATAGGACTAGTTGAGGCCAAGGGACCAGATCTATTTAAATGTGAAAATGATTCTGTGCACGTTCTACATATAATTACTGACTATACACACTGTGTGTGCA
Source organism: Tenualosa ilisha (assembly GCA_015244755.2). Lineage (NCBI taxonomy): Eukaryota > Metazoa > Chordata > Actinopteri > Clupeiformes > Clupeidae > Tenualosa > Tenualosa ilisha. Next base: position 2,164,506 of record PYXC01000090.1, on the reverse strand, counting down.
CTGTATGCAGTGTGTGTGTGTGTGTGTGTGTGACCACGGTGGTTAGGTGTCATTTTTGTTGTACTGTTAAGGCAAGGGGGCCAAATCTGGGCTAACGATTGTGTGCATGCTCTTTGTGGTCAGTAATCAGTATCAGTGTGAATAGTGAAGAGGTGGAGATGTGATTAAATGTGCAGAAAATGACACATGAAAAAAATGTGTAGACCTATTTGTGCACCTACAGAAAGAACAGCAATATTTTGTGAATACGAGAGTCTGAATATGATTATGTTTGTGAGTGTGTATGAATGCCTTTCCACTGTCATTGTGTCTGTTTGTGCAAACATCTCCTGGTGTATTTATATGAGGGATTAGGCACATGTGTACGTGTGTGTGTGCGACTGGCAGTAATGCCTGACTGTCTCCATCTCCTAAGGGTGCGATGCTGTGAACATCATGCTTCATTACGGTGCGTTTCCTGTCGTGGGAGACCTCGAACATGGTTCTGGCCCCCACACTGAAATTCCTATGTGAGGGAGCTGCCTGCCTGCATGCCGCTGCTGTGGGTAAGGCTAACATTTGTGCAAGGCGAGCCCCCTGATGGCTCCCTGGGGGGGACTGCTCTTCGGCAGTTGCGAGCTCACTCTCCAGATGTTCGGCTTCACAACAAAGCAGAAAGGAATGCGGCGTGACAGTGGAGAGGAGGGGGTGAAGTGCCATTTTGCGGAAAAGGTCAAGAGCTGATGAGGGGCAGTGAAGGTACAAGTCATTCTACAGGTGTCCTTCCTTTGTGTTTGTGTTTGTGTGTGTGTGTTGGTTGGTTTGTTTGTTTGTTTGACGGTCGGTCGGTTGGCATGACGGCACGCTGACGTGTTTGCTTTCTAATACCATCAGCGAGCAGCAATGAACCTCTCTCTGGGGGGTGAGGGGTGGGGGTGGTTGATGTGTCTGTCTGTGCAATCTCCAGGACCAGCTGCGACGCGGCCCTCAGGCTGACGATCGCCGTCTTATTTTTTTTCTTTTAGGGGTAGGAGGTGTGTGTGTGTGTGTGTGTGTATGTGTGTATTTGGAAAGGGGAGGGTGTTTTGACTCTCTCCTTTTTTCCAAGGACACGCCGTAACTTCAGTTGCTAGAAAACACCTTCTGTCGCGGCGCTGTCACCCACATGGCTCTCTCTGAAATACTGGCTTGCCAGACTCCCCTAAACTTCTCCCAGCTCTCGACTCCTTTCTGCATCTCAATGAGCTGCTGCTGAGACTGAAGGCCGAGTCGTGTGTGTGTGTGTGTGTGTGTGTGTGTGTGTGTGTGTGTGTATGTGTGTGTGCTGGGAAGAAGGGCTTGAAGCATATGAAAATGCCCTTGCTGTGCTATCCAACTCAACATAAGTGGTTGCAGCCCGGCAGAACATAGTTAGTCAAGGCCGCTATTCAGTGGGAACTGTAGCAGGGTATATCGTAAGTGAAATTGGCATTAGTGTTCAGCATGGCTCCCCTACCCCATCTTTGATCAAAACCAGACCTTGGGAAATGAGGTCATGAAGTCCAAATCTCTTCCTGGAGGACGCAGATTTATCGTCGGCGGAGCTGCTAACACGATTGTAAATTGCAAAGGTCATTCAGGGCAAAATTAAGCTTTTATTGCCCTGCAGTGAACCCCGGCGAAAAAACAATTAAAGCACAGTATGTTCCATGTTGACAGCAAGCATAATTTTGGGAGCAGGATCAAAGTTAATTTACTAGCCTCACATCTAAGCATGAGGGAAATACAATCAGAAAGCCATTTTTGCATTTTGCATCTATTTCGGACCAGAAACTCATCGCTCTTCCTTTGCCAAATAGGCTTACTCTGGATGATTTCTGCAGACTTACAATGCCACATTGATCCCTGCCCGAGCCAAAAACACCAGGGAACTGGCATTCACCTACGCAAATGACCAGGGCTACTTTGAAGGGAGAATGAAGGAATGTAAAGGAAAAGAGACAGAAAGAGAAAGAGAGAGAGGGCGCAAGAAAGACAGAGAGGGAGAGAGAGAGAGAGAGAGAGAGAGAGGGAGAGCGCAAAGGAGAGAGCGCAAGGCATAGAGGGAGAGAGTTAAATGAGCACAAGAGTCAAACGGAAGGTGGATGGGTGAGGAAAAAAGGCCCTGTTCGCTGAGCCCACACACAAATCCAAGTCTTTAGTAGTGTGCTTTATCTCCACCAGGCTGGTGGGAGTCGGGAGGCCCTTACGGGCAATGCTAACGGTTGCCCTCAGTGACATGGCCCTTCAGTAAGGCAGGGACCTCTCCTCAGGGGGCAGGGGTGGGTGGAGATGGGGGTGGTGTGGGGTGTGGGGGGGGGGGGGGGTCAGGAGTGGGAGGGAGGGTAAAGGTAAAATGAATGGCCTGCATTAAAGCAAGTGTTACATGCCGATATCTAGACATGTCTGAATACCGTCTCTTGTCATCTGCTTGCTGGTCTCTCCTATTCTGAACTTGCTGTGGTCATGAGACAGCAGGAACTTATTATGGCAAGATTTTTTCCCAATTCCTTTTTTTTTTTTTTTTTTTTAAATTAAAACCCTCCATCAAGAAACTGTTCGACTCCAACAAATTCCCCGGGGTAACACAACGGGAACCAGTGGTAAGCACTTGTGGTCGGGGTGAGGCAATGACTTTTTCTCTTTTTTTCCCCTCCTTTTTTCCCCTTCTCTTTTTTTCCCTCTCTTGCGGGTGTTTAAACATTTTCACAGAAAAGGGTTTTTTTCCCCCTGCTGTTGGAGTCTCACACGCAGAGCTCCATAAACAATGAGGCCGAGAGCAGAGGGGAGAGGGAGGTGGGGCAAGCGCCCTTTCAATTCACCAGTGGCTGGAGAGCAGCGGCAACAAAAGCTCGGGAGCCCCCCGCCACAAAAAAAGCTAAGGTTGAGGAGAATGGGCATTCACTGAAACGAGCGCTCCCATCTCCCATCAAACCAACCCTCTCTCCCTCCTTTCCCTCCCTTCCCTCCCTCTCTGTCTCCCTCCCTCTGTGGGTGTGCGTGGGGGACAGACAGACCTCCTTCTTCTTTGCCAGTTTCACGCTAATCCATGAGCTAACTAGAAACTACAGCCCATTGTGTTCCAGCAGCAACTCCGCACAGGCTAGGCCTTGTGGCTGAGAGCGTGCATGCCCTGAAAAGGCCCTCCATATACACATCTCAAGGGCTGAATAGGTTTCTACTCTGCACTTTGACGGAATGTAGACTATTGCACAGAGCACAGGATCAGAAACGGCAGCGCAGTCGAGTGGCCCCAACTATGTGGCTGCTACATCTACTGCACAACGACCAAACCACAAGGCCCCCATGTGTGTGGGGTTACTGGATGATCTCCATGACAACCAACCACTTTGACCTATATAAACAAACTAGGGAGAACTTTAAGGCATAGTGATTGTGATGAATCATATCCACCACAGAACTATGTAGCCAATACAACATATTCTCTAAGAGATAAAGCCACGTAGCCAGCCTAGGAATTATTCTGGCACTTCTGGAACGTTGTATATACGTTATATGCAACTTCATGTTTTGTCAGCATATTTGTAAATGAGATCAGCCGTTTGAGGGAGTTTCAAAATCATAAGCAATATTTCAAATGCACCTGCAGAGCAATAGCCTACATAATCTAAATTATCGTCTGTCCGGCTTCCACCGTAGGTCCGTGCGCATCCCGCCTACCGGCTGGCCTTTTAAACAAATTATATAACAAACTCATTATTACGCAGTAAAAACAGTGACATGTTTAAATTATTTAGACGGTCATCACTCTCAAATTTCTCGCAATTCTACATGTAGATCTTGGCGAATCATACAAGTTGACTACAACTGTCAGCGTTCGATGTCCGAGCAGTGCCAGTGACATCCTGTTGATTGTCTAGCTACAGATTTTTGTTTAGAAACAATATTTTCTGACAGCCACAATAAATGTTAAATTCTGCGTCGCTGCATGCGTTTATTTTCTCACATTCAATTTCCCGGAGACATCCTCACTGCTTGCAGGAGAAAAACATAAACGGATTAGCTACATCAAATGTTCAAGAACAATCACACCTGCTGCTGCTGCTATAGCGCCGCTCAGATGACTAAATACCCCGGGAGGCCACACCTTGCGTAACATGGCGTACCGAAAGTCGGGATAAAGGTACGTAGCGACCCGATACCCGTTTCGATACAAGGACATGATTGAAGACACACTGACCTCTGACAACAGTCTAGAAGAATAATAAATCACAGCAGAGGGAAAGAAATTGTAGGCTGCCGTCACCCCAGTGTGAGTTTCAACGCATTCACATGGGACGGCGGACTTCATGGAATACTTGTCGGATAACAAGCGATCCGGCTTATAAACCGAAACTGTCGAAAGAAATACCCACGGGTCGCCCACTTCAACTGAAACAGAACGCGTACATGTTTCTCGATAATCGTGTGTCAAGAAAGTGTTTTTCTTACCTTGAAGCAAAATGAAAATTACGGTTGCAAGAGTCCAACTCCTCGCAGTGAAGTGGGTATGAGAGGCGCCGTCTTTCGCCATTCTTGTTGAACAGTGCAATATCCTCCGATCAAACTACAGATAACAGAATATTCCTCTGAATGGTTTTCTTGTTTGTTATAGCCTAATCACGTCCTGTCAAGAACGGTTTTGCCCCACACGCTGGCGACTTGTTTTCTTGATATCGGTCCTACGGTCGGCTTCAGACATAAAAGCATTTAAAAGCCCTCCCCGTAGGCTACTGGGCGTCAGTTGCGCACACAGGTATGTTCTGCTTGGTATGTGCGCCACTGATACAGTCGCTCAGTAAGTAGCTACAGTGGTCGGCGTCTAGTTCCCCAACCCGTTCGAATGCGCCATTCAGAGTGGAGCGGGGTATGTGATGTCATAAAGGGCGTCACAATTCCACAGCATGTCTGAAAAGTTAGGGAACTTCTACCATAGATCTGCATTACCGCAACTGATGATTCATCTCTGCTTTCTGTCCTCGCTCACGGGCACTAAACTAGGGTATAGGCTACAGAACTTGTCTAAGATAATAGGCTACTTGGAAAAAAATATTTTATGTATTATAATATTAGTCTACCCTGTTCCTAAACTACAGCCTATTATGTTCTTATAATAATTGACTGACAAGGCTATAAGTTTGTTGTCCTCAACAAAAAGTCTAGGCTGTCCATATAATTTATTGTAATTCTACACGCACAGTAACTCAGTGCCATGCTGTTTAATAAACCGCCAGCTCTATTGCAAGGAGATTCGCATACACTGTTTCATTCCAGATAAAACTAATCTTATTTTTCCTCAGCGTGAAGTCGGTCTTACAATTCCGTTCGTTAGTTATTTACCTATCTGCCTGTCTCAGCAGTGCACCTGAGCTACCAGCTGACTCTCTGCGCAAACAGCACGATTAATTAACCAATGAAGAAATGAGGTAGAAAAGCAGACAGCAGAGGGGCTATCGCTCCTGGGGGCTCGTAACGGCCACCCGGATAGCGGCTGATGGCCGTTAAGGACCCGGCTTAATCCGTAGTGAATTTGCGCCAAATCAGGGCCAGATTTGAGCCTGAGTCGGCTGGTATCTTGGCAGCTCACTCTCCGTCCCCGCTGTGGGGGTGTTCTGAATGCTAATGACCTACCTCGGTCTGCCATCTGTTGACTGTTTGATGTAATTGCGCGCACCCACAAGCGAGCACAGACACACTAGCCCACTCGGAACACTCACACAGTCACACAAACAACACGCATACGAACACACACGAACACACACAAACACACACACACACACACAGTTGATTGCCATGCACAGAATGACTCCTTGGCCTTGGCTTCTCAATCTCTTTGCAGGGTGAGATATATATCAACTCCCACTCCCCGCGGTCTGTCAGCCTTGGATGGCCTATTGTGTGTCTGCTAACATCGCTAGTCCTCCCACCGGAGCACTGTGAAGGCTCCTGCTGTTATTGTTTCCCTAATCATAAAAAAGTCCATGAATTTTCGATGTGGATCTCCCTTTCACTTCCACACCCACAGGAGCCAAGCCTCTGCGTGTTTGAAATGTGATTAGAAGCAACAGGCGAAGATTTGTTGCCCTCTTGCCGACGCAGGAGAGACCTATATGGCTTCGGGATAATCCGTCAATTCACAAACATCTGCAGAGGCGACTCCATTTCAGTAATGACCCTACTCCTGTTGCTAAGGTAATATGATGGATCTGCGATCGCAGCAGACGGCTGAGGAGAACCGAACTCGATAGAGCGAACGGCACAGAGGCCAGTCGCCTCGCGGCTAAGGGCAGGTTTTAAGGACATTATAAGGACAAATAGCATGGCTGGCTTTAAAAAAATCTGCTTGATACTTTCCTCCCTCTCTCGCTTTCTCTCACTCTTGCTTTTCTCTGTTTCATTTTCTTTATTTCTTTTCTTGCCTCTCTTGTCCCCAAACTCTGAGTGGAGGCTGGCTGGCTGTTTTGACATCATCTTGAATGAGGGCACAAATATATTCAGTTTCAGTACACCACTCACAATTGCTCGCCTCAGCATGTTTCGCGGTGTCGAGCGGTATGACAAGAGGGTTAGAAGTTCTCCTCCTCAAAAATCTTTCACCCCTCTTTCCCCCACCACCCCCCTACCCCCACCCAATGCTTGAACGCACTCTGAGACTGGCTGCTTGTAGTGTCAGAAAGACAGAGAAAACGAAAAAGACAGGGCCCTTTTAAGCCTCCTCCTCGTCTAGTACCTCATTAAAAAAGGGAAAAGTGTCGTGTAGTACAGGGGCATAAGCTGATCTCCTCTTACCTCGCTACCACTGGAGCTTGACTTTTGTTGACTTCATCTCTAGAGCTGGCTGGCGGTGTGTGTGTGTGTGTGTGAAGCCCAGTATTTCCTCCACCTTACATCACCCACCCCCATGATCAGGGCTGTGTGGTCATCATCAAGCTCTGTGGGTTTCGTGTCGGATATGCCACAAATACATCCTCTTCCTAACATCAGCCTATTAAAGAGAAGAACAATAAAATGTCAGCCTGACAAGTAAGAAGTACTCCACGGGTGGGCCATTAAGCATCACTGCTGCCTGGGAGTGACCTGGCTGGCACTAGAAGCAGGCATATGTAAACATTTTATTACAGAAACTTGATAAATCAGCGTGGGTCACAGTTCACACCTGCTGTGCATGAAATGACACACACACACACACACACACAATCTTCAAGCCCAACCCTGCTTTCCCACTCCCTGGGCAATCATTATGGTAATGGACACTATATGTTATGGTAATGGGTGATCTGAACGCTGCACACCAGCAAAACCTCAACCTAAACCCTGGCCAGATGCCCTCCACCTATTCAAATGGGCAGCGATGAGAATAACAGTCCGCCCTCACTTCCAACCCTCGCATTCAATCCTTCCTCCATCCCTCCCTCCCTCCTTCACTCTTTCCCTCTCTCCATCCTTCCCTCCCCATCCGTTTCTAGAGAAGCATCGTTTCCCAGCTCTCCCTACTCTCTCTCTCTTTCTCATCCCTCCCGGCTCTCCCCCTGTTCAGGCCCATTTGAGAGATTGCCCCAGTGGTCGGAGCTTGGCTGGAAGGCCTCTGATTGATTAAACGGGCTGTCGCTTAATGTGATCATGTATCAGCCACGCGGCGACACTTCCTCGAGCATAACTCTCGGCTGGCGTCAGCCCGGCTTCTCTCTTTGAAGTGTTGATCTCAGAATTTGCAGCCCTCCTTGTAACAGAAGCAGTGGCGCGCACACACGCACATGCATGCATGCACACACACACACACAAGATATTGGCTGAACTGTGCGTACAGTCACTCTCATAACACCAACAAATATTCAGAGCCTCCCACACACACACACTCACGCAAGCATACACACACAAACACATACACACAGACATATGTGCAACACTGCTTTTACTGTACACACACACATAAAGTCAGTCTTAAATATACACAGATAAATACACATACACGCACTGCATATGTACACCAATAAGATGTTACACAAACACAATTTATGCACATATGAATAATCATGCTAGTTGCCAAAAAAAAAGACAATGGCACAAAAACAGCCTCAGAAACACACACACACACACACACTCACACGCACCTTCCTTCCTTCCTTCCTTTTTTGTACCCTTTCCCCAACCTCCGTGGCTCTGCCTCTTTTCTTGTGGCAGAAACATCATTAGGAGTTGAGCCCTGTGCATCTGCAGGCCCCATTAGCGGCGGCGAGCCTAAGTGTTGCTTTGGTAATGACACTCGCAGGGAGCGGCAGATAACGTTGCTCTCTTTAATTAAAGACATTAAAGGGGCTGCAGAGAGACACTGAGCCCGTGGGAGAAAACGTTCTCACACCTCCCAAAATACTCTCTCTCTCTCTCTCTTTACATCTCTCTCACTCTCTTCCCTTCTTCTTCCTACTCCTCCTCCTCCTCCTACACATTTTCTGTCTTCCTTCTCTTTCTCTATCCTCATCTCTCTCGTTGTCTCTCTCCTTCATTTTCTCTTCATCCTTACCTATCCTCTCAGCATCCTACTGATGTCTCTGTTCTGCATTCTCATATTTCTCTCAATTTCACTTCATCTTGAGCACTCCCCCTCCCTCCCTCCCTCCTCCTGTGCCTCGATGTCCGTCATGCCTCTCCTCTCCGTGCCTCATATTTCACATTCAGTTCATCCTTCTCTCCGCTCTGCTCATCTAAACTCCGCTGTCTGTCTGTCTGCCTCCATCCTCTCCCACCACCCCTCTGAGGCCTATCATTAGTTGGCTGTCGTCCGCCATGTTTACCACATGTCCAAGTGTCTCGCCTCATTAACATCCCTCATGCCAAGAGAAGAAACTGTGTGTGTGTGAGAGTTACAATCTCTGGCGATGAGGAGAGGTTTCATGTGTGTGTCGTTGTGTAAGTCTGTGTGTGGGAGAGCTGTGTATCTCTAAATTGTGATCGTACACACTAGCTCTCTCTCTCTCTCACACACACACACACACACACACACACACTTTTTGTGTAAGTGTGGGTGTGTCTGTGTTCAAGTAAAGAAAACAACAAATGTGGGAGCAGGATGGTGGAGAAGAAGAACTCACCCACCTGTTCTCTCATATACACCTCTCAAAGGTGTAAACTGCACGTCCTTGTGCTGCTTATGTATGGTATGTTGGTAAGAGAGTGTGTGCATGTGTGTGTGTGTGTGTTTCATGCAAGCTCCTGTATGCCATGTTAGCTTTTTAAGGCACCCATGTGGAGAGGTTCAGGCAGGAGGCGTGGCGCATCTGCTCTCCCTACATCTCTCCATGTTTTGCCTATTTTCCTGTTTTAATTGTGCATCTGTTCAGTGTTGGTGTGTTTGGCATCGGCCACATTCCCCACATTTTCCCCCTGTAAAAAAAAAAAAAAAAAAAAAAAAGAGGGACAGAGGGAGAGAGAAAATGTCAGTTTCTCTGCAAAACACAATGACATGCTTGCTCTCTCCCTCTCTCTCTCTCCCTTTCTCTCTCTCACACACACATAAACACACTTTTTCTTTCTCTCCCTCTACCTCACTCTGTGTCTCTCACTCTCTCCACATCTCTTTCACACCCTCTCTCTCACTCCCCCTCTCTTCCTTTCTCTGGGCTTCTGATCAGCTCACATCCTCTCAGCTCTCCTCCATAAATAGAAAAACGGACTCACGCCTCTAGGGAGGTGGAAAAGGTGGTGGTGGGGGCGTTTCTGTGTGTGTGTGTGTGTGTGTGTACGTGTGTGTTTGGTGGTGGTGATGGGTCGATGTGTGCACAAACAACATTTGGAGACGGGGCTATGTTAGTGGGGTTTGAATAGAGAGGGGGCTACACAAAGGAGCTCAGGTTTGTTTCTTTATCTGGAAGCAAGCTACCTTTTTCCTGCCATTCTTTCTCCTTTCCCTTCTTTCTCTTCCCTGTTCCTCTTTCTCTCTCTTCCTCAGACACACAGACACATGCACACAAACACATGCACATAGTTTTTTTCCCTTCCATTCAGCAGCGTAATTGTCTAGGACCTTTGGGGTCTGTATTGTTTTACCCTTCGACATGTGTGAAATGTCTCGGCCCTGTGGAGCTAACAGATCACACACTGAGTCACACAGTAATGCCATGCCTGCCATGCCAACTTGCCAAGCAACAACCGACAACTACAACAAGGACATATGAAAGCTTGGTAATGGTTGGGGTTCAATGTGGCTCCAGCCAACTATTTTAGGGACACCTCCAGTCTCGACAGCTTGGCTTCCTGTTAGGGAGGGAGAGAGGGGGGGGGTGGTGGTGGTAATCTAAGTATGACTGATAATAGCTATGCTGTGATAATCCCCAGCTGTAAAGCGCTAAGCCCACCATGAAACAAATGAAATGGGATCAGGCGGGCCGTGTTGCAATACAGCCGTGGCATGGTGGACAGAGCCATTGTCTAACCTGATCAGCTTAGTGTCAGAATGGGATCCTCACTCCGACGTACAGTAATCCACTGTGTGTTTTGAGGTAAGCGGCACTCTGTGATGTGTTTACAGAACACACGTGTGCATATTTATGAACGTGTAAGTATGTATGATGAACAGTTGAGTGAGTGTGTGTGTGTGTGTCTGTGCCCACAGGTGGGGAAATGTAAGTGACCCTAATAAGATGAAACCAGCAGTATGGAAACCCACATGAGCGACCATCATGTTAGCACAGTTAGCTGGTACTGGATAAAAAGACACCTTTGGCAATAGAGGAGGATGGGCAACTGTGAGACACAGAAACAGAGAAAGCTGCTCAGCAGAACCACTAAGAGAGAAGGAATAATTACACCTTTATTCAACAAATACACCTTTATTCAGTTTCCTGGCCTTGTACAGATGGAGTGTGTTTTTCGTCATGCTCCAGCTGCAAGAGCTTCATCTGAGCGTAAACCTGTTAATGAGGAATGGTTCACTTACATAGCCACAATCATTAATCACATGCCATGCAGTGGGCGGTCAAATTAATTAACAAGGCATTACCTCTGAACAACAGTAACACAGCAATTCAGTGTAATAATTGTCATTACGTATACATGAAAGTAATTATATATGCTTGCATGGTCTATCATTCATCGTTACAGGCACATTAGTGCTTAGGAAACTTTATAGGTAGAGAGTAAGCCAGTCTCATTTGGAAGTTCTTACAGTTCGTAGGTCTTGTAGACAATAACTGTATGATCGATGTATGTGGTGCCTGTATGTGTACAGTAGCCTGACAACCCATCCTACAACACCAAAATGTATAGTCTGGGCACAACCAATAGACTGGGCTCAATCCTAGGGCCAGAATCAGCTATTATTCAAACTGGATCAATCACAGTAATGTCAGCAAAATAGCAATAAACCTACGTCCTTCTTTGAGATGCCTTTTTCTACTCAACTTTCAAAGAAAAGCCCAAGTCTAACTCCTCAATGCCAATTCAAACGACCGCTATTCCTTGTCCACTGCTGACACCCTTGTCGTTATCTTGCTAAGGCTGCCCAATGACTTTCCACAAAAATAGAGCATTGTAATTGGTCTTACCAAGGCTTGGTAAGACTTTATGGTGCGTGGCTAGATGTACCCACTGAGCAAAACCATTTGCTACCGCTAAGGTGCGTACAGTACATCCACATAGGAATTCACATGAAACAGATGTTTTGTAAATATTTATAGTGTACACAATGTATGTATGCTTTTGCATTATGTAACCTTGCCCAGGTATGTAGGATTGTGAGGTTCAAGAACAGGAACTCGACTCAGTTGCTGCCTTGGGAGTGTTGTTTACTCTCAGGAACATCTGAGGCCAGCCATCGCTTTCTGCCTCAAAATATTAGCTTGGCCACGAGCCCTGACGGGGCGCACAGCCGTCATCGATGAGTCTAATGCCTGATGAGGTGTCGGCCAACTGTCCAGTCCAATTACAGCCACACTTACTCACACTGTGCCAAAACACCCAGACTTACCCACAACTCGCACTGTAAGAAAGTATGCAGGTCCTGAGAAGCCTTCAGTAAACAAAGCGGGAGCTTTGTGCTTTGTGCTTTCACCGAATTAAATGTGATGGGTAGAATTCGTTGAGAGCACATAAACTAAAAGTATTTTTCATTGTAGCATGAGATTTGCTACAGGCAATGAGCGTTGTTGAGTCTTAACTGAATCTGGGCCAACAAGAGTTCTGTTTAGAGTGAGCGAGAGCACTCCCCCTTTACAGTGGCCCTAATCACTGAGAGAGCAAGGTAATTGGAAGGGTAATGAATATTGAATGAATAGTCCAAAGCGCACAGATGTCGGCTCTTCCTCGGAGTAGAAGGAAGAGGTCATTTCAGCAGATCGTTGCCACGCTGCTGAGAGGACAGGGAGTCTATTTTAACAGCGCGTAAATCAGGCCATGTGGTTTTGCCACGTTTCCATCCATTTACAGGAAAAGGGCGAAAGCAGCCCTAGATGTAATAGTATGTCATTTTATCTCGGCTTTGGGAAGGAAGCTTCAGGCAAGGTGAGAGTGATCTGACATTAAGCTGACAAGGTCATTTTTTTAAGACATGAACAGGGCCATTGTGCTCATCTAAAAATCATACTCTCTGTAATAATGGATGGGATTTGCACAAGGGTTTGTGTCCTGGTTTTAGAGGGGCACCTGTCTTATCTATTTCACTGAAATGGAGAATCTGAGCAACTCACTACATTGAAATTCCTCTCAAAAGGTCCAGGAGAAATGGATTTAGAGGCAGTGCCAGACGAGACACTAAATGAATGCATTTCCTGCCTCACAGTCACAACTAACAACTTTGAAGTCTCAATGACACCCAAGCAGGGGTGTGGGTAAGATAACATGTCATGTCTGGGAGTGAACACAGGCACCTCCAAGAGTCTACACCAAGGGTAAATTACGCTGGGAAGACTGCCAGTGGAGTCCTCTGGTGGGGTGCTGGTCCATTTCCTCAGAATAATAGATGCTGGGATTTCCTCCTCCATGGCTAATATGCCCCAGGAAGAAGAGAGTGCAGCCATCCTTTACGACCTGGGATTGGTTGGGGCACGTCCCCTGGTCTCCCCCACTCAGCTTCATTAGTGCAGAGCTAAAGATAGGTTAACTCAAAACAGCACATCCAATGTAAATAGAGATGGTAGTTATAAAATCAAAAGAATGGAGCCCTGCTGAGGACTGGCAAAACAACACATCCAACTTGAATAGAGGTGCTCGTTTCAGAATAAAAGAATGAAAGAGCAAAGAAGGCATCCAAGAGTGAAGAATTCAATTAGCTTTGGCTTGGAGGTGAGGATAGGTCACGCACCTCGATCTCCAGGCTCCCATCTGTTCTCTAGAGAGAGTGAAAGATATAAAAGAAAAGGACGAGCAGAAGAGGAAGGAAAGTGAAGATAGTCCACAGAGACCAACAGGATGGGCAAATGAAAACATGGCTGGAGAGTGACATTGGTTGACTATCTCTTGACATTCAGGTGGAGAGAAATTGGACTTTAGTTCTTTCTTGGTATGGTATTGGGAGGGACAAGGCGCTCCACCAATTTGAGCCGCAAGCTGTGCCAAACTAATATGAGGTCGCTTATTAGTCCACTCTGTCGACACAAGAAGCGTTGCACCCAACCTGTTCCACCTACTGTAAATGTGAGAATGTCAGATGTCACTTTAGCATCTTCATCCTGATTTGTGAGTCAGTCTGATTCATGCCTGCTGGCTCGTCAAACTGCAGTTGGCCTCGGTCCATTGCGTGTCTTGATGGCAGACCTACTTCTACAAGACAGAGAGCAGAGCGGAAAATGAGTGCAGCCATTAAGGCAAAATGGCAGATTTGTCATCAGTGGTGGAACCAGTCCTGTAGGTTTGTCATGACAAGGCCCGGCTCGCACAATACCACAAGTCACATGAGAGGTATTTGCACGACTCATCCTTAAAGGGCAACTCGACTAGTTCCTCTTTTGACGTGTTTATATTCGGCTCATGAGTGCACAGTAGACTTTGAATTGTGGATTTGGGGGCTTCCAGAGAACAAACAGAATTCATTTCTTATCCCACAAAGCTGTTGCATATTTCATTTGCACAGCCACTGACAGCCCTATTGTTTGCGTTCCTTTTCCAGCCGTGCTCAACCGAAGCGAGGCGAGTCAGAGGCAGAAGTGCTCAAGTTTCATGACGGTCCCCGGGGTTTTGAAATCGCAGCTCCACTTTTCTTGCTCCGTTGGTCATGTTTAAACTAGTGGTCAAAACAAATGTCTGGCAGTTTTCCCGTTAACTGATGATAAATGCCCAGTTGTGTCATCCTGTAAGGGGCCCTGTAATACAGATCCGGCATTGTGCATAGCAATTACCTGAACACAAATGGAAGCACTCTAGTAATTTTGCCCCCCCCCCCCCCCCCCTCTCCCCTGAGTTACACTGGCAATCCACCAACTCAAGGTAATATTCAGGTCAGGAGGAAATGGTTTGATTTTACAAAATCCCCCCTGCGGACTGCAAGAGAGAGTGAGCGTGAGAGTGGGGGGTAGGCAAGTCAAGGAGGAGACAGATACAATAAGGTAAATGGTTTGAGAGGCAGATAGATAAAAGTCCATGGACTAAGTAGTGTATGGAGAAAGTAAAATGATTAAAGAATAGGTGAGTCAGAGAAAGTAAGAAGGACATAGAAAAAGAGGAGTCATGTGGAGGGGGGGGCAGATAACAGATAAAGAGATGGAGAGAGTGGGTGCCATGGGCTGGCCTTGAGGAGACGAGGCAGCCAACACTGTGTGATCCCATTAGCAGTAGTAAGCCCGTCAATCACATCAGTCACTGTGCATGCTCTGCCTCTCTGGGAGCCCATCAGTCTGATCTGTGATCAGAGCTCCTCTCTCTTTCTCTCTCTCCCTCTGGTCTGAACGAGCTGCCCTGCGGTTGCACTGAGTTTTACAATACGTTTGCGTCTGGGTTGGCTTCGCCCCATTTGTCTGACACAATCTGTGTGGTTGGTTTGTATGTGGGAAAAAGAACCCCCAAGGTGCCCACTGAGATGAAACTTTACACTGTTTATGATGGCTCATTATAAGTTGCATAAATAGCAGCACTGTTATTATCATCACCAAGTTTCTCTGTGCATGGCATGCCCATGCCGCCTGAATTCATATAGACCAGCAGTGCCCCCTGTTGGACACAAACAAAAATACACACAATACAGCAACCATGTTGTTGAGACCCTCACCTGCCCGTGTCACTTCCTCCATTTTCTGTCTCTACTCCCTAGCCTCCAGAAATTACCTCTTTAGGCTGGAAGTACCTACCTTTTTTTCCCCCTCTTCTTTCTCACCTCCTCTCTCCCCTAGGACCCTTCACTCAACGCCACTGGAGCGAGTGCCTCAGGAGTTGCTATGGAAACACGGACAGTGCAGCGCCACTCAAAACCTTCCCGACTGTCCACCTCACTCCACATCTCACCACCGGCAGGCGATAAAGTGAGCGCACTCGGTCAATCCAATAATTAACAAATAAATAAATAAATAAAAACTGATCTGAGCACATTTGCAAATACGACTTAAAGGGTGAAGGAACTCCTAGCTCCTTTAGATTCTAATCAGGCTAAGCTTTATTACACCTGTCAGTCAACTCCTGACCTGACAGGGGGCCCTCGAGAGAGCTTGATATATAGGAATTGAATGATAACACATCTCGAGGTCACTTATATGAGCTTTTGAAGGACACTTTATAAACATTTCTTTTACGTGACATTTCTCCCTGCAAGTGGTAAAATCCAGGGCTTTACTTGCTCTCAAAATTCACCTCTTGTCAAGCATTTGTTAGATTCAAGTATTTGCATGACAGTAAGCATAATGGATCAGAGAGAGGCGCTTATAATTTGACAGAACTGGGGAAAACATGCATAATATAGAAATAATCAGCCAAACCATGAATACTGAGCGGGCGCGTTAATGCTAAAGACTTACATTTGCAACACAATCACCACTCTTTTTAAATATTTTATTCAGGCCCTGATTTTCCCTCTCACCTCATAGCCCAAGACTGTGAAAGGCATGCAGATTATAATGGTTCCATTTCCGTAAAGTGAAGACAGTGTGAAATCATAAACATTCATAGATATAAACCAGCTTAAATCTATTATTATTATTTATCGCAGACAACAAAATCCTAAACATGAGGTTAGCGGCTGTGACTGTTGAAGCTTATGTTAATAAGGTGTATGGAAAGGAAAACAAAATTATATATTTTTGTTTCGCCGAGAAGCAGAATTCCCCAGCAGATGTGACCATTAATTAATACCTGCTCCTTGTGTTGTCACTTATGCATTAACACATCCCATATCACCATCTCACAACTAGACTGATCTGTAAAAAAAAAAAAGTTACAAAATCTGGTATACTCTTTAGCAAGACACAATACATTCTTCTGCCCACACATCTTGTAGCTTTTGGATTAATTAATTCATATGGATAGAAAATGGCCTCATAATTTGCACAACCGCAAGGCTTGCTTTAAACGCCAGCGTCAAAGGGTTACTCCCTCCCCACTTTTTTTTTTTTTAACCATACACACCAGTGTTAAAATGGGCCACCCAAAAGTAGCACTCAAACACATACAGATACAGATTACACACACAATATGGCCAGAAAACCACATAGCCAGATGTGAGAACTGCATTTCCCCAAGTCTCAGTGCCTTAACCCCTCTGCTAACAGTCTGGTCCCTCAGACCACATGCACTGAGGTTGCAGTTAGCCTTCAAAGTCACATCTTCCAAGATCTCCGCTTGAGAACTTGAACACAGTTCCACTGCTGGCATTCTAAGTAAAAGCTCACTGAAATGTATTGAGCAATGATGGCCATTTCCCCATGTGGAGTGTATAACAAAGTCTGCGACGTGAGGCTCGAGATGAAGTCCTTTAAAGAATCCCAACGCCAGCTTCTGCTGGGCTAGTGATTGATGAGAGCAATTTCCCCTGACGCATGCCTGCCGCACGCCATTAAAGTTCAGGCTAAAATACCATTTCAGACCATTTCCCAGCAGAAGCCAGCTATGACCCTTTTTTTTCCTACGGGGGAGAGGGAATGAGTCTTCAAACGCAGGAGGACGATCCACAAAAGCCTTTTTAAAAGTCACTTTAATGCATCAGCTCCTCTCGTCTTGCCACCATAATGATCAGTGGACTTCTAATGCGGCTGCAGTATTCATCTGCGCTGCCAAGAACCAGTCCCCACGAGTGGCTCCCTCTACGCCAGGAAAGGAAGTCGCTTTTAAGTCAACACTAAATTAGCCGGTTGAATTCATTAGGGCTTTATCTGAACCAATTACAGGACTGCACCTAGGTCAGAGTGAGTAGCTGAAGAGCTGATGAGTATGGACAGAGATTTCAATGGCCTGTGTGTGACTGAGTGAGTGTGTATGTTTGTTTGTTTGTGTACATTTGGAACGCACTCTTAATGGACTGACTCCCGAAATGTATGTGGTCATAGTGACAGGCGAGGTTTCACAATTGAGACGTTTCCAGATTACCCAAAAAGAGTGTGTGTGTGTGAGACATCAGTAAATATTAGGATGATCGGTGGCCTCACTGATGATAAAGTGACTCTGTGGTGTGGGTGTGTGGTGTTTGGCCCCAATGAAACTGGTGCTGATGTCTGATAGTCTAAAGCAAGGGGGGGGGTTACTCTATGTGCTTGTTAATGTATAGCCATAGCACAAAGCGGGCTAGAAGCACATTGCATACAAGTCAGCGCCATGTTAAATTTGAAGGGCATTTTTTCACGTGTGCAAATATGGACAGTGGGTGGAAGTAGCTGGTTGCAGTAGCCTATATATTAGTCATTAGGGCAGGTCTTGCTATATGGAAGCAGGTGAGACTTTTGTTGCATGAGTGGGTGGAGAAGGTGAGGAGTGAAGGCTTAGCCTCAGCCTTAGCGGCAGCCACAGTGAAAGTCAGCATTGGGGTCGAGCAGGAATGAGGTGCGACCACAGCGCAGGCAGTCCACGTGGTACCAGCCATCACAGTCGTCGCACTGGATCCACTGCACTGTGTCCTGCTGGGGCAGTCGGCAGCGCAGGCCGGCCGCGCACGGCTCCACAACGCCCACCTGGGCTCGTTCCTCTTCTTCCTCATCTTCGTCATCATCATCAGAGGAGGAGGAAGAGGAGGATGAGGAAGATGAGGAAGAGGATGAGGAAGAGGAAGAAGAGGTAGGGGAGGGGAGGGACTGGCGCGGAGGAAGAGGGTGCTTCCTGGGTCGGCCTCGGCGCTTCCTGAGAGAAGGAGAAAAAAATTGTCAGCTCATACTGCACCCTAGAGAAGTAAACAGACCAAAATTGAAGGGAAGCACTTCAGCAGCTCTTTAAAAGCAAACCACTTGCATAATTGGCACTCAGAGTAAGGACAGATCCACAGTGTAATATTACTTGAGTGCCTCTACAAAACAACACTGCACACTTTGGTGTTTTTTCAAATACATAAATGTGACAGGGCCTGTTCCACCACATTTAAAAATATGTCCTTAATTTAGTCATTAGTCATGTGATTACTTGCATCAAGTATGACTTGGGTGTAAATAGCCCAAAGGCAAGACTGAGTTCTGTTCAGATTTAAGGACAAATAGGTTTGTATGTATTCATCAAAAAGACAACTCACCCTGTAGTGACATGGAAGCGGGGGAACTGGTTTCTCTCCCTGCCTCCTCTGGCTACCCTCAGGGAGGGCGAAGCCAGGTTGTAGTTCTCTCCTCCCACCACCAGGGGAGAGTACATGGGTGAGGGTGCAGACCTTCTCCGACCCCGTGTTGCTGGGGAGAGGCCCTTTGGCTCACGCTGGCGGTACACCGCGGCGCCCCTGCCCACGTTGCCACGGTTATAGATGGGCTCAGCGCTGTTGCGTCGCATGTGCACGTTGGCGACAATGTGCTGACCCATGCTCATTCTGGCTTCCACGTGATGGTGATGCTGATGGTGAGAGTGACTGTTATAGGTGGTGATGTTGATGTGAGGCCGGGGAGGAACAGGTCTGGGCTCAGCCTTGGCCAGCGGCGGCTGGAAGACCTCGGACTCAGATTTGTAGAGGCGGCGCCTCTTACGGCCACGCAGCCTTGCCTCGCTGACTGTCACCACGTTCCCCTGCTCGTCTGTGCTGTCGTCCTCCAGAAGCACCGTGTGCGCCGACTTGCGGCGGCTCTTGGCCGACGTGCTGCAGGAGGTGGCAGGTGGAGCGGGCGGGGGTGGAGGCGTGGAGGGGGGCATGAGCGAAATAGGCGTGGGGCTGCCGACCCGGCTGGACGCCGGCGTGGGTGAGCTGTCAGCACGGCGGAAGGTCCAGCAGCTGCCATTGATCTTGCTCAGGCTGCCAATGGAGTTGAGGATAACTGTTGCACGCTTGATAGACAGGCGGCTGAGGTCCAGCTCCGGCTCCACCTTACGCTCCTGACTGGTCCTGATGCGGTTCTGGATGTCGGAGGAAAAGGAACCCGCCTTTGGGTTGGTGATGGCGTCAAAGTCAAGTGGACGAACGCAGACTTTCTGGAACATGAAATAGAACTCTGGGCTCCCTTGTTCTGACTGCCCACCAAATGCAAGGGTGTCACCATCTGAGAGCTCCCACTGGACACCAGACTGCAAGCGTGCATCATTGATCCATGTGCCTAAAATAAGTGCAATAACATTAGGCTAGTGTTAAACAAAAACTTTCAGTCAACACGGGAAAATATAATGTATTTAATGAGATTTGACAAAAGGACCCAGACTTATTAAGACTGGCATTAGGCAAAATAGTGAATCCTAAAATTACTGTAATTGAATGCGTGCGTAAATCAAGGCTCACCATTGCTGCTTCGATCCTTCACTCTCACTTTCCAACCCTCCTCTCCATTTGACGTCGTCTCCTTTTCGGCGTGCAGCTCTGCGTGAATGCGAGACACGTTGGCGGCATCCAGGGTCACATCGCACAGCTCTGCAGCACGTCCAAGCCTAAACACCGAGTGAGTGAGGGCAGGCCGAAAGGTGTACAGGTCCCGAGATGAATCCAGTAGAGCGCCGCCGTTGGAGGAGGAAGAGCCGATTCGTAGCAGCTGAAAGCAGGGCTGTACTTCGGACAGCATCGCGACTCCCTACAGCCCCTCCCGCACACGACCCAGTTCGCCAGAATAAAGCCCTGACTTGAGCTCAAGTAGATATGGGATTGATTTTATGCATGAGCCATTTTTCATCTAAAATGTATAAATCTGAACGGGTGACAATTTTTTTTAAATGCCGTTTAAAACGCGAGCACAACTTCGTGAGTGTACATGTTTAGATCAGCAGTAATTAACAGGTCACGACATGCAACACTTTGATCAAAATTGGTTTAAAATGACAGCCTGGCTGTCAGATTCCTATTCACAACGTTTTGATACTTTTCTCATAAATCTCATTAGACAGAAATTCTGCTTGTGTTGTCTTCCCAGATGACGTGTCTGCACCTGAGAGAAACAGAAGAGGAGAATGAAATGCCATTAAGGAGAGTTAAACTAATAGTCTAAGAAAGCAGTGATGTTCGCCTACTGACATTAAATTTTATAGAGTTGGAACGGTGCATTGTTTAAAACGGATTGAAAAGTTGAATTGACAAATCGGTCTCATCTTTCTGCTGCTAACTTTACCGTCATACACATCAAGTACTATGGAAGACAGGGCGTCGTTGTAAAGAACACACTAGATCTGTACACCCATAAAAAGTTCATTAGTCAAATGTTTCCTTGCACATAATATAGTAACTCTAACGTATCTTATAAATTAAAGGTGTAAGACTTATTTTAACTTAAACTAACATCCTCTGCCCGCAGCAGATCACTGTACGCAAGTGAGCAACGCTAACGTTAAGCGTGTACGACAATAAGCAAAGTCACCCGAGAATAGTGAAATAAATAGATGTATACGAGATGATGACATTTGCAAATGAAAACGTTTTCATATTACTTCTATCTAAACAGAATGCACTAAAAGCACTACACTAAGCAATGTTAGCAAGTTAACCACACGAATACTGAACGCACTGAAGAAAAAGTGCTTAGCATAGCTTGCTAGCCAATTGACGCCAGCTAGTTCTGCAGTACTTTTCGGTCGGCATAAAAAGCGTCTTCCATAACCACACAAACGATCAATTGAATTTGAGCTTTTGTCACATATATCTTAAGCAGACATGATGTAGAAGTCACAACATACCCTTTTATCGAGAAATTCAATCGCAAATTGGAGGATTTATTCTTTATTTAATCGCTGTTGTTTGCCCTTTCGCGTCTTTTTCCCAGGAAGTCCTTTGAAATTTGGCGCGCCACAAAGGCTTCCTTGCGCGAGAATCACGCCACTTCCGTCTCTGTTGACGTTCCGCGAAATTTCTTGTGGTTAAAATGCTCAAGTGAAAGGACTACATGCGACATATGACTTTTGTAAACAATATGGACAATTATTTTGATGCATTGTATTCCGTAGCTTACAATAGATATTACTGAACTAAAGTTCATTTTTATTATGAAAGTTAATAGCCTGTTCATGTTTTATTCTGGGATAGGCAGATAAACCTACGCACATGTAGGCCTAGGCGAAATGTCTCTCCCTTTTTTTTGATTATGTGACTGATAAAAGAAAAATTCAGGCTACAAAACAAACACCTAGTTAAAATAGATCTATTCCTGTTAACAAACCCGTAGACAACACAGCGTTATTAGAAGTTGTCAAAATTATTTTTATTATAATCAGAATTCATTCATAAAAGAAACAACATTTTACAAAACTGTGCATGTTAAGCCTACTATTTTTTAAAGAGGCATTTTTATAAACAGAATCGGCTCACACCAGGAAATTAAAACAAGCATATAAAGGTAACTATACATACACACTAGAGAAGTGTTGTTGAGTCAATGATACCATAGTTTATTTTTCTGAATGCATTACTTGAAACCTATTCAAAGGAAATTCTAGACATGTTAAACGAAATTTACAAATGGGATAGTCTACTGACTAAAGGTAAACAGAATAAACCTGTCAGCATTTGTTAAATTTGTTTATTTAGAGGCATGCCTATTGATTTTCAGACTCAATACTCAAACATTACCTCAACTAAGGCATTGGCTCTGAATATCTTTTTTGGTATCATAACCAAACCAGGCTTACATCTGGCTGTAAACAGTTGAATGATGAACAGATCAGTAGTGCAATCATCACAAATATTATAGGCCTAATACCTTAAACATGTTCAGATGTGATCATTGTTAACCATTTTCAGCCACTGAAAAGATTGGCATTTAGGTGAATGCATGAAATGTGAGATTGTAAAGCCAAATGGCCTGCATAAGAGGAAAAACAATTCCAATTCAAGCTAAACCTGAGGGGGGCGTGCACCTTACAACATCCTCCCATGGGGCATGGAACAGTGGAATATTGCATAGCCTTGCAAAGTAGCCTACATACAATGTTGTTAAACCCACTGACCATTAAATATTGCGACATCTTGTCATTGCATTACACCTGAATGCACTTAGATTAGTTATTGTTATTTGGCTGAAATCCAAATGCATGTGTTACAAGTCCTCTCTATGATTTACATTCTTGTTCCTTTTTGATAGCATTTTCTCATGAGATTTTACAAATTACCCAATTCTGTATGAATGTGTAGTATTTGGACTGATTCTGTTCAAAGTGAATGCATTTTTGTCAGGAGAAAAATAGGAACAACACACTTTCGACTGCTGTGACGCATGTCTTTTTACGTCCCGTATACAGTATAGTACCATTGACACTGAAGCAAACTTCCCAGTGTGCATGGACAGAAACCAGTAGTACCTACAGTGCAATGCATGGTGCCTGCTGTCTATCAGGCAAACTACAGTTCAGCATGCTGGATTAAGTCTTTAGTAGGCTATATGTTAGAGCTATAGGACAGCATTTCAAAGAAGAATAAAAGACCATTGTAAAAGTCATAACTGTAGCAATACTTAGTTATGGTGTATGTATTTCTCTGTCTGGTAATTAAAAAAACATTCCCTTGCTGAAATTAGGAGTTAAGGTGGATGTTGTTGAGATGTTTTTCAATGCGCTTTGAAGATGTGTGGAGATAAGTGTATATGTATGCTTGAGATGAAGAGCAGGACAAAACAAAGTGACAGAGAGAAAAAGAAAAGGACATTGGAGAAATATGTGCGCTTTCTCATTCTGTCTTTGGGGTCTCTTGCAATGCACCCTCAGATAAAGTAAAAAGTAAAATGCAAGAATCGTAAAATAGAGAAACATTTTGCATTAGCCTTGCATTAAGAAAGACTACTACTACTGGCATGCACTGTTTCTATTTACACAAGTGCGTGGGCAAGGGTGGTGGTAAATGTGGTGGTGCCATGGGTGTACCCTAGTTGTGCTACCCTGTATAGGTGGCATTTCACTGAATTCTGCACTATTGCTAAAAAGTCCACTCAAATCGGGTTAGTCTCCTCCATATATAATGTACTATAACAAGAATGTGAGAGGTCGGATTGGATGTTGAACTAGTCAGGCACTGATATCTGGGTGGGTTTCTCATGTCATAGCCTTTTAGAATATAAGCTACTGAACCATTTAACCTGATCCTTCTTGAAAATATTCCCACAAATCACTATTAGAAAACGAGATACAAGCAAATAAGTACAGATGATCATTCATTTACTTGACTGTAATACTATACCTGCTAGGTTTTCAAGTTAGATATTTAATGCCCAGGGTTGATTAATAAATAGCTAATTAGGAACTAGAATCATACTTTTAGCACTTATTTACACAAGCTGCTACATCACATCAAAAATTGGTAGTTTTGAGAAAAAAGGCTACTCTTCATTCTATTTGTGCTTTTTCTCCATTAAAATGACCTCTCACATGCAGCCTGAGTGCTCTCTCTCTCTCTCTCTGTTAGATATCCTCCACAGACATCAGATAGGTCATGAGGTAGCAATATTCCCCACAGATCTCGCAAGTCCTCTAGTAGTGCACTTGGCTGTCTGACCCAAGTCTGGCACTATTGCTCTCTCTTTTTACAGACACCCACTACACACATCTCTTCCTCATAGTCACCAGTGTTTGTGGCATCCACCAGCACACAAAACTTCAGTTTTTTTTTTCTGATAGGGCAGATGTGGTGTGGTGGGGTGGGGAGAGGAGAGGGAGAAATCAACAAGAGAGGTTGGAAATGACTTTGGCCTTAGGCAAGTGGTTAATTTGCTGCCTAGTGGAATCTCGTCTGTCAGAGCTGTGCTGCCACAGTGGATGGAGGAGAGGCTGTTCCTCACTGAAGCTGCTACTAGATTAAATGAAGCTGATGGGGGAGGTCTGTGACTGTGAGATGGCACACTCTGATGTGATAATCCGTGTTGAGGAACACATGAATTTATCAACCAAAAATAGAGAACGCGCCTGTTAACCTTCGTGAACAATTTCAGGCCACCGGGGACATTTCTGTCTGTGAAGTGAGAGAAAGATGCAACTGGCAAGAGAAATAAAAATGGGGTCTGATCATTAAAATGTAGCTGTCATATGGATATTGTGTAGCTGTAATTGTGTTGTTTTATCAGCAACAGGCCGATCCAAGTGATTCCTTTTGACAGAAACCTGGTCTGCTTTTCAAAGGGCAGTTCTGAATTTACACAAATACATCTGTTCCTCAGCTTGTGATGTTAAATGCATCAAAATCTACCACACAATGCATTCAATGGGGCTTGTTAAAAGAGTAATTCAATTATGTTTGTGCCAATAATTTAAATATGACAGCCTTTACTGGTGTACAAGCACTGATTTATGAGCATTTACTCTAGTGACATTCAGTTGTTACACAAGTCCCCATATACATTCATTACTCTCTTAGAGAAGGGGGAAATATGACAAGCCATACCATTCAATTGTGTGAACTGAAAGCAGAGTCTTCTAAAAGCAGCAAAAAACTGCAGTGGCACAAGAGAGTGGAGTGATGGACAGACAGGTTACCTTGATGAGGTCTGCCTCAAACTCGGTGGAAAACTTGTCAGTCATTGTAAAATCTGCCAGTCAGCCTTCACTAGTTCAAGTCCTCCAGACTGGCACGAAGAAGTCCGTAGGTGAAGACCTCCATCTGGGCTTCTACTGACACTCATGCTCTTCAGTGCAGGTTGTGGGAGAGTGACCAGCCCCAAGGTGATGCTCTCTGGCCCTCTCGGCAGGTCTCCATGCTGCCCCTCTGAATATGATGAGCCAGGTGGATGAAGTGACTGATGATATATCCAGGGGGATGGCTGCAAAGAACAGATGCCACCCTTGATGGATGAGCCCGAAAGCGTGTGAAACAGAGCGAGCAGGAGAAGATGAACGGTCAGAACTAAAGGGAAAGTTGCCAGGCCTTCCTCATTCTCTGCCTCGCTTTTTCTTCTTTCTCATTCTCTCTTTCTCTTTACTTCTGTCGTTCTCTCATACATGCTTGTCAGCCCTGGGATAAAGTGCTTAGACTAGCGCTGTCTCCAGTCTCCCCATACACAGGTGCCAAAGGAGGTACTGTTGACCATTCACAGAACTGTAGCCTCATACACAGAACAGGCTATACTCCCAACCCATTCATTTTCTGTTGTGGGGAAACCATACATTATTGATAAGCTCTCAGAACAGCAAGGGAAAGCTTGTGCATTTCTGGAAAGGGTAGAAAGACAGCTTCCTGACCACTTCATACAAGTATATTTCTAGAGTTTAGGTAATAAGGGTATTGCTTTTATTTTTTTTTTCAAATAGACCTAATCCAAAATGGTTGACTCAGATGGTTTAAGGTTTCTTAATGTTTTTAAATATTAAATTAATACTATTGTACTCAAAAACAAGATTTGTGTCTATTGTGGTATAATGTTTTTTTTACGTAAATTATTTGGTCTTTTTAATTAAAGGGAATGGGCTTTATGCTATCATGTTGGGTAACCCCTGATTTTTTAATGTTATTTAGGAATACCATCAATGTTAGTGTTTTATACATATTTATACAAAACTTTCAAGTTTGTGACTGTTTGTCCAAGAGACTTGCATGCACTACAGTCATTCCAAACTATCCTTTTGCTCTTGGTCAGCTGAAACATCTTGGCTGAATCTAATTCAAACGCATGCATTGTGCAAAGACACATTTAACACTTGTGTGTTCCTTAGAAGTCAGGTGAGTTGGAATCTTCTCTTTTTTTAGTTGTTCCTCTGGGTTAAGTTTTAGCTCAGACATTAGGGCTAAGCATTCATTAGATTGAAACGTGTCCAAATAAGAAAGGTAACAATGGATGGGTCATATGCCTCCACCAGAACAAGCAGTGATGACTATATAGTAGCATGTTAGATGTGTTTTTGAGAAGAGATTGTCAAGGTGTTAAGTGGTTAGTGGCTATGTAGATACATTTCTATGTTTTTTTTCCTCTTTCTCTCTGTGGCATTTCTGTTGTATAAAGTTGCTTCTCAAGTTGTGGCATTCTCAGTAGCACCAGACGCTGTGGAGACAGCTTCGCCTGCAGGCCCTGCATCCTTGCTGGGCTCTTTAGCAGGACTACCCACGGGGGCCGGGTCTACGATGCCATCCATCTCAGGGCTCTTGAGCGGCGAATCAGGGGTGGTGACCCCCATGAGGTCGCCGTCGGGCTGGCCGTTGGCTTTGGGCAGGCTGGCGGGGCTGGCGCTTAGGATGGAGTCGGGGGTGCGCGAGTTGCTTTCGGTGCCCTCAGCGATGGTGGGCTGCGCGGTCACGAAGCCGTCGGAGTGGACCGAGTCGAGGAGCGGCTTGTGGGAGGCGTAAGTCAGGGGTACGTCTGTGTCGCTGTCAAGCGGGAGCGCCGAGGAGGTGAACTCCACACCAGAATCACTCATCTCCAAGAAGTTCTTGTCGGAAGGAAGGGTTTGATAGCGGCCGGCCTTGGACACTTCAAGACCCTAACCAAAGGGAGAGGATTGTGACAGAGAGAGCTGTATAAGATTGTTGGGGACCATAACCATGCTGACTATGATGTACAGTTGTTATTGCCTGTATGAAACAGTTTTGTGATACACTCATACACCGTGCTATATTAAACCAATAATAGAAATGTGCATAGAGCTATATTAGCCATCTAAAAGTAATGGGTGAACAATTGCATTATGTCATAATAATCTGAGCGAGATTAAAAGCAAGATTACTTTAATCTGCTTATTCAGGATAGCTATGAAGTGTCATAATCCACTTGACATCACTTGACAGAATAAAGCACAAACATCTTGTGGTTTGTAAAATACTGACATACACTCCAAGTGGCCCACCTTGATTTCAACTTCGGTGTTGTCTGTGTTTGGGTCCCATTGTGACTGGGTGGTGACTGAGTCCTCAGTGAATTTTAAGTATGCCTCATGAACCACCTGTAACATGACAAAATGAAGATCAACAGGTGTATAAAAAAAACAACTCACTATGGTTCCAAAGCCATGAAACTGCCACCATGTCACGTCTGTCAGGTCATTGTGAGGGCTGACCAAAAGAAGCACGCACAAGAAGCACGATACAAGTACCGCACACCGAGCTCCTTTGGCTACTGATAACCTTATGGAGGAGATATATATTGCAACACTGTGGTTTCCAGTAACCACTGAGAACATTAGAGAACATAGTGACTTGTGAGGTCAGACAGGCCTATAACCCTAACTCATCTGAAGGGGCCATTGCTTAAGAGTTAGGAGGACAAAGTGGGATTGAGGTAGCATAATGGAATCTTTCATAGCAGATTGAGTGATTTTGGGGCTCCGGAGCAAGAGCTCTATAAATAGCACCTCTTCTGGGACACTTTCCATTCTGTACCGTAACTGACCACCTTGTGGCACTATTCTTTCCAACTAACAACCATGGGCATATCTGCACATTGTTGAAAAGATAGATACACTACGTAATTACTACGTAAAAGAAATTACAGTGTATTGCACAAAACACTGTTGTCCCAAATAGGCGCCATTCAGAGACATGATCAAACGCTTATCTCTCCCTAAATATAAACATGTTTTCAAGGAAACTAGTTATTTCTAAGTTAGTGCCAGCACTGGTGACATGCTCAGAGATCCTCACATTGTCACAATATATATGCACATACACACCAAGAATCCAAACAAAGTTCCAAACACAGGACAAATTCAGACAAAGACACAGTAACACATAGACACATAGACACAGACTAGGACAATCACTCATGGGGCTGATAAACGATTATAAATTCTTCTCTTATTAGCAGTTGGCCATTAGTTCAATAGTTTTCTTGTTGTTTTCAACATCTGTTTGTTTACCACCCAATCAGTGATAAAGCAGATGTCTGGGAGTCATATCTATTAAGCTGATAGCTGATTAAACTATCTGTCAGCCTTTTATTAAATGTTTCTCTCTCTGTCAGGTTTCTTAACAACATTATTTACAATTACAGATACAGTTTGTTATAATGTTTGCAATGGCGGGGGGGGGGGTTGACAGATTGTCAGGAAGCAAAGTTTGTCTTGTTTATTCATTAAGGCAGATAAACAAATCTCTTCTGCTGTTTTTGAGCAGGAGGTGTTCCAAGATGGTAAAATGAGAATTTGAAAGTGGTCGTTATCAGCCTCTTTTAGAATTTTTAACACCCCTGAAGACACTAACAGACACATATACACACGCACACATAAACATACTCTCCAACACGTTTGTTCTCTCATGAACACACAGACAGGACAGAGCTTAAAACAGCAATAAACACAAATTAGCAAACATATATGCATAGAAAACACACATACACATAGTGCATAGTTACCTTTGTCCACAATACACTAACAGGTCATATGTGCATGTGTGTTTGCAAAGGGAACAGAACCTTAACGGACTAAACACATCTGTATGCCTATTTGTACCATAGCTTCAACTGCAGGGGTTGCAGACGAGAAACACCTGCAGTTCTCCGTATGCTGCATTAGTCAATTTTCATTTGGGTAGAAATCAAGCTTCGAGAAAAGCCAGGAAATGAGTGGAGAGAGGGAACAGATGAACAGATGGATGACACAGACTAAGAACCACTGATGATGGGGGGGGGGGGGGGGGTGTTGTTGGCAGACTGAGTGGGAAAGCCAGAGGTACGCAACAAGAGCAACTTCACAAGAGAACCCCATCATAATAGCATTAGTACAAACACCGAATACAGATTAATGGAACTTAGCAGCACTATGGGGGAAGAGAGACAGCCGCACACAAGGACTCTCACCGGACAATGGCTCCACCAACCGCGCCTTTAAGAGGGGAGAGATGCAATGCAAGGCAAACCATTAACTAGCTTCCTGCTGCAGAGAGAGCTGCTGAGTGATGTCATTTAACAAGCAAGCACACACACACACACACACACACCACACACACACACACACACACACACACACATGCATATGCACTCTCAAACACACACGCACACACATACACACGCGCGCACACACACACACACAGCCAAAGGAAGGCCCAATGCATACATGCACAAACATAAATCTTGTCTCTCTTTTACACACACACACACTTACATGGATGTGTGGATATGGGCGTGATTGTGATGGTCATTCGAAAAACACAAACTATAGCAGGTTTATCTAACATTCTACACTAGAATTTATGACAAAACTTTTTCAGTGGTAAACGGATATCAGACATGGATGTAATAACTTTGTGATAACTATTCCGGAAAATACCTTAGTCAGAAAGAGAAATGTGCACTGTGACATCTGTTCTCTAATCATGAATGCAACATCTCTTACAATAAAGCTCTAGAGTGTTGGTACACTTGAGGTGAACAGTAAGAACATTCACAACATCATAGACAACACGCAGACACACAAACAAATAAACATGATTTGGTCAAGTTGAATCCTGTCTACTCTGTTCACTATGCTACAACCAGTCTAACCATTTTTATCTGTCCATAAGGAAGCTATTTAACACCAAAGCAAATTGCTTTGACAGCACAGCTTTACATAACAGTCACATTAACCTTGCCACCATGTCACTGTCTGGGTCATGATAAACACTTATCAGCAATAACAGACTGCATACTATTACAATGCTGTATTTTTTTTTTCATAAATCATGACAGTATTTGTGGTCGGCAGGAAAAAAAGGCTGTGTCGGCAGGCAGCCATTTACCTGTCTGAAGGCCTCTCCGTCTCCCTTGCCAGCCTGCTGGGCGATGAGGGCGATCTTCCTGGCCTTCTCTGCACGGCGGTGCACCTTGATCTGGCAGGAGAGCAGGCACAGCAACAGCAGCAGAGCCACAAGCCCCAGCAAGGAGAGGATAGCCACAGTCAAAACTGGAAGCTTATAGGCTGAGATAGAGACAAGGATAGCCAGAAGAGAAACAGATAAATAACAGCAGAGATCAGCAGAGTGAACTCAAAAGAAAAATTGATTTTGAGGCAATGCAATAAAGAGAAGTGAGGTTTGAAAAAATACAAACGTACAGTACGATTAAAAAAAGATGACGATAAATGGATAGAGGGATAAGGTGAATGGAAAAGGTTGACAAGACAGACCAGAGCCAGATTAGTTGTTGAAATGGAGCTTATCCAAACAAAAATAATGAAACAATGCTGATGTGAATACAAGGGAGAAATGAGAAAGAAATTATAAGACAAAAAAAAGAGTTCTGGGCGAACAAATTACAGTGGGAGATCACGCTGGGAAGTGAGAGTATTATAATGAATAGTCCCGGACAGAATGAGGACATTAGATTGAAATCAGACAAAGAGATAAAAGGCTGTAAATCCAGAACCTAATGCAAATTAAATCCCACTCAAGACTCTGCCATCTTCTCTCATTCTGATCCTCAGCCATATCAATTTGTGCCCAACATGGCCATGCATTGTAATGTGCAACAATTCCCTTAGTCAACATGGATATCCATTGACCTGGGCATGTTAATATATTATTGCGCTTCCAAAGATAAACTCTTATCCTCATATTCAATTTCTCTCAATGAGTCTTGTCAGATGGCATTAACTAGGTCTATTTCAATATATATTTTATCAGTCCATATATTCATATTAACATTTATAATTCATATCAGTCCACAAATTCTTATTTTACCTGTTTATGACCATGTAAACCCACACCATGCAGAACTTCACTGCTTCTTAATGTTAGCAGCAACCATAGAAACCTACATGATTACCCTAGCAACCACCATACCACTATGAATCCCCAAAAACAAGAACTCTAATTATCATAGCAACCACCATGACTGCCCAAGAAAAACTCTAGTGACCACCTCAAATATTCTAGCAACATCCTAGCAAACACTTTCAGAAAAGCAGCCAACTGATTACTCTGGAAACAAAGTTGATACACTCTGTATTTGACCCACAGAACATGTGAGCAGCTCTGTGCTGTACTTTGGCTTGTAGACTTCTCTCTTCTTTGCTCTCATTTTGTCTCTGGAAACAAAAACCAAATACCCCAACTGCCACAACACAATTTGAAGCTTGATTTACCTGAAAGATTTTATGAATGCTTATCAGCACACTGAAATTGAGACAATGACATCTAAACAGTAATTGTAAAATGTCTGTTTTTGTCTGAACACAAAAGCTGCAAAAGATTGCAAAAGATGTAATTGACAAATGGAAAATGTAATGACATACAAATAATCAAATACAAAATGATAAACATAAAGGTACCTTATAAAGGGGATCCACTTAACTAAAATAGCATAGACATCACATTTACAAATGAAATATGGTAGTCACACAAAATGACAAAACAGCATAGGACGTTTCACTCACGCTCAACCTCAAGGTAGACATCAGCAACATGGAAACCAAGTAGATCCTTCACTCTGAACAGGCCCATGTCACTGACACGGACCTGCTTCAGGTAAACCACAGAGCCCTCCACTGAGAGGCGCCCTTCAAAATTTGGGTCAACAGGGACCATCAGCTCCCCCTGGTTCAGAATGATCCGTTCCTTGCGGTCTGAGTCTCTTATGTAGACCATGT
This sequence comes from Tenualosa ilisha, assembly GCA_015244755.2. Lineage (NCBI taxonomy): Eukaryota > Metazoa > Chordata > Actinopteri > Clupeiformes > Clupeidae > Tenualosa > Tenualosa ilisha. The sequence continues at coordinate 2,132,541 of PYXC01000090.1, read as the reverse complement.
TGACTTTGTCGTGGTTCAGGTAGAGGTTGATCTTCAGAGTCTTGTCGTATTCCAGGCTGACAAAGTTCTGGTGCTCTGAGAAGATTTGAATCAGAGATCAGCATGAACCACTCTGGAATCACTTTCCAGCCACTTAGTGGCCCGATCTCTCAAGCATTTGTGGTCATGAAAATCAAGCTCCATATGTGTATCAGCAGAGTAACCAAGAGGACTGCTGCTCTCCAGTGACAGAAATTTGATCACCAGCACAATCATTAATGTCACTATACAGTGGACACAATGAGCTACTTACAGTTAAGTAAGTAACGAAGTAAGTAAAACTTATTTGTGTAGCGTTTTTCACAGACAACACAGTCGCAAAGTGCTTCACAGTAACAGGATCGTTAAAAGACTAAAAACACAAGACTTAGACACAGAATATATAAGAGTGGGTATACAAGCTAAGACAAAAGCTAGCTTAAAGAAATGTGTCTTTAGCTGCCTTTTACAGAGACAGAAAACAATTCTGCCATCTCCTCCTTGATGGCATGCAGGCAGCATAAAGACTGTAACTGTCTTGTAAGGCTGTGAGTTGGTTGGCTACAACCTTTTCCAAAATAAGGTTAAAAATGGCGGTTTAGATATGGGCCTATAATTCTTCAGCTCGGAAGGGTCCAAGTTGGGTTTTTTTTTTTTTTACAATGAGCTGTATAGTGGAATGCTTAAAGGAAGGTGGGACACATCCTGTAGCTGGTGACAAATTAATAATAGCCATTACTACAGGTCTAATGGTAGATAGGACCTCAGTAAACAAGGATGGTGGAATTATGTCTTAGGGACTGGAGGAGTTTTAATGTTCTTGACCAGATTGTGTAGGTCATTACAATTAATAGGGTGAAAAGAATCCAAAAGAGTTAGGGAGGGGCTACCACTAACTGTGCATAACCCAAGCAGAGGAAGTTATTACAGTAATCTTGAGAAAAGCCTGACAGTTGCAGTGTCCTATTCATATGTTTATATTAGACAATACCTCCTTCCATAAACTCAGTTTCAAACAATGACCACCCTCAAGCACTCAGTCTTCCTCACCTTTCACATTCAGACAAGTTCTTGTCCGGATTTTTCCATCACTGTCCAAGATGGTGTAGCTGCCCTCGTCCATGCCCGTCACATGGTGGAGGTCCACCGACCTGGTGCTGACTTTCAAGCGGCCCTTGTACTCATCCACAGGGGTAGAGGACTGGTTCAGGAGCACCACAGGGGGAGACTCAGTGGTCTGGTTAATATGGGCCATGCTGTAGCGGAACTCCAGGGTGATCGGTAGGGTGATGTCGTGGAGTAGGATGCGGTAAGTGTCCCCATACTTCACCGTCTGCTCCAGTGCGCAATCTACCAGAAGGGGGGGAGAAACAGGTCAAACAGGCAGTCAAGAAGGGATTCCGGTGTTTAAGGCTGGTATTTTTGTCTCCTCATGGGAACGTTTTCTGTCACCGAGCATCTCTTTTTTTTTAAGCAAGGTTATTTTAGCCCTCAATATGGAGCAGGCCAGATTAGGACATGCTGACCCTCTGTCATCTAAGCTAGTAGTAACTGTGGCAAGTCCTAACACATCTTCACTTTAGAGGTGAACAAGGGGGTGATATAGTAATCACTGACCATCAGTTACCAGTCAGTTATCACAAAAAAATGCATGAAGGTTCTGGGTAGGACATTAAAATCAACACGAGTTGTTGAAAACTTGTGTTGATTTTAATGTCCTACCCAGTGGCAGTTTTCAACTCGTGTTGAAAACTGCCACTACTTCTACTGAGAAACATTAGCTGAGAATCAGTCATGCTATTTAAGCAGGTGGACTCTGTGGTCATATGTCTTCATGCTTAAGAGGCATGTAATAAGAGGCTTGGGGAAAAACATCTGAAGACCTATTGCCTTTCTTTTCTACCCTTTGAAGTCCATTGCAGGGGGAACATAGGAAAAGTACCTCACTCTTTAAAATCAGATATGAACAATAAGCTCTCACCATACAAGGCAGTTACTCATGGTTCTGGCACCACCAGCGGTGAGAGGAAATCGATGTATGACTAATGAGCACTTCAAAGCATTATTCAAAATGTCTCGGCGCTGCAGAAAAACGGGCAGATGCATTGAAAATCAAGAGCAGGGAGCAAGAGCTGCCAAATCTGTCAGCAGCCCCCTGACTGCAGTGTGATGAATACCCTGTTTCGTGTTACACAAGCACTTTGTATGAGCGAACGCTTGCAGTGGCTGCCTCGTCTTTTACAGCTATTTGTACCAGGTGACTGACTACTAGGTCCGCGTGGCGAAACAAAACTCGCTCACACCTCACAACCTCAATTAAACCGTACATGTTTTCCAGCCCATGCCAATGAACAGTGACACTAATTATGAGCGTGCTCACAGTGAGTCACTGCAGCAAGAGTTGCCAGGCCAGGACAGACTAATTACATCTTTGTAGGAGGTCACAGAAAAGCCAACTCTCAACAAATCTGTCCCCAGTGATTTCTTCATGGAAGCCTGGTTGTAAATGAATAAGCCGAGGTGGTAATTGGAAGTGACAGTAACAGCGTTGATGAGGTGTCCTCCTCCTTCCTGTCAAACCTTTTCCAGTTGCCCTCATATAAAGTTAAAATGGATAATATCATGTCACTTCAAAAACTGTATGGCATAACATATATAATATGACTACTGTTCATGCCTGAATATTCTCGCCACAGAAAATAAATAATGTTTCACATTACACTTATTTAAGTTTTACATGCTCAAGTCTTAGCTTATCAGTAACAGCTGAAACTCAGATATTTGCCAAAAATGTTTGTGTGTGTGTCTGCATGTGCGTTCTTGTCTGTCCATGTCTGTGTGATTCTCAAATTATTCCATGAAAACTACTGATAATTCAATGGAAAACTGCTGAAAAAAAAGAAAAAAAAACAATGCATCAAATAAAAATGCATCAAAGGGTCACACAAAATATTTATTTGTTATGTTAAGTATAATAATTTGTTATGTAGACCCTTTCATACCTTTAACGATGAGTTTGAGGTGCTTAACATGGGGCGATGTTGCCGTGTTCTTGATCACATAGAGGCCCTCATCTTCCTCACCAACATCCTCCAGGATGAGTGCTGAGTGTTGAGTGTTGAGTTTGGCCCGGCTGTGGACCACCTCCCCATTCTGCATCAGGACCACTTCCGCATGACCTTTGACCCGCGGCCGGAACACCACATCCGTGCTGGTCAGCACAGAAATGTGCACATCCTCCCCAAAGAATGCTATCCGATGCTCTTCTTTCACTGGGAAACAGACAGACAGGCCAGGAGAGGACAGCAGAAACAATGACAACATTGCAGTGCAGAAAGACAGACAGTGGAATGGAATGATAGAGAGAGACAGAGTGAGAGACGGGGGAGACAAAGTGGCAGAAAGACCAATCAGCAAGACAAAGAACAAAATGGAAAAACAAGTAAAAGTCAAATAGACTCTGGGAGCGAACAAACAACAAATATTTGAGTATATTCAAAAGGGAGTTGTGTCATACCTCTGGTTGCAGATAACACTGTAAAAGAGAGACAAGTTTAAATGTAATCTCACTGCATCTGATCAGTAGTTCCATCAAATACTAAGGTTGAAATAAGGAGTTCCTTGAGGCCTCTCTGCATCACTAATGCCTCCAAACTCACCACTAATACCTCATCCTTTTCAACTTACAATGGCCTACATATCTGAGCCTGAAATAGCTATGCGGACAGCCAAAATAAACTTTATGTAAAACAGTCAGGCAGCAAAGACAATACTGTATCTGGATTCAGAGCCAAGTTCTCTGGCAGGAAAGCTCAAGCATATGAAAGCAGTTTCAGAGGCCTGGACAGAGATCTGGCTATATGGCAGAGTTATGGACTGTAATTGCAGTTGATTGAACAGCGTCAGTGTATCCAGTTTGCCTTTGACTTCCGAGTGCCATTCTCCAAAAATAGTTCCAAATATTGTTCCATTGGTAGATGGTGACTCACCAACTCCAAGCTCCCTCATGTGAAATCGAGAAATTATGCAGTCAGCCCTGGTTAATATCTCCTCAAATGCCTATTTTTATATCTCTCATATTCTGCTATGACATATCCTACAAGGATCTTGGAATGAATGGAAATATAATGTTGTTGTTCTAACAGATGATTGGTCAAAACGTCATACACAAACATGACATTTATGAGTACACTGTGATTTAGTGTAAGCATGCTCTTACCTGTGCAAAGCAAGGCACCAAAAACTGCCACTCTAAGTCTGCTCATCTCGCCTGGTCCTGAGAATTATGTGAATTCAAAATTAGAAAATAAACATCACAGTCTGGGAAGCAGATGAATCTGAGAGTTCACTGCAAATTATTTGGTGCTAGCCAAGCTGTTAGCATAACTCTTCAGTCACAAATGAAAGTGCAGAGAGAAAATGTCCAGTGCTCTGATTTGAGTATTACTACATCTCATTTCCTTTAAATTTTGTTTTCTGGTTTTGCAGGGATCAAATCTGAGCATGCAGATGCGCTGAAACTGACTCCAATCCCTCCAGCTTGGAGAAACCACATAAATTTTTTCGAAATAGCTGTACCTCAAACCACGACATTGACTTACTTCATATTATCAAGTTAGTGCTTCTGTGGGACATTATGAAATGTACTAGGAGGCATATCACAAAGTGCAATATCACATAAAAGACCTGGTAAGTTGAGGCCGACTGGCCTGTTCTGGCAGAGAGTGACTGGTGTACTTTTAGTATCAGTGGACTTTGGCACTGGAGATGATATCATATCCTGTATCTGGCAGGGAAGGCTGTTATCCATCGCAGGTGCTGGCTATGGCCTTTTAGCCCCAGCCAGCGAAATCTGGACAACAGCTCTGTCCACTTCCTCTGCATCTCATCACCACCATAACAATTGCTCTTCCTCTCTTCGCTCTCTACTCTCTAGTCTCTCCCGGCTCTCCCTCTTTCTTGCTCATCTATCATTGTCTGAGTGGCTACTGAGTCTCTTAGTAATCACCAGCCTCCAGCTCTCTGTGTTTGATTCCCCTCATCTTGTCATTTCAGTTGGCAGTGCCCTTTTCTTCCGTTCTGGCGGGAAACAAGGGTGATGCAGGGAGAGGATATCAAAGAGCATCTTTGTTGTTCTCCTGAGCCAATGGCTTGGCCTCCTGTAGTGTGGGGTCTGGATCGAGGAAGGCTCTGCTGTGCTCTCCCTCCCTCTCTCTCTCCCTCATCACACAAGGGAATCTGCTCACTCACAGCAGTGTACCACCTCTTATGCCACGAGGACAAGAAAGACAGTGGTGCACATGGTTTTGCAACTGATGTGTTGCTTTTTAGATGACTGAAGGCTTGTTTTGCAGCATTTCAGGAGACACCAGTGCATCCCAGTGTGGATACCAGAAACGGTTAAAAAGACCTACAAGCAAGTTGACACTATTGTTTTGAAGTGGTAGATGGTGAAAAAAAGATTAAATGTCTAACGGCTAAGACATCGATTAGAATCTGGGATAATATCTAAGTGCGGCTATTCTTATCTAAGCACAACTATACAACAAGCAGCCTACAAAGAAATGTCCCATCTGAGGACAAATGCTCTAGACAAAATAATAAAAGCATGAGCTATTTAAACTAAATGAAATACACCCTTCTCTGTATCCTGAAAAATAATTATTTTTAATACACTGTGCACAAGTGTACACAAGTTTCCAAAGAACTAGCATGCCAAACCTACTAATAAACCTCAATGACAAAGACCTTAAGGAAGGCAAAAAAAACATCATGGCATCCCCCACTCTTAACATGAGGTGTGTGGTCTGACATGTCTCCTGTCGAGTTATCTTTTGACATGCCTCTGATGTGGAACCGTGGCATCCACATATTTGCCTCCTCCCCCTCTTTCCCCACCACTCCCCCACCACTCTCGCTCAGAATCACTGGTGCGACAAGGGTGTGTCACGCTCCACCGCAAGAGTGGGCCCACCAGAGGGATGACAGAAAATGATTCAGAGATGTCCTGGAAAGGAGGCAAACAGAAGCCATTCACATTTACCTGAATGGCACCCAGATGTGCGTGCGCGCACAGATACACTGTCTCATATTCGCGTATCGCTTTCTCACCCTTTATTTGAAACACATAAATGCACGCAGGCGCGTTAACACAAACACCCATTCCTACATCTAACACTGCCAGAACAAGAAAAAACATCGAAACTGCCTCGCACAAATTTGGGCTATCCCACGCGCAAAAGCAAGGCGGGTGTCTGCGCCACCCTCCCGTTCGTGATGTGGCATACATGCAAACACTTACTCAGCGACTATGGTAGAAAATGGCCATCTGCTAGCAATCTCCTTCATATGTTTGTTATGTAAGTATTGTACAGGTCCAAGAAAGCTAGAGGTGTAGCCTTCTCAACGGGTCCGGGCAGCGGCAAATCATTAGGAATCGGATGAAGGGTTTCAACCATCTCTGACCAGCATGTCGTGGGGCAATTACACAAAGTATAAGCGGAAGAAAAGGGAGAAATCATCTAATTCATCTCAAACCACAGCCTGGTTTTACATTTTTGCAATACGCCCAACAGTCTGATAGCCAATGCAGCACTACGTTTTCCCATTTCCTCAAATAGTTCCACACAGCTCCACAAGCACATCATGAACACACCTAATTTATGATGAACAGCTCGGAAATCATCAATGGAAATCTATATTTCACAAATAAAGCGACAACTCAAGTAAACATGTTCACTTTCATAAATCATAGAATCAATACATCAGTATGTAATGGTTAAGAATGAGATCAATTTCATCCCAATGAATGTACAATAACCTATCCATTGTCGCTATTTTCCTCGCATCGCTGTATCACATGTAACACGCCCATAATACTAACATCACACCCATTGTCAAATGAAAAAATCATGAGAAAACTGCAAAATTTAACCCATTTAAGGCAAAAGCTTCACGCAATGCTATTCAAGTAGGGAATTGAAATGTATAATTACCTTAATCGTTGTTAAAGGTGTACAATCCGCAAACAAATAGCCTAAATAAGCGGGGCCGGGATATAGAGGCAAGATTTTGTAAATACCCCAAATTATGTTTTTCGTCAAAAATTCTTTTCTCTCTCCCTCGCCCTCAACCCGTCAAATAAAGGACTTCTATGGTGTTTCAAATCGGGATTATCTTCGGGGCTTCGGCAGCTATCGGCGTGCAGGTTACTAAATGTCGTGCACACTCGGACAGGACCGTCATTGTTCGGAAAATACCAGCATTTAAATCCAGAACAGCACCAGTAACCGCAATATTGCTTATGGCAATAGTATTGAAGACCCAAGCAGTGTTGATGCATTCTTCAGTGAGATGACAGAGACTGTAGTCAATCTTAAAAGCAAGTCAAAAGCAAAATAAATAGCAGACTTGATTTTAAATTCTTACAGAACGTAATCAATCCTCAGAGAACAGTCCAAAACCCATCTGTTGGGACTGTGCTGGAAATATCTCATATTAAATCAATAAGTAAAAAAAAGGCATGTGATCGCTTCCTATGATTGTTGAGGCTCTCAACATTTAAACTTAGCTAAACATAATGTATTGTGTACATACTCATATTTGAGGCCTTGAGTTATCCATCAGTTCATGATCATCTTAAATATTACTTGCAGTGACATTTCATGTGGGCCTTATAAAGATCTTTTGACGGAAAGGTTGGAGGTAAACAGTTTTGCATAGATCTAGGAGTGCAGAGATTTTTTTCAAAACATTTTAAATAACTCCAAGAAAAACAGTCAAGTTGTGAATATGAACCTCAGCCTACCAAAATGACTGATTTTCAGTTCCCTCACATAGGCCATGAAATAAAAATCTTACAATATACAGGATTACGATAGCATATGTTTTTACTTATCTCTGCAAAGGCTAAACTGCTTACAGTAAATATGAAGATGGGTCTATTTTCCATTAGTAACTAGACCAAAAGCATCCAGGGTTCAGCCCTCCAGTTCAGTGTAGTGTATAAGGAAGCACGCTGCATGCATTGACCCTTGCTTTCTTCATTACCAGAAAGCTGACACAGCTTAAGCTCAGCTCATTATCCAAAGGATGCTTCTCTGGTCTAATTATCCATGTTCCCCAAACATTCAAATGATCAATGGTCTCTGTGGATTTATTATGAAGAGGGAGTTATTATCCAACCATCTGCCAAGTCATTGTTAATAGTCAGTTCAAAATATTGTCAGCTCATTTGAAATTTGCTTATATTGTGTCCTTGCTGTGACACATCACGTGCTTATTTGAGAAACAAGCAATGGGATTATGTTTGATCTGTCAGAAGACCTAGTTCTTCTTCCACTTTTGTCATTTTAAAGAAAGATTCAACTTGTTTCAGCGTGCGTTCAAGTATCACTTACAGATTGACATGATGTTTTTTAAATCCTCAATTATTAACAGATACCACACAGGCTACTAACTTACTATACTCCCATGGTATGGGTAAGTTTAATACTAAAGTGAACTTATTTCTTTATGTGGCAGCCTTCAAGTCTTTCAGTCAGTTTTGTAACATTATCTGTTTAATCACCTGATATACTAATTTGTTTCATGACCTTGTATGATAAAATATGCCATTGAATAGACCTATTGCTCATGTTCAGAGGAATGCAAGGCTAATGACCAGGCACCTGTGCAAACACCACAGAATTTTATTTTTATTATATAAAAAGGGCTTTTATTTGTGTTCCTTTTCACAGGGTTTTTTTTTCAAAGGATGTAAACAGATTTTCTTTTGTTTAATCAGAAAGACAGAAAACAGGTTTTGCACTATCAAGAGTAATATGTAACATAATATGAATCCTGGTGAGTTTGAACCACATGGACCACACCTACATACTTACCATATTAAAGATTTTGCAGTCTGACCATTTCTCGGCACACAAGTCCAAAAGCTTTTTTTTTAAACAATTTATAGTTAGGAACTTCTTATTTATTTTCATTTGACAGGATGTTATTACAGACCGTATAGAGACACACTGCAGGAGTAGTTTTATGGTTGTCAGTTTCACTGTGCCAAGGTGCGCTACGGCTCCTCATCCCCGAAGACGTTGGCTGGCGTCCGAGTCCGGCAGGGCACTTTGCACAAGCCCAGAGCACATCTGACAACCTTGTTATGACTCAGCGATATCTCCACAGCTCTTGAAGGTGCTTTCTTTGGTCCGATTGTCAAGTCTCTGGCCCATATTTTGATGGCTTTCTAGTTCCTGTGCCATCTGAGACCAATGGCAGCAGTCCTCTTTTCCACCCTCGTTGAAAGTCTGTGTCACACTAATGTATGTGTGTTGGTGTGCTGACATGATACTAATACTGCCTTAACTGACCACTGACCATTCACTTTGATATTCATATTCAAACTCTGACAGTGCATTTAGAAATAAAAAGGTAAAAACAGTAGAAATGTAGAAAAGTAAAAAAAAAGCATAAGAAGCACAGGAACAACAAAATGGAGGTTAAAGGAATATCTATCCTTCCTTCTCTCTCTCTGGAATCCTTCCTTTCTAACGTTCAATCAAATACAAGCAATAGATACATAAGGTGAGAACACTGACCTATGTCTTATTCTGGTCTTGTTGGTTTGGTCACTGTAACACTTTTTCACCTATTCCATCTTACATTCATTCAAACTTTCTCGATCACATTCTGATGTCATTTATTGATCTCGTCCTTGACTAAAGTTTACCTTATGGCTCATTTTGTTTCAGTCTTCCACTTTCTAGTAAACAAAAATTTTCCCAAATAATTTAAACCAATTTTGATATTTTTCTCTTTTTTTCATGTGTGTTTTTTTGTCTTTGTTTTTCTTTCCCCATCCCCACCCCTTTTTATGCCTGATTTAGTTGTACCTCTAGGCATCCTCCTCCACCTCCTCCTCAAACTCGCCCTCCTCTTCCGCAGTGGCATCTTGGTACTGCTGGTACTCGGACACCAGGTCGTTCATGTTGCTCTCGGCCTCGGTGAACTCCATCTCGTCCATGCCCTCGCCCGTGTACCAGTGGAGGAAGGCCTTGCGGCGGAACATGGCGGTGAACTGCTCCGAGATCCGCTTGAAGAGCTCCTGGATGGCCGTACTGTTGCCGATGAAAGTGACGGCCATCTTGAGGCCGCGGGGCGGGATGTCACACACGGCGGTCTTCACGTTGTTGGGGATCCACTCGACAAAGTAGCTGCTGTTCTTGTTCTGCACGTTGAGCATCTGTCGTCCACCTCCTTCATGGACATGCGGCCACGGAAGACGGCGGCCACCGTCAGGTAGCGGCCGTGGCGCGGATCACAAGCAGCCATCATGTTCTTGGCATCAAACACCTGCTGGGTGAGCTCAGGCACAGTGAGGGCCCTGTACTGCTGGCTCCCTCTGCTGGTGAGCGGGGCAAAGCCAGGCATGAAGAAGTGCAGACGTGGGAAGGGCACCATGTTGACGGCGAGTTTGCGGAGGTCAGCGTTGAGCTGACCAGGGAAGCGGAGACATGTCGTCACCCCACTCATGGTGGCTGAGACCAGGTGGTTGAGGTCACCATACGTGGGCGTGGTCAGCTTGAGTGTGCGGAAGCAGATGTCATACAGGGCCTCGTTGTCAATGCAGTAGGTCTCGTCTGTGTTCTCCACCAGCTGGTGGACGGACAGCGTGGCGTTGTAGGGCTCTACCACCGTGTCGGACACCTTGGGTGAGGGCACCACGCTGAAGGTGTTCATGATGCGGTCAGGGTACTCCTCGCGGATCTTGCTGATGAGCAGTGTGCCCATGCCAGAGCCGGTGCCGCCACCGAGGGAGTGTGTGAGCTGGAAGCCCTGGAGACAGTCGCAGCTCTCAGCCTCCTTCCTCACCACGTCCAGCACGGAGTCCACCAGCTCGGCTCCCTCTGTGTAGTGGCCCTTGGCCCAGTTATTTCCAGCACCACTTTGACCTGACGAGACGTTAAAGAGCAGACGGGTGATGAAAGGACAAGAAAAAAAAGAAGAGACAGGAAAGATATCAGTGAACAACAAAAAGAGGGAAAGAAGACCAGTATGGGCATATGTGACCCACTAGAAAAGCTTATTGAAGATTAACCAAGACTTTGTATTCGGTAATTAACATGTTGCAAACAAAGTCTTTGCATAGAACCACTGCCAGTCGTCTGCTGCCTTACCAAACACAAAGTTGTCGGGTCTGAAGATTTGTCCGAAGGGTCCGGACCGGACGGAGTCCATGGTGCCGGGCTCCAGGTCGACCAGGATGGCTCTGGGCACATACTTTCCACCTCCATGAGTGACACAGAGAAGAGAGACACACACACCAGCTCAATACTGCAGGGAATGAGGGAATCCTTTGTGTGACAGGGATCCCAGTGTAGCGCTACTTCAAGAGTGGGGTGTGTGTGGGGGGGGGGGGGGGGGGGGGATAGCTAGCATTGCAAAGAGCAATGAAAGCAGCACTTGTATTTTCCATATAAAAAGGTCCTATCCTTGTGAGAGTAGAGGACTTAATTAGGATTGAGTAATTAACATTTCCTCCTTCTACATTACTTGATTTATCTTCTCCCTGGAGCCCTCTTCATTTTGAACAGTTGGAAATTATTTGGGGATTTTGGATTTCACCTTGTTACTGGTGGGCCTGAAGATTTCCAAAAATGAACCTCACTAAAGGTCTACATATTTGTCATAGCCATCACCTACATTTACACACCACAAGACTCTCCCATCAGGCTCACTCCAATGTGAGAAACTAGTCTGGTTCACCCCGTCTAGTCATACAGTGCACATGAATTAGTCACACATCCAAGAGGCATGGCACTTAACCTGATTCATCTCTTTTGGCCTTCATCACAGGCCTTCATCTGGTTTTGTGTTCCCACCACTGCAGGGCTCTTCTGGATCGAGCACTAGCTAATGGGAAAGAGTTTGGTGTTCGGGAAAGTATGTGTATTTTGATCTCTGTTCACTGTATATCACTGTTTTGTTTGCTTTGCCAGCATTTCATATCTTGAGCTCACTTTCCCACTTGCAAATGCTTTTATTTTATGCTCTGTATATTGTTCCACTCAATGATAGGTTTTAATAAATAAAAATAGAAAGCGCTGGGAAATGGCTAATGGCAAACTAGCTGCAGGCCACCATATTGCAAACACTAGGAGCTCTACATAGCAACAGCAGGCGGACAGCATGGGATACCTGTGGCTTCGTTATAGTACACGCTGATCCGGTCCAGCTGAAGGTCGCTGTCGCCGTGATAGGTGCCAGTGGGGTCGATGCCATGCTCGTCGCTGATCACCTCCCAAAACTGAAAGTAGTGGGCAGATATGGAGAAAAGAATTTATGAAGAATCAATAGAGAAAGCAGTGCAGGTAGAGTAAGGGAGAGGTGGATGAGGGTGAAAGCAGACGAGAGAAATAGATCGAGAGAGAGAGGGGGGGGGGGGGGGTAAAGAGGGAGTGTTGTAAATCAATTGCCTGTCAGTGTGGAGTCATGTCCAGCCTCTCTGGGGAGCTGTATACCACGTGGCTTTATGTAACTGTGTGTTGTTGCACTAAAGGAAGAACAGCCAATGTCTACAGTAAGGCATGCCATAAAACAAACTTGCTGCCAGCAATATCTGCAGAGCTGGATGCGTATTCTGGCAGAAACTGGGGGATTTTATTTGAGGGGGGATGCAAAGTTCAGTGTCTACTTTTTATGCTCAGAGATTTTTTTGGTGCATCTGGACAGCCACACAGTAAATACTTATGACCAAAAGAGAAAGAAAGAAAGAGATATGGGGAGGAAGAGAGAGAAAGGGAGGGAGGAAAAGAGAGAGAGAGGGTGTCTAGTGCAGACATCAAACAGTTCTGCATCTATCCAAGCCAGTGAAAGATATAAATGCTCAAAGCTTCGGGTCACAGGACTTCAGGCACACTGCCTCAAATCACATTTATGAGTCTGCAGCTCTCCCTGCATACGTGTCTAAGTGTGTGTGTGCATGTATGTGTGCTTGACCAAATGAGTATGAGTGTGTGTGTCAGGTATGTGTATGTGTGTGTGTGGTGGTGAAAAGGTGTTTGTGAATGGTGAGTGTGTGTGTGTGTGTGTGTGTGTGTGTTGCTGATGTCCCTGAGTGTGCAAGCAAATTAGATGCATGAGGAAGCTCTCCTGAGTCTCTGGGTAATTGGAATGCTCTGGCCAAAGGACAGCATGTTGTCTGCCAGACTCAGCTGCAGAAAGTAAATCTCTGCTTGTTGTCACTTCCATGGCTTTTACACAAAAGTGGATTTACATCAGAGCTGAAGACCATGTCCAACACATCTGTGTGTGTGTGTGTGTGTGTTGAACTGTATTACTCCATCACATATGTGAGTAAGAGAGTGTGTGTGTGTGTGTGTGTGTAAGACAAAAGGGAGCAGAGAAGCACAAAGACTACAGACAAGAATCTCTCTAAATTGGTATGAGCGTTAGAGCAAGCATATGCTTGTGTGGATAGTCTAAATGTCCATTGGACTAGAGCCAGTAGGCTAGAGTAGTCTCTGATAACCCATAAGACATTTTCTTTGGAAAGAGTAACGGTGGGTATGTGTGAGTGTGTGTGTGTGTGTGTGTGAGAGAGAGAGAGAGAGAGAGGGAGAGAGCAAGAGAGAGTGACTGCTATTAGATATGATGTTCCATGTAGTGGGAGAAGCACAGCAAAATCCAAGGCAGAACTGAGAAGAATTTATCAGGCAAGGCATCATGATGAAACTTCGTTAAGAAAACTGGCACAGACAGTTCCACATACCAAGTCAAGTGACCCTAATCTCAGAATGAATGGAGAGAGAGAGAGAGAGAGACTTGTATGGGTGTAATGTGACATGACCATGGAAAGAGGGGCAGGCAGCTACAGACCCACAGACCTGTGCTACACTCATCAGCCTTTGTGCCAAGTGTCTGTCAAGTGTCCCAAACTGCAATCTGTCCTGCCCACTACCCTGTCTCTGAGGCTATGTCAAAAGTGGAGGCCAACTCTGAGTTTTAAACATATCTTATTTTCAACATCTGGTTTTATTAGTGTATTTAATAACTTCAGCAGGAGATGTTTTGCACAAAGTATGTCTCTGGTAAGATTATGGCTCAGAGAAACTCAGCCACTGTGGCGACATAATGAAATTCCTAAGGATGCGGTCTTAGTTTGGGTAATCCGATGCGTTCCCTGCCACCGGTAGGACACATGCACAAGCCGCAGACACAATGACAGCTACTTCGAAAAATCTCGCTCCAACTGGTCCGATGCATCCTATCATCTTTCAGATGACTTCATCGTCTTTGCGTTCATCTGCTCCCTTCATCGTCCCCCTTCCCCCATCCTATTCGTCTCTTCTCTCCCACTTTCTTTTGTGTCCCTACTCGATTCGTTGGCGTCCTCTCCTCTTGCATCAGCAGATTTTCCTCCCCCTCGCTGGACAACTGATTTTTTTGTCTTGATAGTCACTCGCTATGGGCAGTGAAAGAGAGGCAGAGTCCCATGCACTCGCGACCATTTAAATCGCTATTGTCAAACGAAGTGACACATTTCATGAATGTATAGATTTAAGACGCAGATAGGTTTCCTCGCACAAGTAAGTTGCCCGGTCCCACAACCTTTGCGCAACAGGGTACAAAGAAGATGTGTCTCTGCGCTTTTTAGAGTTTTTATTTTCGTGGTATGATTTTGCGCCGTTCTAACTACAGAAAACAAAGTGACTGTCGGAGAACGTCTCCTCTTGCTTCGGTGATTCAGTGAAATAAAATTATGCATGTCTGTATCCAATAGGCTATTTGAAAAGAACAGCATATTGCGCCACAAGTTTCGAGTGACCAAGACAAAAACTTTATCAAAAACGATTATCAGACTTTCCCCCATTTAAATTCTTTAAATGTCTTAATAATTATTTAATATTACACACACACACACAATTTTCAGCTTACTGTTGGAGATTTACTCATCTAACGTCAGGCTAATGTAAGGGTTCATAATTTATCGCAGGGGGATATGCGTAGGTAAAGACGGTAGCGAAAAATATCCTCACTATAGCCCTTTAAATTGAATGCATATGACCAATGCTGCGTAACGGAATCCCTGGCAAACTATCACACCCAAAGATAACGCCGAAAATTGATATACCGTTACTTCAGCTCAGGTAACCTAGGGTCTTCAAAGCCGACTGCTCTACAAGTACTTTTCTTTTGTTAAAAGAAAAAGGGAAAAAGATCTCATGAAGTAAAAAGTTCACTCCAAAGTCCTGACAGTGACATTTCTGTAATCGGCATTCATTCTCGACATTTAGTTTTTTGGTTACATTTTTGTAGGTTTCTTAAAAAGTATTTTTGATCAAATGTCCAAATATAATCATGGCAGACATGTGTCATGTGCAAAGGCTACAGTGAATAAAATACACAACCATATCATGTAGTTTCTCCATAGAACTTTTCATAAAAGTTTTTAATTGCCCCGGGTGCTTACCTTTGCTCCAATCTGATTGCCGCACTGACCAGCCTGAATGTGCACAATCTCCCTCATTTTGTATGACTGTGTTAAAGTTAAGTTCAGACAGTAAGATGATGATGTGTGACTGAGACCACTGCGCCCACGCCGTTGACCCACTGACCACTATGAGCTGTGCGGATGCCAGACGTGTGAGGCGGGACAAAGGCTTTATAAGTCTGGATACTTGCCAGAGCGAGGCTGAAGACTGCAATAGGCTCAGACCGCCATAGCCCTGTGGTTCTCCGACACTGATTGGTTCATGCGATAAGAAAAGGGGTTTCTCTGCGAAACTGAGAGGGGCCGGAAGTTAGGAGGGAGTGCCAGCTGGAACAGTGCAGTGATTTAACAGTAGGCCCTCAGTGGGGAGGATGCTGGAGACGCTAGCTGCGCACAATAGTTAAATAGTTTAAATCACAAGAGTGAAATAGGTTGACGCCTCTCTCTCTCTTTTCTAAGAACACAAGCAGTCTAGAGAAACTGTCTTATAGCTTGTAGGCTAAGTCTTCTATATGAGGAGCTGATAGATAGTCCTTTATAACTCTTTTAAACAGATTTACATTTAGTTCAACCCAATGTATAGGTATTTATCAAACATAGAGATACAAACTGAGCATAATCCAAAACTTACATCACCCATGGATAATCTCCAGCAATTTAACAAATGAAACAATGGGCCTTAAATTCCTTTAGCTTTTATAGGTAGAAACATAATTACAAATCATTAATTATTTTCTAAAACATGCTATACTGAATCAAACAAAGACCAAATGGACTCCAAATACAGACCTGGATATACAGACTGACTGACTGTCTAATAGACGGTTTTGTGTGGAACAGATTGTAGGCCCTGTAATTACCATAGTCTTTATTATAGTGTAATAAAGTACATAGGATATAGTACACAGGAGCTAATTTACATTGTGTGTGCACGTTTTGTCATTATGGTATAATGTAAATATAGTACAGATTTACCTTGTGTGTGCACATCTTCATATAGCCTATAATAAAGACGTGCACACACAAGGTAAATTAACTCTCTGGTGCTTCTTGTTAATGTGTGGGAGTATTGTAATCCCCCCATGCTTAAATTGCCTATTATGTACTTTATGCATTATGCACTTTATCATGCCCCCCCCCCCCTCCAGATGCACAAATAGGCTGTAAAACAGACACAATTTCACTATATTTTTACACTCAGTAACCATCTGCATGTGACAATAAAATTCCCTTGTACCTTGTAATTCCAATGTGCAATTGCCCCAATCTGCCTGCACAAGTATTAAACACCAAATATAGGTTAATAATTATATTACAAAAAGATATAATGATCAGATATAAAAGATATATAGAATATAGATTTAGGGCCTCTTACTAATAGAAAAAGTCCTTAGGAAGAGTCCTGTAGACTCTTCCTAACCCATTTAAAACGGTTGTTTCATCACCACGCCATTGGATGGCGACAGCACGTTTCTTATAGGGGCGGAGAGTAAATATTTTTTCAGGCAGACTGCCTAGATTTTACCGTCATAGGGGTCGGGATCTGATCACACATCTGTCTGCTGATTATAGTGCTTTCAGAATAAACCGCGGACAAGGATCACCACGCATTTATTCAGTCTTCTTATAAAGTAATCTACTGGTATGTAGGCCTATTTTGTCTTAATTACAGACAACAGAAAGATACAATCAAATGTCGAGAATGGCGCATGATTACAAATAGTATTGCTTGTCTTCGACGACGTAGCTCGTTAAAATAACCAAGGCCTACATAATACGAAGGATTTTTGGTAAACAGTGATGTATTTATTGCATGTCACTGACGTATGGATTTGTGCGCTATTAGAGTATGGTATCGCTTATTGATCATGGGCGGTAGATGCGTCACTGCGTTTGCAGATTCAATTATGCCATTAAGTGGCCTTTCCGATGTGTAGGGTTGGTCAAGACTGTTTAGAATTTTGAATTACACAAGCAATCCAGCATCAGGACGTCGCCCTTTACCGTAAATGGCATCACTTGTAGGCTATTGACTTAACGGGATTTTGTGTCTGGACGCCACAGCCTTGTGGTCAGATAATGAAGCAGGGACAGTTCACAGTCCCAACACCTGTCGCGTTCAAGAAATATCAAGACGTAGGCTATGGGTAGGGTATGGGCTGGTGGAAAATTATTTTCAAAGCACCACACCAGATGGACTTCGGCCAATCTTTCATGCTACAAGTTCGGTCTAGAGACACCCTTGGATGAAGAGAAGTCCCTGCTGCCGGGATCTCAAAACATCTTATGTTGGTAGTGGGTTTAAGCTGGTCTAGGATGTTTTTGCGGTTTAAATGGTCTAAGCTGGCCTTTGATGATTTTCTACTAGCTCTTGTTGGTATGATGGTTTGGTTGGGCCTCTAGCTGGAGATGCTGGTGTTACCAGCTTACCAAGCTGGTCATGCTGGTAAGGCCAGCCTGTCAAGCTGGACATTGTTGGTTAAGATGGCATGAGCAGCAAAACCAGCTAGAATGATCATCTGGTCTAACCAACTGAACCATCAAAAATCATGCAAAAACATACCTTAAGGTGTTCTAAATAGCTGGTCAGTCATTTAATGCAGGTTAGTTAGGTTAATATTTTTTTAAATTTTTCTTTCAGCAGGGATGTTTTTTTCTGGATGTAGTGGCATTTTCACTGCAGGAACCCAGGGATAGGTTTTGTGGTTCACATCTTTGTGCATGTGATATATTTATGGAATAGACAACTGTAAACTTTACAGTGTAGGCCTTGTGCATTTTTGTTAAGGCACTATAGGAATATATTATTTTATTAAACAGTATTAAACATGTTGTCATTTTTTCCACAGCTTCTAACTGCGACAAAATGTTTTTTACATGTGGTCCGAATGAGGCTATGGTGGTGTCAGGTATGTTTAAATCACTGAGTTTCAGACAATAACATAGATTTTTGTGTGTGTTTTCTGCATTAAATATGCCTTGAGCTATTTTCCATTGTCTTCATATCGTCAGAGTCTGGTATCACGTAATAACATTATGCGTGCCTGTTTCTCTCTCTCTTCCAGGGTTCTGTCGCTCTCCGCCTCTGATGATCTCTGGAGGGCGAGTGTTTGTGGTCCCCTGTGTGCAACAGATTCAGAGGTACAGTATCCAAGTCTATTATCCTAATATGTATGCGCATGTGATGGTCCTCGTCAAAATGGACTCCACCTAATGATACCCCTCAATAACATTATGTCTAGCTGCCAGCATACTGTCAAGCCAGAACTATAGACATCATTTATGGCCTGACTATCATATAATGTTGTGGAACAGTATTCTGGAGTTATTATGATGCTCAGCCAAAACTATGGACAAATTTGTAGTCTATCACTGCTGACTGTATGTTTCTTGCATGACCCCTGGCAGTTAGCCGTGGATCTGCCCAAGGTTTTTTTCTTGAGATAACTACCACTAGGGAGTTTTTCCTTGCCCCTGTTGCTCTTGGGTGCTCCATGTCTGTAAAGCGCCATGAGACAAATATATTGTAAAATGGCACTATATAAATATACTTGAATTGAATGTGTGGGTGCAGGAGAGCAGTTAAAGATGTATGTGTTCTGTCTCTTTCTCCACTAGGATCTCCCTGAACACTCTGACTTTGAACGTAAAAAGTGACAAAGTGTACACACGCCATGGCGTGCCAATCTCTGTTACAGGCATTGCACAGGTTTCCTATTTCAATTATTTTATCTACTATACATCTGTCTGTCCATCTGTATGACTGTCTGTCCATGTCTTTTTAACTCAAGCTCTCTCACTCTTTATAGGGCCTAGTTTGAGAAATACTAGACCTACTTTGGAAGATGATCTTTATAGTACTTTATAGTAGATCTTTATCATCTCCATAGCTGAATTGTATTGATTGGTTGCTACCTCTCCTTGTTGGTTCCTCTGACAACAGCTAGGCTAATTCTTTTAGCCAGTGTTACTGGCCTTAGACATTCCAAAAATGTCTGCTCACACTAAAAAAAGCACTGGTTCAATTTACCTTAACAGCATAGCGTGCCACATAGGACACGAACAAACAAATAGACAAGACAACCCAAAGCAAACAAATAGAATTACCCATTTAGGAGCTCCTTTATATCTACCATACTGTCTTTCTACATGGTGACCTGTATCATTATCTGAAAGCACAAATTCAACTTCACATTTTTTTCTGACCAGGTAGAGAGGGCTGAAATTCTGTAAGCATCTGACTGCTCTTGATTACCCTTGTAGGTGAAGATCCAGGGCCAGAATAAGCAGATGTTGGCCGCAGCCTGTCAGATGTTCCTGGGGAAGTCTGAGGGAGAGATTGCCCACATTGCCCTGGAGACTCTGGAGGGGCACCAACGTGCCATCATCGCTCACCTGACTGTGGAGGTAGATAGACACCCAGTGACCAACACACTCATACCTGGAGCATGATATCATTGTCGGGCAGCTGACAAAGTTTTCATGCAAGGAAATTGTCAGTGTGACTGCTGCTGTTGTCATCTCAGTGTATTAATACTAACTAAGTTATTAAGAATCTCATCATTGTTGTCTACAGAGGTCAGTAGTGGGTATGTAAGAGGCCCCTGTACACCGGCCCCGACATCACTGCAGAACACTTTCAAATTTGACAATTTTGTTTGCCACTGCACACCGGCGGCACACTGCATGCAGCCAAATTGGATAGTAGCCTGTGGAATCACCAATGGAATTTTAGCAAATGGCTCTGCCCAAATAAACCTGAATCGTAATCAGCAGGCGGCGCCAGCAGAGTTCGGCAGAGTTCCATTGAAAACAATGGAACAGAATGTGGGAAGCACAGTGCTCCGCACTTTGTCAGAGCTGGTGTGCAGAGGGTATAAGACCTTTGTGAAAAGGAATGAATAGATCAGAAAAGCCAAACAGGGAAGAGAAACACCAGTGGCCACAGCTCATTTCATTCAGTATTGTTTGGTTAATTCCCATTCTGGATTAATTACATTTTCAAGTATTGGCTATATTTCAAGAATCTGCAGTGGTGTACCTCAACCTCTCCTGATGTGACAAGTATAACATTTGATGAGAAAAAAGACAAAAAGACAAGAATTACTATACCCATAATTACTGTCACCATTACCATATCCGGTGTTTCAGCAACTGACTTAAGTGAGCTTTATTTCAAAGGTTTGTGCTGGTTATGTTTTTGTGTGTGCCCATTTTCAACCTGCTGAGCCTTGTATTAAAATCACACCCTGCAGGAAATCTACAAGGACCGTAAGAAGTTCTCGGAGCAGGTGTTCAAAGTGGCCTCCTCTGACCTGGTCAACATGGGCATCAGTGTGGTCAGCTACACCCTGAAAGACGTGCACGACGACCAGGTTTATATTTGCATTTTTATGTAAATGTTACACATATAGTATTTGTTTCGCAACACGGGCATAAATAATCAAATAGTCACAAACTGTATTCCTTGTATGCCTCTCCAACTATAATCTGACATGTAATGAAATCTATACATCCTTCTCACCTCAGGAATACCTGCACTCTCTGGGTAAAGCTCGCACTGCGCAAGTGCAGAAAGATGCTCGTATCGGTGAGGCTCTGAACAAGCGGGATGCAGTAATGAGGGTATGTGTGTTTTTTTCTACCGCACTTCTCTTGTTCAGGTTTGCATCATTGTTTTCGGCATCAATGTATTTAAATGTAATAAAAGAAATAAAAATGTATACATTTCACTTCATCAGACACATTTGAAGTGCTTCTTTTTTCCTGGTTTAAAGGCTTAGCATGTGTAAAAGTTTAATAAAAATGGGATTTACTTCCTCCCCTATCAGTCCATTATGTTTTCCTTTTCTCATCCCTTCTTCTAGGAAGCCCATGCCATGCAGGAGAAAGTCTCTGCCCAGTACGTGAATGAGATCCAGATGGCCAAAGCTCAGAGAGACTATGAGCTGAAGAAGGCCGCCTACGATATTGAGGTCAACACCAAGAAGGCAGAGTCTGAAATGGCCTACCAACTACAGGTACAGTCAACACCTCATCTGGCATGCAGTTACACTGGGATATAATTTAACTGTATTGAACACTAAAATACCTCAGAGTACATGTCGAGTTGATAAAAAGACAGTCCAGGCCTCATTACCCAAATGAAAGGCTCCATTACCTCAAATTATCACCTAGAGAAATTAAATACTGTTTTCTGATTGACTGACAGGGTGTCCGTTATTCCCTAATAATGGGACATCTATGAAGTGGATTTGATAAAAAAAAACTTTAATCACCATTCTATATCAATGCTCTTTTGAAATGGTAGCTATAACAACCATAGGAAATGACAGTTGAACTAGCAACAATGGAACGAGCTGTTATCAAGCTCACCGCAGTCAGTCACCAAAGAAAATAGTACAGCAACCCGAACAGGTTAGTTTCTTTTAAAACTGAACCGCATAATTCTTTTATGTTTTAAACGCTTGCATATCCATAGTATGAGTTGCCGCCAGGTGATAAGTGGAATAACGGCCTTCAAGGTGTGCTGATATAGGGGAATAATGGACTTGTTCTTACTGTATGTTAGCTGTAATGTCTTGTCAGCACAGTTGTGTAAAGTTGTGCTTCTAATGTAGTTCCAAGGTTTCCCAAACTCTGCTATGAAGAGGATGCATCACCTTACATTGCAAAAAAAAATTGATTTGAAACTCCAGTTAAATCAGCTTATTGTGCTGACTGACTTTCGTTTTGGATTTTGCAAGTTCATTAAACTTAAATATTTACTGATCAAAGCAAAAATCTAGAATAATTGAGTTGAGTGAGCAAATATTTCCTGGAGTATGGTGAACAACTTTCTCAAAAAAAAAAAAAAAAGAAATCAAGATGCATGCATAGCATAAACTTGCTGAATCCTAACAACTAATTACAAAGCCATTAGAGTGTATGTCTTAGGGGTTATATTGAGAGTGAGCCACTGTATAAAGGTAAATAGTGAATTTCTGTGTCAGCTCCACTTCTTGTCTCAGAGGCAGTAAGTGTAATGGATGCTTGCAACGTGTGTGTGGAACGTTAGTAAAACTCCCTCCTGACGCCTTAAGAGGCTTTTCAGTTGACTGGCTAGCGCACTCGACTCCCAGTCCAGTGTTACTAAGGCCGCAGGTTTGACCCAGAGATTAGACCTTGTGGCATGACCACGCTTACGTAACCATGTGGTGTCTTACCTGCTCAGGTGGCCAAGACCAAGCAGCGCATCGAAGAGGAGAAGATGCAGGTGCAAGTGGTGGAGCGCACACAGCAGATCACGCTGCAGGAGCAGGAGATCATGCGCCGTGAGAAGGAGCTGGAGGCCAAGGTGAAGAAGCCTGCCGAGGCCGAACGCTACCGGCTGGAGAAGCTCGCCGAGGCACAACGGTAAGTGTCTGGAGGAGAGAAAATGTGTTTGAGAGTATGTGTGTGTGTGTGTGTGAGACGGAATTCATAGTTCATACCTTGTCAGCCCTTGTTTTCAGCTCCTGTCACTCTGTTAGCATCATTATAAATGCCACCGCTACAAACACCCACTACAAATAACAATAACACTAAAAGAAGTTAGTGTAAGGGTTTGTAGTTTTTCAGACAAAAGACAATTATAGAAAGGAGTAAGAAAAAATAAATAAAATAAGGAAATGGAAGGAAGAGAAACATGAAAGTAGAAACAATTGTACTAATACATATTAGGACAGCTGCAATGGTTTTAATATTTATTTTGCTCTTTGCCTTCTTGACAAGTTCTATTTTTCTCCCTCTGCATTCTGCCTCTCTGTCTCCCCCTTGTGTTTCACCCTCAGTCTGCAGCTCATCATGGAGGCCGAAGCCGAGGCTGAAGCCATCAGGGTGAGTAAGACCAAACAAGCTGGCGCCATCATGCAGTTTAGCGTTGCAACCTCTTTAATGTTACAACCAACATGGTGTAATCAGTGATGAAATAGATTCTACTGTTAAAAGTTCAAGTATATAGCTCACCTTTGTTTTATTCCTTGATGCATTGTTTTGCTGATGTATTTATGTCTAAACGTCTATTTAAAAGCATACATATTTTCCCAGGATGTATTAATTAGGACTATTCCCTACAAATCTTTATTTTACTTACCAAGGGAATCTAATAGTGTAGTGATGTTATGGGGGAAAAAGTGTCATTTTTGCTAGTGTAGAATCTGTTCCTTAATCCTCCTCTGTTCTTGTCAGGTGAGGGGGGAGGCTGAGGCCTTTGCCGTGGAGGCCAAGGGACGTGCTGAGGCTGAGCAGATGGCCAAGAAGGCAGAGGCCTTCAAGGAGTACAAAGAGGGAGCCATGGTGGACATGCTGCTGGAGAAACTGCCACTGGTGGGTCTCATGGGCATAGGGGGAGGAAAAGATTATGTGTGACTGTGTGTGTGTGTGTGTGTGTGTGTGTGTGTGTGGTGTGTGTGCGTGTGTGAGTGTGAGAGAGAGTAGGAGGTACAAGGCAAGGCATGGCATTTTTTTATAGCGCATTTCCTAAACAAAGGCGTTTTAATTTAACTTAGCAACATTAAAAACAGAGACAAAGAAACACAGAAAAAGCAGGGTGTCATTAGATACAATAAAAAAAGCACAATTAAAAAAACTAAAGAATGAGAAAATGAGAAAGAGCAAAGAGAATTTAAAAGAAAAACAGAATTAAAAATAGTCATAGAAAATACATAGAAAGAAGACCAATAAACAAACTACGCAAGAGTAAACAAAAGTCCGCACCAACAACAGGAGCGGAGAGCAAGTGTGAGTGAAGAGGAAAAACAGTGCTGGCAGGACATGCACCATGTACACCAGACGAGGCCACAGCCAAAACATTTAGAACCGAATGACTGGCTGCAAAACAACCAGTGTATCATTTAAAGGACCCCATTTGCCATCACTTTCACACCGGAACTGGGAAAGTAGATGATCTAAGACTGAGCATAAATCTTGGGTGCATCACAGCCCATAAATTCCACAAGATGCCGAAATTGAAAGTTTTTTCGTGGACGAAACACACGCTTGCCACAGCTAGTGTTTCTGGAAAGAGCGTGCCCATAAACACAGACCAGCATTTAGCTGTGTGAACTGCTGCCAAAAGTAGAATGAGGAACACATTCCTGCATCTTAGGGCTCGGCTGCTTCATAAAAGAGGCCTCTATTTCCTTAGACTAGTTTAGCTTCAAGTGCATGTGATCCTATGTCATGCTACTGCTATCAGCAGAGGAGCTGGGAACAGCTGAACATGAGCTGGGTTTCCATTCAACTTATTCGCATTTCATATTCGTATTAGCAAAAATATGTGCATCTCCATTAACTGTGCAATGCGAATAAAAAATTAACATTAGGCTAATCTGACCGGCTGTGGGTTCAACGTGTATGAACAGATACGCAAATTAAACTGCTTCCATCAACTTTAATTGCATTTTTAATTGCCTTATTTGCATCAAGAGGTAATCCAGCCCCCTTGAGCAAATAAAATAATTAATAAATAAATAAATAAATATTTCCATTCGCATTAAATTCATATTCGTGACTGATGGGAATTTGCAGGTGTTTCCAACCGAGGATTTCTTGTTCGCAACTTACACTTGCATCAACTTGTTGGATGGCAACTCAACTATATTCATTTCCCATTTCCATTCATTCAAAGGAAAATTAACATCAAAGGAACTAAATGATCAGCTTTCTGTCTTTAGCAAATTAGCAAACTTGATGGACTTTATGAAGCGACAGAAGCACACCGATTATTTGGCTTGCCGGCCTTTGTTGAATAATGCCCAATACTAAACTTGTCAGGTCTTGAACGTTAGATGACTTAACTGATTGTGTGTGTGTGTGTGTGTGTGTGTGTGTGTGTGTGTGTGTGTATGTTGTCTCATCAGATGGCTGAGGAGATCAGCAAGCCCCTGGCAGAGGCTCAGAAGGTTACTATGGTATCCAGTGGAGGCTCGGAAATAGGTGCGGCCAAGCTGACTGGCGAAGTGCTGGACATCATGACCAGGCTGCCTGACACGGTGGAGAAACTCACTGGTGTCAGCATCTCCCAAGTAAGCCACACACGAAGCTACATTCAGACATTCCGAGTCTGACATGCTACATCCAAATATATATACCTTAACAGATGTACATACACTTTGTATAAAAACATACTGTTCATTTGAAAGGCATATTAAGAAATCTTCTTTTTCTTTTTTTTCTTTTTGAGGTCCTTATACATCAGTTAGCACGCTAATTAGCGTTTGCTGATGGTGTGTCCAAGGCAAGTCTCTTGGTTTTAGATAATTAGCTGGCTGGTATATCAGCATAGACATCAGTTTGTAAGGTTAGGAAAACCAGCCTGTATTTTATTGTAGGGTTGCATACACAATGCTACCAATGATAAGGTGTGAGACTGTATTAAGAGTTTATACTCTCCTTTTTGTCTTTATAGGTGGCTCGCACCGGTTGAGGACGTCAGTCTAAACTAGCTCAGCCCGTCTGCTGCTACTGCATGTATCGAAGTCATGGCCTTTCTGTCTGTCTATGTCTCTCTTTTCCCCTACTTTGTCTCGTCCCTCTTGTCTCACTCACATCTCTGTCTCACTCGGTCATTCCTTATCTTCGCACTTCCCCTACCTCTACTACTGAATGTTCCTAAGTTAATCTGTCCTCACTGACTTGGCACAGGTAAGCTGTTTCTGGGGAGATTTAACAAGCTTTGCTGCTTTTAATCAACCAGATAAGGTTTGTGAAAGCACTGTATACAGTATGTGTTGTGTTGGTATGATGGTTATTTTTGTCATAATGTTATGCTGATACAGTAAAGAGGATAAGGAATGGTAGATGAAGGAAAACAAGAGTAAGTATGATATAATGGCCATCTGCATACAGAGGGGAGAAGTATAATATAAGAATTGCACTGCAGAAAGTGAAAAGTGTAAAAGGGTCACACACAATACAACACTTGATGTGTACATTTACCATTGACTTTTGAAGTCCTCTGTTGTCAAGTTCCTTTAGTAGCCTTTGTTGCTAGTATGGCTTACAGTTTTGCATCTCCCCAGAAATGGTTGCACTGTGCAGTCCTTAGACCTTTCTTTGTGACGTAGTGGTGTCCAATGTGTGTCCCTGTGTTTACCTCCTCTGAACTGCTGGCACTGTTGTGAAATGGGTTTCTCATGAGCTCGTCATTCTTGTCCTTGTAGATTTAAGGTGAGATTATTATATACGGTTTGTCTGCTCAACATTTAGTGAAGATGGAGATGTAATTCTTAAAAAAAAAAAAAATCCTGAAGATTTGAATGGTGATTGAGACTACAATCAAATGTGGATTTGCTTCAATTCAAAAATATTTACCAAGTTGTTACCAAATGTTTACTCACAAGTAATAAACGTCAAACGAAGGATGTGGTTACTTTTAAACAGTTGCTGACTTTACTGACAGAGTTACTGACTAACCCCATGTTTTAGGCCATATAGCTGCAGCGTCTGACCAATTTTTCACACCATGTGCCAGCAGTTGCAAGAATGTGTAGCCCTCTTGTTTATCTCCCCCTTCCCTTTAACTGCCTTTATGTCCACTGCCTTGCTGCCAAACCAGAAGTGCATCTTATTAGACTGTCATGCAAATTTGCCGTTCAATCTTCCATGAGGTACTACACTACTTCTGAACTGTGTCTGAAAACAGGATGCTGTTCAGATTTATTGTCCAATTTATTGACCAAATTCTAAGTTTTGGTTGTGTGCTTTGGCACTGCGATTACGCAACGAGTAATCTTTCTTGTCAGCTTAACGGCTAAAGCTAAAGAGGTAGGAATTGCATTTCAGGGAGTCCAGACATTTCTGAAATATCTTGGCCAGTAGTTTTTGTTCTTGTTTGTTCTTGTTTTCCTGATAGTCATGATTATTATAGTTTAGTAGGAAGTCATGCCATAAATGTAGCTTTCAATCATTTTTTGACATAAATGATCTCTAGGTTAACGACAATAAACTATTGTCCAGGTGTATGACACCATTGAAATGCCTGTTAAAAAACAAAGTATCATTGCATTTATTTTTGCATGTTAGTCTGAAAGGAATAATATATAACAGAAATCTCTTCTCTTTCAAGCAGCTGAATGTTTAGAAAGCAAAGCAACCGCAAACATTTATTTATATTTTCATTTTCGTGTGTATTGTGTGTTATTACTGTCACAGCTTTGCTTTATCATGTCATCAGCCCTGAAGTTTGGTGGAAAAGAGATCAGACAGTGTAAACATTCACTTTCTCCATCCTGTCTGCTGAACTAGCTGGCTTTACTTGGTAGCTTTGTGTGAGCCACACTCTTTGAACCAAACATTTGCAATGCCATCTGCTCTTGGAAACCAGTTTCAATGCCAACTACTTAGACACCCTGTTTCTATGCCAACTTGAGTGCCTGGCAGGCCTAAGTGAATGGCTCATGAGTGACATTGCATTCTGACAGGCACTATTTTTTCAGATGCACACTAACACACAAGCTTTGGCTGATGGTATGAATGGCTTTGGTGCATGCTTCACGAGTGCAGCTATCTAAACATTCACCCTTTTATCCTTTTCTAAGTTAGAATTTTTTACATTTTATCTTGATTTTAAAGTCCTCCTTCTTGGGACGGACTCACTGAAGTCATGATTGAAACTGTGTATTTAGTGGAACTACAGTGTTTTATTTGTTATTATATGTGATTATGTATGAAGGGATACAACACTGTTGACCTCATCACTCCAAATGGCAATTTCATTTCTGTCTTTAAGTACCTCAGAACACACTATCTTAAGATTCAGACTGTAGTATGAGTGATTTTTTTTTGTTGTCACACCTTCATATTACCATGAATCATCAAATATTATAACATTTCACAAACATATTGACATTCAGCTCTCAACATTTCTTATAATGTTAATCATTGTTTACAACTACGTATAATGGGACTGAACTACCAAATGAGAGAAATTTGTGATGCAAATCCAGGGAGTGTAGGTCCTGCACCTAATTACCAATCATGTTATAGTGGGAAAGTCTTCTTGGTCTTGACCATGTCTACTGTATTCTCATCTATTGCGCACTATCTGTTATAGAGGTTGTGGAAGTTGGAATTAAGCTTAATTCTGTAGGAGTAAAATTGTTAGTGCACTGACATGTTGATGAATACTTTGTATTTTGTAGAAAAAAATGTATTCTCTTTAACTGCATAAAATAATTATTGAACCACGACACACCTGTGTCCTGTTGCATTATTCCCTCATTTCTATAATGTAATTTGTTTAGCAGAATTTGGTTGGTGTTTAATGCAAGCAGCGCTCAATGGTCACTGGTTCAAGACCAGTGTGTAAAAGTCCTCTCTCCTTCAGTGACACTGGGTAGTTAGTTTACCATAAATAACATTAATGAATAACATTTCAGAGATGTACTGATTTACAATACAGAGCAAGGAGTAAATAGTTACTCAGCAAATAGCAAATTGACAATAGGAAATCCTTTAATGTGTTACTTTAATATTATAAGAAAGGTGTTTACCAAAACGCTGTGTCTCCATTTTTAAACATTTAAAATTTTATGCGTCTTTTAACATTTTGTAAAGGCTTCTCAGTTGATATCAGTCAAATCAGTTTTGTTGTTTTACTTGAGTAAGGACAAATCAGATAACATTAACCCAATTGCAACTGTCCCCAGGTTATATAAAAACCTAATTTCAAACAAAGATTTATGTAAAATGAATTTAAATGGCCTTTGTAGAATTTTGAAAAAGAGCTTTTCAAATATTTATTAGATGTAATCATACCTTGATGGCAACTCATTTTGGAAGTGACCCAGATCAGACACAGCCGTGACATCAGCTCGGAGGTGGTGGTGCGCTGTGGTCAAAGAAGTTGGACCAGCCCATAACACCATGAACAGGCCAACACTGCTGCTCTTCCTCTTGATCAGTAAGTCACCGAGCCTCTGCCCACACCATTTGTAATGTCAAACCATACGACTTCTTAAAAAAAAAAAAGCACTTCCTAAACAGGCACTGAACAAGAATTAGTCTAGAAGCAAGTCAGGCCTGTCATTGTGGAGCATTACACCAGAGACAGTCTAATAGAAGTCCTTAGGACTTTGATCACACTACTAACCAACCATGAGAGACTAGCTGCATCCCCTGTTCCCCCAACCCAAAACGATGAAACCCTCTCAAGGACTTAATTGGCATGAATTAGCCAGTCACGAAGGCGATTAATGCCAATGAGGTCTTTGAGAGTCCAGGGTTTAGGGTTTAAGGGGAGGAACACTAGGATTCAGCCCTGAAGAAGTAGGTCAAAGACGTATTCTTTGGTTTTCTTGTCCTTTTAATGATGTGTGGTCTATACAGCAAATTCAGCAGTCGTCATTACTACGTAATAGCAACAGTAATAACATTAATAAGAATATTGAGAACTGTGTTATTCGAAAAAGACACATAATGAAATTACGACAAGGATTATACATGAAGAAAACCAACCAATCAGCTGTCTGCCTGCTCGACATCGAGCAGTGAGGAGGTGTCTGATTGGCTGGGATAGAAATACATGATTCTGTATTTGGTTATTACTAATGTCATTTTCATGTTTTGTTAATGTGTTTTTTTTCCTCTTTTTCAACAGTTTGTTTTACCGCGGCAGAAAGACAGTCCTTCCCTTTTTGAATGAAAAAACATCTTTTCTATGTAGTATATGTACAAGATTACAGTAACGGCCAATTGATAACGAGGATAAATGATGTTACTTGCATAACAATAATGATGTATGTTATAAGTTGGTATTAAAAGTAAAAAATAAAATAGTAAATAGTACCTTGCAGCCAAACCACTGTTAGCATGTATCACCAGCCTGTTCTCTCTCACTTCAACCCCTTGCAATATCATCACTTGGGGAAGAACAATGAAATATTAAACCACTTTGCTATTTTTTTTTTCCTCTCAAAACAATCATAATGCTCTGTTCCGATGTTGCCATACATTCCACCACACCTATTTCTTCCTCCGTCACTCAATACTCGACTTTCGTCTCTGTCGTACAAACACACATGCATACACACATATTCACACACGCTCACACACGCAGAGAACTCTTTCACTCATTCATCCACACACAGACATTAGAAAAATACACACATATGATAACTGACTTAAAAATGAAGACGACAAGAAACAGAAAACGGGTAATAAAAAGGTTTTTTTTTTTCTCTAAGTGCTGCCGCTCCCGTCTTCCCCACGCTGATCCCTCCGTGACCCATGCAGCCTGCGTGTGCTCTGTGCCTTCGCTGCTGTCGTCCGTCCGTGCTTCCGCTCCAAGCCTCTCCTCTCCTTCCTCAGATACATCTGTCCATCACTACCCCAACCTCTCCTTATAGTCTGGGCTCCAGTCGCCTTTTCATTCATCCCAAGGCAGTGTAGTTTTGTCTTTGTGTTTGTTTTAGTCTTCCATTTATGCATGAGCCTTTTCACCCTCCCTCATTCCCATCCCCTCCTCTCCCCTCCCCTCTTCCCACCCTCCCTCGGTTCACTCTAGGAGTTCATGTGCTCCACCTGGATGGCCGAGGTGGAGACGGTGAGGCAGAGGTCTTTGTGGGCCGACAGGTCGGCCACGCTCACCGGCTTGTACTGGATCTCCCCGGCCGACACCGTCTTGTACTGGTGCAGGTCGAAAGGGCAGGGCACGCCACCCTCGCCGGCCGCGTAGCTGCTGGGGGGGTTGGAGTTGGGCGGGTTGGGCGTCTGCGCACCCCCGGGCCCACCTGCCGCTGCCGCTGCTGCTGCTGCCGCTGCGGCCGCCGCAGCTGCACCCCCTCTCCCACGGCCCCTCCCCCGCCCTGTGCCAGGGGTCTGACCCTGGGCCTGCTGGGCTGCCACGGCTGCTGCCACCGTCAGCGGGTCAGGGTTGTGTTTGCGCATGTGCTTCATCAGGTAGGTCTCCTGCAGAGGAGGGGAGGGGGGAACGGGTTAAGACTCAAAGCTGAAGCTTATAGTTTTGTCAGTAAAAAGTACAAATACAAAGATCTCCTTGCTAGTTGTTAGTGACTACTATGAATGCCCTACAACCAGTTCTACTAACAACAAAGTTTTACTAACACCAATGGAAAGACCATTTTATCATACCTCCTGTCAGCCTAAATCCCCATTCAGATTGCAAACATTTTATTTGTTAGTGAAAGTTATTGTAATCTTTAAAAATTAATTTAACTCCAGTGTGTGTCACCGGTGGATAGATATTAATACTGAAATCACAGAATTAGATTAGCATTTTATGGTGCTATCTTGCTAGTCACTTGTAATCTGAGTGGGGCATAATACTGTGTCTCTAGGTGGGTCAAGCTCATTTGAAAAACCAAGCTGTATGGAAACTCTTATTTTGTTGGGATCCCAAGGTACCATTAGAGCAGTAAACTGACTTGACTACACTACTCAAAAGTGCATCCATGGTCTACATCTCAACACCTGGAGTAACAAGGTCAAACTTGCCATTAAAGGTTTCTCAAGGCCTCAGACTGGCCAGATGTGAAAAGCATTCAAATCAAATTAGTGTATGCTGGCTCTACCGTGAGCTGTACTGTGCATTAACAATTTGTGGAATGTGAAAGTGCATGACTAAACTTTGCCATAAAGACATCAAAAGGGTGTGTAAACAAATGTTTCAGCATCAGAGAATTAGTAACATTACTGTCATCTTCATGTGCATTAAATACACTTATCTGATACTGGGCGGTCCAATTAGGTGTTCAAAATTCTGTATTAGAGACACATCTTGCCACACATAGCTGTACTTGTTAGAAGAAGGTGAAGTTTAAGATGAGAGCTAGTGTGGTGCAATGTGTGATGAAATCAGTGGGTCCTAAATTGGGAAACTGGTTGCAAGAAAACTATATGCACCTGACAATCTACAGGCACGTCTGGAGAACTCAAGGGATTACTAAGATGTGTTAACCACGGCAAAAAAACAACACAACACAACACAACAAACACAGATAGACACACACAATCCCGAAATCAAACAGGCTGTATAGGAACCTACAAGGCACTATCACAGTATGTACGAGGCTACAGAATGAGATCTCTGGTCTTCTACAATAGGGAATGACAAGAGTCTTCAACTCTTCAGTGCCAAAAACTTACAAATACAAACTTGTACATTGTCCTGAAGCATATTACTAGCAAAACTACTGAAAGAGGCACAAAGAACATGCATGAATAACTGCATCAACAACAACAACAGCAAAACTCTCTCAAAAATCTATTCAATGTCTTCAAAAAAAAAAAAAAAGTTAATGTAAGCCGAGGGAGGGGTGATTTACATGTGACTCACATACCGAGGTGTAGGCGCGATTGCACAGGCCGCACGAGTAGAGTTTGGCGTGTTTGACCGTGTGTGTCGACAGGTGCACCTCAAGGCTGGCCGCATCCGTGTAACCACGGTTACAGTTGTGGCACTTGTACGGCTTGTCCTTGTTGTGCTGTCGGCGGTGGGACTGTTAAAAAGCCACAGAAAGAGAGGTGACATGACAAAACCATTTTTTAAAAGATTTTTTTAGGCCTTTTTTTGCATTTATTCTGATAGGACAGTAGAGAGTGACAGAAATAAGCAGGGGAGAGAGTTTGGGAAGCACTGGGAAATGACCTCGAATCAGACTCAGACCCAGGTCCTCGGGTTTATGGTATGACGCCTTAGCCCAGTGAGCCACGGTGAATGGGGGTGCAATGGACACAGGGCTGCATGATGTTTCTCTGTATTGCTGTTCTGGGTCCTGAAATGACGTTTCTAGCATCTGCCCTGGCTATATAACAAACAGGGGTCTGAGAACAGCTTCTGATATGGAAAAGAAATTTAGAAATGTATTTATTAGAAATTTATTTTGGGGGTGGGGGGGTGAGATATTACATGGCATGGCATGGACGCAGAGCTGTATTAGTGACATTCATTTTGATGTAAATTCAATGCTAGTTATCTTGTGCACCGTTCGTCACAGAAACGTTGGACAAGCACTGTTGGAAAGATCAGGTTGTGCCCTTTCACGTGACATACGTGTGATGTCTGTGTGATGAAAACTCAGCGAGAAATGTAAGAACAGATGTGCCAACTTGCATCTGTCCGTCAGGTTCAAAGGGTTAAATTATAATATGTACTAAGGCAAAAGCTGGCGTACGACCCAAAAGTAACCTGGTACTGGTCCACGGGCCACAGTTTGGGAAACACTGCACTAGGGAACACGTATTCCTTATAAATATCACATTAGTTAAGTACTACATTTCAAGTCCCTGCTTCTTCACATTTGGTGCACTATGAATTCTCACACCGTTTTTTTTTTTTACAGCTTAAAAGCAAAGGTTAATTTTGAGTAGCAATCCCCAGTTTTGAAATCTCCAGTTTAAATGTCAGTGGCATAGCGACAAAACTGGGGATTTCAAAATTAACCTGCTGTCTGCCATATTTGTATGTGTATATGAAAAAAAAAAAAACAGTGTTAGAATTCATAGTTCCGCAATTGTGAAGCAGCAGGGGCTTGAAATGTAATACTTGTTATTGTTATTACTGATGTTATTGATGTTGAATTGTATTGATGTGTTTAAGTATATATATAAGTAATACTTATAAATATAACATCAATAACATCCATACCAGTACCAGTACCAATACCTTTGTGCTATTAACCATTGACTTGTACAATAGCCAGAGTGGTATGGATAGTGCAAAGGCTGTGTAAAGTAGTTTTTGTTGTTGGCATGTATAGTGGCCTTGCCTGCAGGTTGGAGAGCTGCGTGAATGCTTTTTCACAGCCCGGGTGGACACACTTGTACGGCCTGTCACCCGTGTGGATCCTGAAAAAAGGAGGAGGGAAGAAAAAAAAAAAAAAAAAGAGAGAGAGAGAAAGAGAGAGAGATTTCAACTACGATACCCAGTACTGCTTTTACCAACTCCACTCATTCACTCAATCACACAATTAATAACAAACTCACAGAGAGAGTCAACAGCAGAGCGATGAAAGAGACAGACAAGAGAGCACTATGAGAGAAAGAGATAGAGGACGAAAGAGTAAAGAAGGGGAGGTGGCAGAGGGGATTGTGGGGTGTGCGGCTTCAGATGGTCCATCGCGACCTGGGTGCCATGTCGTGGTGCTGGACTGTGCCGGTATGGTGCGGTGCTAGCTGTCCCTGCCCATTACCTGTGGTGCTGTTGTAAGTGACTGAGCTGCCTGAACGTTTTCTGGCAGTAGTTGCAGGTGTAGGGCTTGGCCCCGGTGTGGATGCGGATGTGCTGGGCCAGGTAGCTGGAGTTGGCGAAGGATTTGGAGCAGTGGGGGCACTTGTGGGGCTTGGCCTCTGTGTGGTTTCTAACAAGGGAGGGAAGGGAGACGGGAAGAGGGGGTGGGGGAGAGAGGGAGAGAGGGGAGAGAGAGAGAGAACAAAAACAGAGAGAGAGAGAGAGATTTATATGAGATCAACGATGACCTGGGTATTCAAAATCAAAAAAAAATAATCACAAAGGGGTGGGGGAGAAAAAGAAAAGGGTGGAAGACTCTGTCTAATTTTTCTCGTCTGTGTCTGAGTTGCGAAACGCAGCACATAAACAAACACCAGGTGCAATCAGTATGTTTCTCTCTCTCTCTTTGTCTCTCGTGTGTTCTCTCCCTCTTTCTCTCACTCTCTCTCTCTCCAGCCCTCTCCCTTCTCACTACGCTCTCTCTCCCATAGTCACGTGCCTCTTACTGTGTCTGTGTTACTGATGGGGGTCTAAGATGAGCCACCTCTCATTCTCCTAGTGGAAATGACAGGACAAAAGGAGAGGACACAAGGAAGGAGGTAGGTAGGTAGGTAGGTGGGTAGGGAGGGAGGGAGGGAGGGAGGGGTCAAGTGTGGAGGAAAGGAGCCTTTTGTGGACCAATGAAATTCACAAATCATAGAGAAGAAAAAGAAAGGGAAGGAAAGCAGAGAAATGGCAAAAAGAGGGGAAATGATTTAAAGGTCAAGACAAAAATAAACAGGTAATGGCATTCAGCAAGTAATAATTAAGGACATCTGGCTTCATACAATTTTGTCATGCAAAGGGACTGTGTCCAAAGCTGTCAAAGTACAAAAAGCATGGGCAGTGGCCCTCACAAGCGACAGGAGCAACAGAAAACGACAAATCAACAGCATGCAAGATGCAGGACACTTATCAATTGCCAGACTTGACAACAGATCGACTGTGGGGTGTGCAATACAAAAGATGACACATTCAGACAGATGTGTAAAGAGACATCAGTGTCAAACTGACATTTGTGTAACAGTACGCAGAAATACATACAGGAGTGTATGGAGGGTGCTACAGAGATTGAAGGATCTAGTTCAGGCACGGGAGTAGCTAATTATGTCCGTAACTTGTCCTATTTCAAAACGGAAGGGGCAATAGTTTTGTTTCAATCAAAGTTATGAATTGTGGAAAGGGGCAAGATAGACAATGTCAAGGGTGAGACAGGCAGGAAATAAAACACGTCAACAATTACAACAGACAACAACAACAACAGCATAATTCCATATGACACAAACAAAAACAAATGATAGGGAAAAAAACAAGCAAGATGGAGATGGATCAAATTTCTTAAGTCTATGAGATGTCTGTTTTTTACTGTAGGTGGTCTAGAAGCAAACAATAGACGTAGGAGAGAGACTGAAATTGAGTGCTTTTCTGGGATGGCTCAGCCTTACGGTTCTACCAGCTCATGGTTATACTTGTTCGAGACTGAACCTGTCTACACGTGACACATGTGAGTGTATCAGAGCAGGGAAGGGTAGGGGTGGGGTAGAATAAGAGAGAGAAAGAGAGAGAGAAAAGCCAAAATGCCAAATAAACCTGTAGGAAATCAGAATAGAAAAGCTGGACAAAGTAGAACAGTAACTGACATTTCATTTCAGCAACAAGATTAGAGCCACAACACACAATTGCCACATATTTCCAGTTTCTCTCAAATTGGTGGTTGTGATAAATGACAACAAAACAACCTTCGGAATTCAAGAGATTTAAGATCACAATTAGATAGCAGTGGTGTCAGTGACCAAAACGCTCTCGTTTTCAAAGAATATGTGGTAACTGTGATATGCACATTTACTCAATAGAACTTGCAGAATGTGCACACGTTAATAAGCACCTGTGCCCACAAATATACATAGGTTCACAAAGGCACACATTTACAGGCACACATTTACACACACCCACACACACACACACACACCCACACCCACACACACACACACACACAGAGCTCTCCTGGCGAATCCTTGATGTGGTGTGTCTGTGGCTCTCAGTACCGTGTGTGCTGCTGTAAGTGACTGAGCTGCCTGAACGTTTTCTGGCAGTAGGAACAGGTGTAGGGCTTGGCCCCGGTGTGGATGCGGATGTGCTGGGCCAGGTAGCTGGAGTTGGCGAAGGATTTGGAGCAGTGGGGGCACTTGTGGGGCTTGGCCTCTGTGTGAGACTTGGCATGGATCTGCATGTCCGACTTGCTGAAGAAGGTCACCGCACACATCCGACACCTGCATATATAAGGAGACGAGAAAGATGGAGTACAAGACGCATGCAAAGAGGAGAGAAAAATGGTTTTGATACTAATAGACTGAGGTATTGCTCAAAATTAGGATTTGAAATGAAGGATCTTTTGGGGTTGCTTGTTAGCAAGCCTGTAGCCAACACTGACATTGACCAATGAACAGCTCAACCAAAATCCTATCTGTTATTAAATAGTGAGTGGCTCTCACAAGCAAAACAAGTTAACAAAGCTAACCTGTAGGATTTGTTCCCATCTTTGTTTGTATGATCATCTTCGTCATTAGAGAGGTCATAGGGGTCAGCTGGGTGGTGCTGTGAGAATAAGGAGAAAGACCCATTTAAATGCACAGCAAAAGTTTCAAAGCTTTTAAAGTGCTGTATCACACAAATATCTAAAATAACTACTACACCCAAAAGCTGCCGTATTCCATTAATCAACCCTTTGTCATCTATTTCCATATCTTAACATCTATCATAGGGTTTATCATGACAATTCTTCCTCAATTTTTGCTGCATCACTGTGTTTAAACAGTTATATAATAATGCTTTGCTGATGAAGAGGGCTAAAAATTATCCTTACAATTCATCAGCTGGGAATATATGTTTAATGAAAAGAATTAATGAGGCAAATTGCCATTGGCAGGTTACTTAAAGGCCGACATTTGCAATTTAAGCCTGGCTGTCAGGAACATATATTTCAAAATGTGGTAAAAAAAAATATTTCTTTGTGTGAACAACTTTTAGTATGATGTTCTGGTCATTTATTGTGTCGCATAATATGTGTTTTTGTACCCTTTTTTGCTATAATAGAAATTAGCTGTGTCTGAAACAGGGAGTTAGTGACTTGCTGCCTCACTGTCTTTACTGTGTAACAAGTTCCTTAGTAGAAGGCATTAAGGTACCGGCAAGCTAGACAACCTCGCTAGATAGCTAATTCAAATACCGTCTTTGGTTTATTAAACTGTTCAGACACCGATGCCAAGATACCGACAGCTGACTTCACAGTTCAATAGATTTTTGGACACTGAAGGCAGCATGAAAGACACATCTGTGCTGCCTTCAAAATTGGGGAAAACAAAGGTACCTTGAAGGCAGAATTTTATGCATTTATTTAATTCGGACATATCTTGATGCCTTGCTGCCCCAAAATGCTACCACAGAAGGCAGTCCTTTTTCCTGTTACGGACACAGTTATTGCTTTATTTTTTTTTTTTTTTCCTGTTATGTGACACATGTTGTTGCACTTCGCTTAGGAAAAAGCATCTGCCATGTACCCATAAATATAAACATTTTATCATGAACTTTGCATAAAATGTATAATATATGTATAAAAAAATGCATAATATCAATAACTAACATTAAATGAGATGACCTAATCTGCAATATAAAATCTTGGCCATAGGACACAGCCTTACTACACATACACGTTGTCATGCAGAAGTTCACTCTAAGTTAATTCCAAACAAATCATAGAGTCTCTACCATTAAACTCACCTGACCCCCAGCTGCCAGGTGAGCAAGGATCAGTGCATCACTTCCCGTAGGCAGCGTGTGGGCAGTCACAGGGCCGTCACGGGGTAGCATGGACTTCTTCTTCCGTCCCCTTTTTGAGGGGGTTGGCATGACGACAGCTGGAGGGATGCTGCCATTCTCTTTCTTATCTGGGAAATAGGGTAACCAAAGAGGGACGGAAGACACAAAATAGAGGAGGGAAAAAATACAGCAAAGTATCCACCATTAACCATACAGGACGGCATTTCCCAGAAGATATTTCACCTTAGACCTCCCCAGAATATTTCATTCAGATGCACATATATGAACAGAGATGAAATAAAAACCAAAATTATGAAAATTATGTGTAAAATGAGGGGCTCATCACTTTTTTCAAAATAAATAGAAAGTAACAACACTTGCTATTTTTATTTCCACATACCAGAAATAAGACACAACCAATGAATGTCATGCCAACAACAAAAAAAAAAAAAAACACCTCCCAATTTTTTTTACATTTTTTAAAAAATTGCAAAGAAATACCTATGCTTTGAATTGACAAGAGAATCTGCTGAGATATATAATATCTGAGGCGCATTCAGAGCAGAGAGGCATCATGAGACACCATGCTGCGGCTCCTTTAATAATGCATTGCCTCGTATAAATTATGCAGCGTAGCTCCTTCTCATCAATTTGCTGCTTCACGGGACAAAGGATTGGCTGCCATGGCTCAGAGGAGATGAGACCTCTCTGATAAAGCCCCAGAGGCACAGACGGTAAAGCGATCCAGGATCAGGAGTCTGGAGCCTTTGCACTATTTTTAATCCCCGCTATTTTTAATCTGCCAACACAAATTGTTCCCAAACTGATAATGACACTTTAAGTCCAAACAACAGAGATTATAAAGCATCATTCTGTCACTATTCAAAGAATTTCTGATCAAGACTGTTTGTGTGATTAGTGAGACTGACTAGTTAGAAAGACGGCAGCAAACATTTGTGGGCCGATAAATCTCTCATTTTACAAAACACAGGCAACATATTTGACGTTTTGAACCTCAGTATGATCAGTCAAGGTTTGCCCTTTATTTAACATGTACATACACTTCCCTTGCTGCAAAAAAATAAAAGCATCAAAAAACCTGACACCCCAAAAATCCAGAACAGCTGTCAACCTTCTAGAATATTGATATTTTATGCATTGTTGTCACTGTTTTCATTTCACAATACATAAGCAAGGTTCTGCCTAATCTTGTAATTCCAAGTGAGAATATTATACATCATAAGCATTTTCCTATAGAGGCTGGGAGTTCGGATCTCAATTCAGTCACAGGACAGCACAAATTATGTTTGAATACACAAAGACATGGAAACACTGAACTGTACCAAATCATAGACCAACACAGAATACTTCACACAATCATAATATTTAAGATGAATCCAACAGAACTTTCCATATATTTGAAAATATATGCGTTTGTCCTTACATCAGTCTTGCCTGTTTGCTTATGCTTTTAATGTATTTTTTCCCAGCTAAATAAGTTAACATAATAAAAGGCATTTTACCACATTTTGTAATAATCTGTTTGCATGGGTGCACTATGTGTGGTTGACTGTGTAAGAGCATGACTGTTCCAGATCAGCTGTGTGCATGTAACAGGTGGGATGGGCTGTGGTGTGGCTGTGCTGGTGCTGGCAAGGGGTCAGAGGGCAAGGGAGGGGCAGTACTCACACTGGCTGTGGAAGTAGAGGGAGGAAGGCCGGCTGGTCTCTAATGGAAACCGAGAGAAGAGGAGAACACACTCAAAACACAGAGCTCTCCCTCCCTCCCTCCTTCCCCTCATCCATCTATTCATTCATTCACTCTTCCATCCTACCTTCTTTATCGTCTGCCAAAATGGGCACGCCCCAGTAAGCCCCAGCAGTGTTAGCTATGGCCTTGAGCAAGTCACGCAGGGGGTTAGCAGAAGCCTCAGCATGCCTACATGTATGTGTATGAGTCTTAATGGTGAGTGCATCTGTGTACTTCATGGAAAAAGGCGTGTGTCTCCATGCGTCTGTGTGTGTCTTTAATGAACCAAGAAAGACATATGGAGATAAATATTTGGGCATAAGAAGATAGACAAGAGCAAGTGCCCTTTGCTAAAATGTATCATCTACGGAATGGAGAACTACCCAACCCAGGGAGAGGGAGAAAACCAGCATTCCATGTCAGCTATTTTGGGTCTCGGAAAACAACTGCTAACCTAGAACCTCTGACGTCTCCTTTAATGGGTATAACACGCTGTCTGCTCTGTTTAGCTTGATTTCTTTCCCTCCGTTTTGCTCTCACTCTCCATCCTTCAACACTTCTTTAAAAATGGAACAGTATTATTGTAATGCACCATGCTGGTTAGATATGCGTTCCACTTCAATGAATTTGAATGAGTGTAACTGGGCATAAGTGTATAAAATGCATGTGTGTTTGTGTGCATCCAGGTCTACCTGTCGTGACTGTGATGCAGAGCAAGCAGCTGGGGGTTGGAGGGGGATCAGTGCAGAGGTGAGTGAAAAAAAGTTTGGAGGAGAGAGGTTCCTTTTTGGAAGTTTGGATAGGTGGGGATTATGGGGGTGGAGGGGGAAGGGGGGATGTTTACCTGCATTTGAGGGGTGCAGTGTGGACACTATCATGGTAGTGGCAGGGGGTCCAGAAACAAAAGATTGGGACGAGGCAGGAGGGGTGACCAGCGTGCCCTGGGGAGTGGTGATCACTAGCCCCGCTGAGAGAGAGAGACAGACCGTGACCTGAGGAGCACGGAGCATGGCATGGCACCGCACATCATCACCGACTCCACAACCAATCGCCATATGCCTTGGGCCTGAATGCACCCCTCCAGGACACGTGCTTGACATGGTCAGAGAAAAGCATGCTAGTTTATTTTAAACTGAGTGCAGGCAGCATATTTTGGCTGGTTGTATAGTTGGGATGACACACTTTTAACAAGCACACAGACGCTAAAACCCCATGAGTAAACAAATGACACTAAACAAAATAAAAACAACAACAAAGGAGGCTAAGATGGCAAAGTGAATAGTGAGGACATACATCAAGGAATGAAACAAGAAAGTAAAGAGAAACAAACTAAATGGTGGACAGAGAAATAGATAGGGGTGGAAGGAGAATACAAGAGCAGGGGAGAGCCCCAAAGAGGAGGTGGCCACTGACCTGCTGTCATGATGCCTGTGGAGGGCACGGGCACCACGGTGATGTTCTGCGAGGTGTGGGGCGGGTGCAGGTGCGCCCCGACCGCAGCCATCTGGGAGCCGCCACCACCACCTTCCTGCTTGGGGCCCCGCCCGACAGCACTGGTGTCCATGGCGACGGAGCCCGGCACGGTGAGCACAGCCGTGGGGTAGTGGGAGGACGAGGAGTGTGGGAACGAGGCGGCCTTCTCTGGGCCTAGCTGCTCCTTCATCTTGTTCAGGAACATGGCGTTCTCAATCTGCAAAGACAATGGGGAGTGGGAAGAAGGGGCAGGAGTGGTGATGGCAGACAGGGAAAGAAAGGGGTAAAAGCCATAGCAGTGGCGGGGTGAGGGGTGAAAGGGGTAAAAAGGAGAGTCCACGAGAAGGGGAGAAAAATGGAGGGAGAATACAGATGAGGGAAGAGAGGAAAGATAAATGATGAGAGAGATGAGAGATGTAGAACAATGGTGAAGAGAAGAAGATGGATGGATGGATGGGTGGATAAATTGAGGAGAAGGAGGGGAAAACGAGCAGTGGAGATTATTTTCGGCGTGACTGTGAACACCAAGCTCTAGCACATGAATCTCACAGCCAATTCAGGATCAGCCATGGCAGCCTGATAAGGTGCAAACTCAGTTATTACTTTTCATTTGTTTTTTTTTTTTCTTTGCTTTTTTTTTCTTAAAGTATGGTGTCTTCCTTTAGTGGCACAGCCATGAACAGTACAAGAGAGTCCAATAATAAGGTGTCTACCTGTCCTTGCACTGTGGGAACGGGAGACCAAAAGTATGATGAGTTGAAATGGGAATCTTCCATTATTTCTGCAATTGAAAAGCAACATACTAGTAAACACCCAGCCGCCGTGCGTCGCTCCGACAGTCGAAAACCAGACCTTGCCAGATTTAATGGTGTGTTCCCTGCATCGAGCATGGGCCACAGCTACTAATTGCTCAGGCAAGCCGTGTTCTGCCAATGGTCCTGCAAAGGAATTTGTTCCGATGTACAAATTCCTGATGCCAGTACTGGCATGCATTCTGCAAGGTCTGTCTGTCAGTCTATTGGTTTGTCACGTTCTGAAGTGTGCGTGGTGGGTGACCCTATACTGGCCATATGAAACGGACCATTTGCCTTGTAGCTTTGTTTTATTATGCCATGCTTAATCCCACGTGCAAAAGACATTTTAGGCATGCATCCCGCAAGACTTTTCAATGCGAAAAGATGAGCAGCCGTTCTCTCATTTTCCACTGCCAACTTAAATCATGGAACGCTATGACTGATTGATTAATTGGATGGATGTAAAAGCGACCGAAATAACGCCAGGGCATTAGGACTGCCTCACAGAAATGCCCCAGAATTTTCAATCACTCCACAGCGTCAGTTTTTTTGAAAACATGCATGGTTTGGTAAGTATAAAAAGTAGAGAACAGTGCGTACTGTGAGACAATCTCCGGTGAAATTCGAAAGACAAATGTGCACATCACACTTGTCAGACACCGCCAGCTACGCCCCTTTGCTTTCAGGCGCTCGCTACATGGCTGGCTGGCTGGCTACTACTATTAATAGCTCCCCAAAACAAAAGCTAACGAACTGACTAGCATGCGACAAACACTGCTACGTGGATGTTTCGATATATAAACCAAAGAAATATTTAATAGAGGTGTTCGATGCATATTGCTCGCTAAATCTGCAGAACCGGAAAGCTTAGCGATATTTGGAAAACAGTTGGAAGTTGAAACAAGTTAGCCAAGGTTACCTAGCCAGCCGTAGAAGAATTAACGTAAGGATAGATCAGATCCTTTTTCATGACTTCCCGGTAATACATTTGGTACTACACCAAACCATTTAAACACATGATGCATGACATCTGTTTTTATTGTTTGTATCGTTGGCTGCAACAACGTTAGCCTTATTATTATTTAGCTAGCAAAACAGCTAGCTAGCAAAAACAAGAAACAAGCCATTCAAAATGATATTTGAGCTCAACAGACTAGCTAGCTTGCCTCCATTAATTTCGTCTTTTGTTAGCGAACAGCCTACAGTACATTACAGAGTTAAAAGCCATGCACATATAAACTTCCGCTAGAAAACAATAATGTCCCTATGCCTGCATCCCTCTCCCGTTAGTCTCACTGTGAAAATAAAAAAAGAGAAAAAAAAACTCGCGGATAAAAAAACGAACAGAGAAAAAAACGTCGACGCCAATGCCCCTGTGCGAGACGCAGCTTCATGCAGACTTCCGGCTGGCGAGACAGGGGAGAAGCACTCGTGTGAGTTGCTCAAATTATGAGAAATAATTAACAATTTAGTCATTACAGTATGTTAATTACCGGTGCTGGTGACTCCCTCTCAACCCTGGGTCTCCCTCGGGCCGGGACAGTTCGGAAACTTCGTCCAAATCCGCCCGAACCCTCAGATTCGCCGTTTTTTTCCCTCAATTTTTTTTTTTTCAATTTTTTTCCCTCTTGTGGGGCAGCCCGACTCTGTTTCTCGACACTTCCGGTGAATGAGGTCAAAACACCAAAATGGTTCTTTTTCATCACCGACTTGACTTCCGTCATGTGAGGTCCTCAGGTTTAATCAGACTGTATCGAATTAATAAGAATTACAACATCATTTGT
Source organism: Tenualosa ilisha (assembly GCA_015244755.2). Classification (NCBI taxonomy): domain Eukaryota; kingdom Metazoa; phylum Chordata; class Actinopteri; order Clupeiformes; family Clupeidae; genus Tenualosa; species Tenualosa ilisha. The sequence goes on along the minus strand of PYXC01000090.1, from coordinate 2,088,174 downwards.
CACATACAGTTACACAAAGTACGATATGTACTTTCATATCAATACCGATATGATTTCATGGCGTAAATAGTGGTTAGTTGGATATTTTTACTAGCCTAAAGACTCGCCTAGATCTTCAAAATATCACAAAAAATTATGATCCAAGCCAATACTCTGATATCTGATTTGAAATATCTGTGCTTTGATCCAATTTAGTGTCCCCAAACTCAAATTAATAGGAAATGTGAAAGGTTCGTATTTCCTCCCGACGCCTTCCCAGTTTCATGCCCAACATCATCCTTCTGATTATTATCACTTGATATTTTATATTATATTTTATAGCCTACTAGTAATACAACATATCATTAAAATGTTACTTGTGCATTCTGAAACGTTTCAATTATGTAAAAAGATCCATTTAAATATCCGTTTAGCAGCAGTGATTTTGGAGGCAAAACGTATTTGTTGTAGCCAGTGATCTGAAAAGAACATTCTTATTTTCCGAACAGTGGTTGTAACAGAGAATTCTTTTCAGATCAGTGGTTATAACAGGTCAACATGCACACTGTGAACCGTGTCAAGTGATCTTATGGTGATCTAGTCTTCTTGTAGCAAGACCTTTTTCTGTTTAGTACAGAGCCGCTACAGCGTTATTCTATCAGAGGTTAACGACCTTTTTCAAGAAAAGATCATGAAATGTTGTGTTGTTGTTTTGCAGTCATCACATGGGTGGCATCACGCTACAGACCCGCCCAGTCTCCTCTTCTTGTTTGCCATTGGTGGCGTGGCGGAATATTTGAAATTCGAAATCCAAAGTAACCGCCGACGTGCTTTTTAGGTTAGCAGCTGTGGAAGGCGTACCATCGTAGTTGGTGAGTTCCTTGGTGTTTTGTTTTTACTACTTAAATTGTTCCTTGTTTCCTAAAAGTCATCGCGCAAGCCGAATTATCCATCAGCTTAATAGTTGTGCTGAATGAAGCTAATGTTATCAGAAACGAGCCGTAGCTACCACCTCCAAACATTATCCCGAGATTAACGTTTAGCGTTAACGTTTAACACTTAAAAAAACGAGCAATTAACTTGTTGGTTCAGGCTTGATCAAATCTCATTTATCTTGGTACCGAAAAGATGCACAATAAAGACTGGTTAACGTTACACTGACGACATCTAAAAATAACGCAGTTCAAATACTACTCGACATCGCTTCGTAACCACCACCCAGCTTTATCCATCGATAGTTCTGTTATCAGGCATCATAGGTAGGTTAGCTTTAACCTTGAGAATAAGGTGTATTTTGTGAAGGGAATTGGTGTTAAATGTCAAGTGTTTATTTTTTTCAGGCACAGCACAAAATGAGCAAAATAAATAAAGAGGTGAGTGAGAATTATATAGTAGATAGCGAATTCTGAGCCAACTAACCTTAAACATCACATTTGTTGTGCATGCTGTTCGTTTGCCTCGTATCTTTTTGCCATCTGAGCGCAAGGCTACCGCTTTGTCTTGAACTACAGTGTCTTTTTAAACTGCCCGGTTTGTTTGTAAAGCTTTGCTACTTTGTCATTCATTCACGCATCTGGATTTTTTTGTTTTGACATGGAGGTGAAGTGTGTTTTGTGAACTTGTTTATAAAGTTAATATGACAACAATGTCATTATATTGTGTAGTGGTTGTATTACAATAACTCTTGTTGTATTTTTTTTCTTATTCTATAATTGATTTTGGTCCTCAATCAGAATACACTCTCACGTCTACCCGTAATGACTACGAAAAGAGCTCATCCGGGTAGCGCGGAGCTAGACCCTCAGCCTGTACAGGTAAAAGCAGTATGAAAAATGTAGTCTTTTGAACACGTTAATAGGCTTATGTGTCTCATGATTGAAATCCATTGGCATCCCTAGAAGAGAATGCGTAAATTTGACCAGGATGCTCTGAGGGGTAAACAGGCGGTGTCAGTGGTTGGGATGAAGAGACCAGTAGTGGCACCAGTTACACGACCTGCTGGTGAGCGACTCCTTCAAGTTCTCTTGCTTCACTGATTTTCTTGGGCGCTGTGTATACTCTGAAAGAATGTACATCATTCACAGATTTGTAATATTTTGTCTTGCAGCAAAACGTCCTACTGTGGCGGCCACTGTAGCTGCTGTTGCCCCAGCAGGTAGGAAAGTTAGCTATTTTCATAGAATGGACTGCAGGGAATAAGAAGGCAATTGCCTTTGTAGAAAATATTTAGTTATATTGCTGCAGTTGGTTTTATTTCTGTTGTGTGACCTTTTAAAATGTAAATGTATATGTTGTTGTCTTGCACTTGTTTTGAAGGTATAAATAAACGGCCGGTGGCCTCTACAGCCAAAGGTATGTGTAACTTGACTTTACAGCTTTTTCAGTCGTTGGCTCACTGTTGTTGAACCTCATATTCGTATTACTGCCTAAAAGATAATTTTGGCTGAATTGTGTTGTGCAGTTCTTAGTTGAGTTGATTTCAAATCCTCTATAGTCAGCACAGGTGCAACCAAGAGACCAGGATGGGATTTGAAAGGGAAGATTGGTGACATGGAAGCCAAAGTGCATAACTACCAGGGCCGCCTGAAGGGAGTCAGTCAAGAAAATGAGAACCTGAGGGGAACTGTGGCACAAGCTCAGGAAGAAGCTGCCCGGCAGGAGAAGGAAATCAGCAGTCTCAAACACCAGCTCAAGTAAAAGAGAAAACAAATTCTTACTCTCCAGCTTCAGTATAGCATGGTATGTCACATGGGACAAAAATTGTGCAGTGTAGTTTGTCAATGTGTTCTGTTATTTGTCTTGTTTGCTTTACAGTATGTGTCAGGAGAAACTGGATGTTCTGGCTGGTGTGAAGGAGCAGCTGGAGCAGGTTTCCCAGCAGAGGGACACCCTGGAGAGCAAGATTAAGGCCGTGGAGACACTCAATACCAACCTCAACTCCGAGTTGCTCACTGTTCAGGTACCTCACAAAAAAGATGTCATGATTTGTGTCAACTGTCCAAATGGCCCATATCCTGCTATGCACCAACAGAGTTGCTGACCTATTACAGTGGTCAGATATGTGAAATTTCAGCCTAGCTAATCATGAATTCGGCAGGGTTTCCATGGGGCCGAACATTTAGGGTTTAAATGTGCCGTCGGCGATGCTAGGGGAAATCATGTTTGTGTTCAGATTTCTTAGCAGACACTTCTGTCCAACACAGCATTCAATTTTATATTTGAACCAATAACTGTTTTTTGCATGTAGCGTCACTGCCAAAACAATTAACCAGATTGTCACTTTTATGGTTAAAAGACTTGGGGCGAATGAAGCTCTCAGGCTCCCCCAATAGTCATGCAGCGAATTTGCTGCACTTGCAAGATGAGAGCATAATCCTTCTGAAAGAAGAAGTTGAAAGTAATTTGCGTATCAGCCTTATGAAATCGTGTTTTACCTTGTCAGTCATCATAACACTTTGAAAGTTGTCATCTTGGCATGAAAATTATCATCTAAACAAATCCACAGACTTTGATGGTGATTAAGGGTGAAAAATAAAAATTCCCAGACTTGCATAGGATAGCAAATGTCTTAACTTGTCCTTAAATTCTGCTGGAACCTTGTTCTGAATGTTCTCTTCCCCTGCCTCAGGCCACCTGTCCATGAAGACATCAGCCCTAGAACTCTCCCAGGACACCTTGCACAAGACCCAGGCTACACTTAAGGAGACCCAAGACAAGGTCTGTGAGCTGGAGGAGAAGTTGGCAGAGCAGAAGGAGCAGTTGCACAATGGGGAAATGGAGCGGCGAAAACTCCACAACACAATTCAGGAACTCAAAGTTAGTCTCAAACATTCCTGATGGTCCCTCATGAATCCTGTTCTATTGTTCTGTTCAGTTACACTGACCACTGTTCTAGCTGCAATATTAGCAATATCTGGGTTGTGCGTGAATCATGTAAACTCTTCATTCCAATTGTCATATTCTGAATTTTTCCATATTCTGGTTTCTAAAAACCTGAATAAACCCCCTGTCCCTGGCATATGCCTGTACGCATATGATTTGTGATCTTGCTTTAAACAGAATATTAACCTTACTCCGAACTCGCTATGCATGTAGCTGTAGTCATTGTGCCGTATGAAACCTAAAACACTTCTATTGGTTTGGAGACCGATTCTGTCTGTCTATCTGTCATAACATGTCTGCACACTTAATTTATTCATTGTTTGAACTATTGTCTCTGGGTGTTTGTAACAGGGAAACATCAGAGTTTTCTGCAGAGTGAGGCCCCTGCTCACGGATGTTCAGGCAGACATTCCACACATTCAACTGCCTGCCCATGACAACAAGGCTGTTATCCTTGCTAAATCTGAAGAGGTAAATGAACATAAACAATCAGGCTTGTTCGTCTTTGATTTGTTTTCAAAGCGCGTTAGGGGGCATAACAAAATGCCGTCAATGTCTTCTGTGCCCAAAGTTAATGTGTGTTAATCCATGTAGGTCTTCAGAAAGGGTTCTTAAAAAAAGAAAATTCACACTAAAATGTTCAAATTTAACAGCAGTGTGTGTTTTAATATGCCTCAAGTCACCTAGACTACTCTAAACTGGTCCTCTGTCTGCTCGTCAGTCTCACACAGGCCGCGCAGGGGACACACACAAGAACTACAACTTCAGCTTCGACCACATCTTTGGACCACGGGCCTCCCAGCAGGAGGTCTTTGAGGAGATCTCATTGCTAGTGCAGTCGGCCCTGGACGGTTACAACGTCTGCTGCTTTGCGTATGGCCAGACAGGAAGTGGCAAGACCTATACCATGGAGGGTAGCGAGAAGGACGAGGAGCACGGGGTCATCCCACGTGCTGTACAGCAGATCTTCAAGGCGGCCAAACTGTTGGAGCACCATGGCTGGGAGGTAATTTAAAAAATAAAAACACTTCTATTAAATACTCCTACTCACCAAAATTTCTCATGACCACCAAGTTAAATTGAAATATGCCCACAAGTCGTTTGGTGATCCTATTCTCATTGTCCATTCCATTCTCATTGAGTTATTCCACATTGACTTGGTCAGTCAGTGTGACCAATACATAGGCACTTCTTGCACCAGCGTCAATAAAAGGCCACCCCAAAATGTGCACTTTTTCAGTCAAGTCACAGTGGATGTCATTTGGGAGCGTGCCATTGGCATGCTGAATGCTGGGAGGTCTGTGACAGTGGTGTGTGAGTGTGTGAGCACTGCAGGAGGAATGGGACCATGTTCCACTGATCACATGAGTGTCTAATGCTTGGATTGCAAAACTGTCCCTTTCTAGTATTCATTCACTGCCAGCTTTGTGGAGATTTATAATGAGACCTTACGGGATCTCCTGTACACGGGCAAGCCCAACAAAAGGCCTGAACATGAGATCAAGAGGAATGCCAACGGTGGAATCACAGTCACCAACCTGACCTACCAGAGAGTTACTACTGAGGACCAGGTACAGCTTTAATCATTGCTAGTCCACCAAGAACACCAAGACAAAGTCCTGACTTAGACTAGAGTGAATTGAGGCTAAATCAAGTCAAGAACAAAATGCTAGTGTGTTCTTTTTTTTTTTTTTTTTTTCTTCCCCTCCTTCCAGGTCCACAACCTGATTGAAGTGGCAAACCAGAATAGGTCCACAGCCCGGACGGCTGCCAACGACCAGTCCTCCAGATCCCACTCTGTGTTCCAGCTGGATATTGAAGGCGTCAATTCAGACAGAGGCACCAAGTGCAGATGTAAGAACCCTATGACTATGAGCCTGGTGGATTGCTGGTCTTGGGTGCATTTCCTTTCATAGATACTACTTCCACATGTTGTGATTGAACATTAAGTTGACATGATGGTTGGATGTGCATGGTGGTGAGCGCTTGGTTTTTATGTTGTTCTGTTAATCCATGTTTAGCATCCTTGTGTCTGGTGGACCTTGCGGGCAGCGAACGGGTCCAGAAGAGTCAGTCCCAGGGAGAGCGCTTCAAAGAGATGACTGCAATCAACTCCTCCCTCACCAACTTGGGCATTGTCATATCTGCACTGGCCAGCAAGGTAGATTTGTGGAATAGTAGTGAAATATTGCAGTAGTCTGTGTTTTGGGGGAAGAAAATCAAACAAAATGGCTGCTTATAATCTTTTACTTGCTTTTTGTTTATTTATGTTTAGGAAAGTCACATCCCTTACCGAAACTGCAAGCTGACTTACCTGCTTCAGAACTGCTTGGGAGGCAACAGTAAAACGTAAGTAGTGACTTCTGTCTTGGCGCAAAATTCAATGATGTTTTTGTTTTTTGATGAAATTAAGAAATTTGTGCCGAGCACGTTTGTGTTTTAAAGGGATGTTTTGATGGTGATTTGTTTTTGTTTGTTTGTTTTTTCCTAGTTTAATGTTTGTAAACATTGCTCCAGAATTGGACAGTTTTAATGAATCCCTGAACTCACTTAGATTTGCCAGCAAGGTTAGTATCTTTCAGCTCTTTTTGTCATAAACTGCATTTGATTGCTCCGTATATCTGGTGATATTGTTACATGTTATTTACTAATCATTTTCTTCGGCAGGTCAATGACTGTGTCATTGGAACGGCTTCTGCGAATCGGAAGTGAATTCATGGATGGTGTTTCATAACATTTTAAAATGTTTTTGAACCTGGCATAATGGGAAGAGCTTTATATACTCCCCAGTGTGTGTTTTTTTTTTTTTTTTTTTTTTTTAAATGGTGTACAATAATTTGTTATGCATTTGATCCTTTGACAAACCTCCCAAATATGACATTTATTATTTTAAAATTGACAGGTTACTCAACTTCTGTAAATTTATTGGACGATCAGTAATTATATTGTCATTAAAACGGAAATGATGAGAACCTTTTTAGTTTTGCCATGTCTCATTTGTGTGCTTAAAACAATTCAGTCCTTTTCCTGCCCCTAACCATAATAACAGCAGTTCTTTAACAGGAAAACTGTAGTTTTGTATAGCCTTCAACCCTACGCATCCTTTGGTTAAAAAGAAAAAACAACGCTTCAGTGACAAATTCACGTACCGGCGCTGTCTGAAGCGTGAGTCGGTTGCCATGCTTACTGCTGAGACAAGCTTGCGTTACTTTGTATCGGCCAAGTCTAGCCTGCTGTCTGTCTGGCTCTTAAAGGTAGTGGGTGTCGGCTTTTTTCTGTGCATTTGCGGTGCATGCGGAAAAGGAATAAACAAACACTGAGCTCCATCAGCAATGGAGGCGACAGATCTTTCACTGGAGAAACTGCGTTAATTAAACTCATTTGCCTTTGGTTTATTGTGAAGACTGAAGTGGTGAGTGACCAGCAATCGCCTAAAGATGACGTCTGCGCTAACCAGTCATAACCAGATAGATAGCATGTAGCGATGGGCTAGCCAACGAAGCTGAGATTGCTTACACTTAATAGATTGTGCAAAAGGGATCTTTTTCATTATGGAAGAAACCCGTAAGTTTGTTAAGTTTTCGAGCTTTAAAAGAGCTTTGTTTTAAAATGCTAGTTACGTTCTCATCTACCCGGACTATTTAAATGTGTACTGATAAGACGCCTGCCTTTGGTAGTGAACTAGTCTAGAACCAGTAGCTGTTCAAAAACTCATCACGTGTGTTGTGCACAAAATGTTTGTTTTATGAGGACACGGCCATTACCAAAGTTTTGTCAATTGACTTAAATAACTACCTTGTCGAATAAATCATTTAAAGGCCACAGCAATTCATAATGTTTATCAGCCCTGCATTTTGCATCTCTTTCTGCGGTGTCCACGTAAACCTCCACTCTCTTGAAGTGTCACTCGGAAATCGTTAATTATCTAAAGCAAACTTGGAAAAAATAGTCCTTATTTATAGATAAGGTATAATTATCCACAGCAGTAATCGTATTTTGGTAGACTTTAAATCAGCTGTAACTTTTGTATCAAACCAGCTTTATTGTCAATTTCTCCACATATACTAGACACTGAGGAATTGAAAGTACGTTTCTCGCTATCCCATAGCTAAGAGATGCACAACGGATAAGACATTTCCTAACACTAAAGTAAAAGGTGCACAACAGATAAGGACATTTTCTAACACTAGACAGCAAAGTGCAGATAAGACATTTCCTTACAAGAAACAAGATCACAAGACACGATCACAAGGCAAAAACACAAGAATGTCACAAGCAGCAAAAAATTCTGTATTGTGAAAGTGCAGAAAGATGTGTTGTAATAGTGTAAAAGAATGCTATATACAAAAACGGCAGCAACTGCAGAGTCCAGAGTTTTGATCTGTAAAAATAGATGTGCAAAGATGTAACTGTGCAAAAGACGCTGTATACAAAAGCAACAGCAGAGCCTAGTGTTTTTTGGGTCCAATTTCCTGACAGCATTGTGGATGAAGTTGTTTGCTAGTCTGGTGGATTGGGTACGGATGCTTCTACATCTCCTTCCAGAGGGCAGGAGGTGTGGGGTGGCTGGCATCATTCACAGTGACGGTCTTATTTCACTTTTTTTTTTTTGTTCACTGTAAATCTTAACATGCATGACCCTTCTTTTCAGCTACTGTCACTTAGCTGACATGGAGCATAGTGGTGCCGGCTCTGTTTCCACCGACCCTGTTGTGCAGGTGTGTTTTCCACATGCCCAGGCGTCTGTGCTGGATGGTCTCAACCGGCAGCGAGAAGAGGGACGCTTTTGTGACCTGTCCATCCATGTGCAGGGCCAGGTGTTCAAGGCACACCGCTGTGTGTTGGCAGCTTCCTCCCCCTATTTCCATGACCAGGTGTGTATATGTGTGGTTTGGTCCAGATGTGCCAGTGCTGTTGACCTATCAAAAAGCCAATTTTAAATGGTTTTCTAAAAACATTTAATAAGTGGCATGCCTCTTCCCATATGATGTCCAGGTACTCCTGAAGAACATGTCCACCGTTTCCATCCCAGCAGTCATGGATCCCTTGGCATTTGAGAGTGTGCTCAGATGCGCGTACACTGGCCAGCTTCGTATGCTACGTGATGACATTGTCAACTACCTCACAGTGGGTAGCGTACTGCAGATGTGGCACATTGTTGACAAGTGCACTGAGCTCCTCAGGGAGGCCAAGGGGGGCTGCAGCGCCACCCTGGCATCACGTACCTCTCAGGAGAACCCAGAGAGTGGTGCGAGTGGTGACAACACTTCAGGTGGTGTCTTTCATTCGAGATCTGGTGATCCCCAGCCTCATGGTCGGCCAGCCCTTAGCGAGAGTCAGTCCCCCAGCAGCACTAACTACTTCAGCCCCAGAGAAGCCAACTGTGGGGGCTCTGCCTCAGCCGTCAGCACAGGCGAGGGACCGGGCCTGAACTCCACCCCCAGTTACTGTACTCCGTCTGGCCGGGAAGAGGCCTTCCTAATCGAGGAAGATGAGGATGAAGACGACGAGGGGGCAGAAGAGGAAGATCTCCTGTATTCCAGGAAGCGGGAGAGGGGAAGTAACCGGAGGAAGAAGACTCTTTCCGGGTGTGACCAAGGAGTGGGAGTTAGCGATAGTTTCGGGGTCTCCTCGTACCAAGACGGAGATTCACCCCCGCCACAGAAAAGGCCGACATACAGCCAGCCCAGCATTATGCCCCGGAAACAGTGGGTGGTTGTGAAGACGGAGCGGAGTCAAGACGATGAGCTGATTGTTGTTTCTGGGGGAGAAGGGGGTGATGACGAGGAGGATGAGAAGGAGCTCGAGCTGGACCGAGAGAGAGAAAGGGAGAGAGAGCTGGAGAGGGAGAGATCATTCAACATTTCAAACGTCAGGACCCTCTCTGAGGAGCTGAACAGCCGAGCTGAAACTGACATGGACACACAGGTCAGTGTTTAATGACTTTTGAGTTTCTCCACAGCTCCTTTTCAAACAAAGGGATGCTGTGCATTGTGTTGAAATAAATGTGTCACTGGTTTGACAAACTGAAGTGCAAAGAAACTTTAGTTAAAAAATTTAAGAAAAATTGGTTGCCTTTTGGAGTAGTATCATACATTGTTCAGCAGTCAGGTGTTTAGATCTACTTTCAGATTCACTATTTGGAGCTGGACATTCTTGGGTTTTGAACCTTTTAGTTGACTTCATTCTTACTCGGTATGTGTTGCCTACAGGTTGATTACTGTCAATCCTCAGAAGACTACCTCAAGTATGACAGTGGTCTGTTGGAGCACACTTCTCAACAGAATCCCCTTGACAACACTGGCCAGAGCAGCAGCCGAGCTATTTCTGCCCTGTTAGGACCGCTACAGTCTGCAGCAGCTAGGGCTCAACTCTTCCCCCTGGACATGCAGGGGAACCAGATTCTACTGTACAGTCAAGCCACACTGGACTCCTCTTCCCCTCTAGGAGTGGGAAGTGGTTTATCCGGGCCAACTTTAAAAGGACCTGGCCTAGAGCACGGAGCTGTCCATTTGTCCGGGCAGGGGGGTGTGAGTGGGGGGTTGGATGGACTTGACGGCGTTGCCTCAGGTGGTTCAGGGAAGGTGTTCATGTGCCACTGCGGGAAGACGTTTACGCACAAGAGCATGCGAGACCGGCACATCAACATGCACCTGGACCTGCGCCCATTCCACTGCCCCGTCTGCGCCAAGAAGTTCAAGATGAAGCACCACCTGACGGAGCACATGAAGACGCACACGGGCCTGAAGCCGTATGACTGCCACGGCTGCGGCAAGAAGTTTATGTGGCGTGACAGCTTCATGCGGCACCGCTCCCACTGCGAGAGGCGCGGAGGGGGCTCCGACGACGCCGGGGCTTCCCAGGAGGCGCAGGCCCTCTCCCCAACACACACCCTCCAATCGTCCCACAGCGAGGCCATGCAGGGAAGCTCGGAGGCCCGAGGCAGCATCGGTGGTGGTCGAGGAGGGATGGCTGGGATGTCTCCTCACCATTCCAGTGCCGGCCCTGCTGCCAATGCCATGTCTTGCCTGAGTATGGCTGGACCCGGTTCTCTGATGGGAGTCGGCCCCCAGAGTTTGGGGTCCAGCATCTTTGGGTTGGGTGTGAGCAGAGTTGGATGTGAGGAAGAGGTGTGTGAGGTGAGTGTTGGTGAGAGCAACATATCTTAAGGAACATAAGAAGGCACGCACACAAAAAAAAACCTCAGTGGACATTCCCACGTCATCCCCAAAATATAAATGACAAATCTAAACGGGACCATATCTATAGCTCACTGACCTTACAGTACATATATTTGTGTGGATGTGTCATTGCACATGTTTGTGTGCATCAATGCCAAAAATGGTTTCTCTCCATACTTTCCATGCGTATTTGCATTTAGTGGCATGGGAATGCTTTCAAAATATATGGAACTTCTTGCTGCTGCATAACATAGACTAGGCTGCTGTTGTGAACTCTTACTATTGTCAGTGAACATTTCATTAAAACATTGAAAGACTGTCAATTGAATGTTTTGAGACTGTTGTTACAGCTTTTCCAGTCTTTTTGCCAACATCACAGAAGCGACATTTAATGTTTATCATTTCTAGCTTTTAGTGGCAGAATATTAATAGCATCACATATGTGTCAGGGGGCCCTACCGGTGAACTTAACTTGATCATTATGGTCACATGCGCAAATCCTAATGATCTTACAAAGTCTTCTGGTAAATCTTGTCTTTCTTGGTAGTGTTACACCAAATCAACTGGGGTGCCATTTTGAGATTTATAAGCACAGACAACTATGCTTACTTTTGATGATGATCCTCAGAAAGTTCACAAAGAAAATGTGCAGTTAAAGGTTTTCCTTCTATGAAGGTGAACTGAAATCAAAAGTTAAAGTTGCCAAAAGACTTGAGTGCTGTTGCTATTGGAAGCTCAGATGGTTGGTGCTGTGTGAGTGTGATGGAATATGACTTCTATGGGATATAACTTCCATTACTGGAACTGAGCATAGCTGGAGAAACCTAAGCTGGAGACAGCTTTTTTTCCCCTAAATAAAAGGTTGATTATTTGTCACCGTCTGTAGTAGAGGTTGATAAGGAGTGGTACACGTATGTATAAATAATTTTAAAATATATTGAAAGGTTTAAAAAATATTAATAATACATTACCATGATGAAATTGACTGCCTTACTAAATACTTTGAATATATTTAATAATCATGTCCAGCCATGACGATCATATACCTCAGCATGTTAGCACAGATGGACAGTTTGGGAGTGAGTGGGAGATTCTAAAGGAAAGATGTTTTTGTGGATTAGCAGTGCTAACATGATAATGAATCCATGACTTATTTAAAGAATTTTTAAAAGTGTTGTACTCTTTGGGGACCATGTTGGGCATGAACTAATAATTGCCTTTTTTAAAGAACAGATTACACTGACATTCACAGCTGTGACTGACACACACCTGTGTGTTTAAACTCCGCAGCCTACTGATAGTAGATCCTAAATGGAACTTACCTGTCATATACACCTTGTGACATGATGAAAAATAAACAATCTCTGGTTTGAAATTCCCTTACTGGTCTGATGTGTGGTGTGTTCAGTTAACATTTCAAGGTTGTAGGCATACACTTATAGTGTGAAAACTCATTCTGTAAGATAAAAAAAAGTTCACATTAAATGGGTCTTAGAATGTTTGCTTTTTTATAAATAAGTTGTATTTCAGATCATGTTCAGATCAGAATGTATGGGAAAATGTTAGAGAAACATTTTTTGTTGGCACTGACATGTCAGTTACTGGGGGATGTAGTGGGATTTTCCAGTTTTAGTATTCCATCCCTGATTGTTATGGCCATAGAAAAGAAATGGTTATGAAGCACAGACAAATGAGAAAAAGGAAAAACTTGCAGACAACTTTACAAAGCAGGTAATGTTATTAAATAACTGAAAAATGTATGGCATGGCTGCTTTTAAGATGTGGAAGGTACAAAATCCAGCAGTGATGGGATTCTTCTACATGTGACTGTCCTTGCTGGCAATACAAAAATAACTGGAATTTCACATTTGTAAGCACACTACCATTTCTTTGTGGCACTGCAAGTTGCCTGCACTCAAGTCTCACGGTAAAGAGTTGTTGCAGAAGTAACAAGGATGGAGCAACAATTGGCTCTAAAAATACCAACAACCCAATCCCCAACGGAAAAAAGTGAATAACACGAATAAAGAACATTTCAAACAAGACATACATTTCACTTTTTCACACAGTTTTCCAGCATTGTATTTCCAGATTTAGGACTTATACCTTGGCATGACAAAATCCAGTGGAGAATTCCTAACATCTCAGACAGGGTTCGCAGTATCCCAACAGTAGAAAATTCTACCTGCGTGAAGTTGGCACCCATATGTTGAAAATATGAATAAAAGTATTTTGATTCGTTTGTGCACAAACCGTCTTTATGATATTTAACTTTTAACGGGTTGGTGAACTGAGGTCACTCAGCACCACATCAACATCCAAATGACTCGAAAATGGCTGGAATCGTTTGTGCGGACAAAATTAGCATTTGCGTACAAACCGTCTTTATCATATTCAACATTTGATTGTTTGACCTGGGGTCACCCAGCACCCCATCAACATCCAAATGGCTCCAAAATGGTGGGAATCGTTTGTGCGGACAAAATTAACGTTTGGGCACACACCGTCTTCATGATATTCAACATTAAACAGGTTGTTGATGGGGTGCTGGGGCGCTGGCTGTTGTGGGATGCACAAACGATTCCGACCATTTTGGAGTCATTCGGATGTTGATGGGGTGCTGGGTGACCCCAGGTCACCAACCTGTTTAATGTTAAATATCATGAAGACGGTGTGTGCACAAACGAAGCACAAACGATTCCAATCATTTTTAAATCATTTAGATGTTGATGGGGTGCTGGGTGACCCCAGGTCAAATAATTACACGTTGAATATCATACAGATGGTTTGTGCACAAATCTTAATTTTGCCTGCACAAACGAAGCACAAACGATTCCAACCATTCTGGAGTCATTTGGATGGGGTGCTGGGTGACCCCAGGTCACCAACCTGTTTAATGTTGAATTTCATGAAGACGGTTTGTGCACAAACGTTAATTTTGTCCGCACAAACGATTCCAACCACTTTCGTGTCATTTGGATGTTGATGGGGTGCCGAGTGACCTCATGTCACCAACCTGTTAAAAGTTAAATATCTTAAAGATGGTTTGTGCACAAATGTTAATTTTGCCTGCACACTCGTGCCAACGAATCAAAATACCTTTATTCATATTTTCAACATATATGGGTGACAACTTCACGCAGGTGAAAATTCAATGTGCATACTTTCTAGTAGAAAGTATTAGTAGTAGGACTTGCTAGATTTCGTGCCAGTTTGTTTTAACCAAAACCAAAGGCAAAAATATATGGTGTACAACAAGACCACAGAAAATACAAACCCAAAAGCTGTAAAAAGATTGGTTTATTGGAGATCAGATTTCTCTAAAAAATTAATCAACAAAAAAAGACTAACAAAATAATAATCAATAAAAATCAATAGTAAACAAAGTTTACCATTAGCGTGGCATATGCAAATCAAATTGTGCAAACAGTCCCTTGTCTTGAGCTCTCATGTAATGGCTCAACCTGCATGCCTGCACCCAGTGTGAGTGCTAATGAGAACCACTGCCCTTCTTTAAGCTACAAAAGCTCTGCGTGATTAAACAATCCTCACACTGATGGCAATCAAAAGGTCTGGACTGAAAAAGCAACAAGAAATGCTGCCTTTCAGGATAAAAACACTGATTGGATGAGCGAGCAAAATTTTTAGTTCACATGAAAACCCTGTTTTTCTCAAGTACGAAGGCATTGTACATTTGTGTACATTTTCAAGTTCCCCACTGAATGTTTTTTAATGAAAAATGTAAGTGTTTTCATTGCATGTTTTTCTTTGTCTAAAGCTCCTTACTTCCAAAACCACATTGAAGTGTGGAAACAAACAAATAAAACCATAGCATTTGTTTTGCAAAACTACTCAACCAAGCACTAATTCAAGGAAGAGACAGCAGTGAATTCCATGGCTAGTTTTTACTAGACTAACCCCCACCTCCCACCTCAATTCAATATCATTTCTCCCACTCTGGAAAACACATCTAAGCTGAGACAAAAAGATTAGGGAACCTACTAAGCCATATCATGGCAAGACCCTCCCCACCTCCAGTACCACTGTGTACAGAAGAGACACTCATATAATCCATTGTCTGATGTTAGCAAGGTGTTTCTTCAACATTGTTTATGCATTCAACAGCTTACAAAATATCAGTTCAGTCTCAACTGAGGTTGACTGGCTGTCAATTCTTTGGATCAGTTCAGGTTAGTTGAGTGTCTGCAGAAACAGTTACTATACTTACTGACAAATTAAATGGCTGGCTTTGACTTTTATATAATTACAGAGTAAGCTTAACTGATCACCAGATAGATGAGCTACTGCCTGTTGTGCTGTAAGAACACTGTCATATGTAGTTTAGCTATTCAGGATTCTCACTCTTGTTTATTCACCCTTCATCTATGCACTGCCTGGGGGGACAGCCCCTCACTTTGGAAAGGACTATATAAAACTAATGGGCAAAGAGACATATGGCAAACCCCGAGAGAAACTTAAAAGCCAATATTTTCCCTCACAACATACTTTCTCTCACAACAATGTACAATATCTAACATACATTTCTTTTCATGTAGTTTGTCAAGAAAAAAGTGTTGTACGACATCCCTGAGCTATGAGAACATGAATTTTCATGAATCTATTTATGTAAAAAAAATCTAGGGTGTTTGAATATTATGTTTGTAAAAAAATAAATAAATAAAAAAATCAGCTGCAAAAAACAAATCCTGTGGACTTTCTCCATATTGGCAAACTGCTTTATCCTCCTGCAAGACGATTGCCGAGCACCACACATGGACTTCCAGACATCAACTCCATCAGTTGTACAACAAAAGATGTTGTAGTTTATTGAAGCATGAAGGAGAAGCACCATTACTTTTATCTCCTCCAGAGCAAGTGCCCTCACACAAGTTCATTAATTTAATAACAGAACTTAAAAAAAGAAAAGAGTTAAAACATCAGCATGAATCACAATGACCCAAATCCCACTCTGAGCCCAGCTCAGCCAAGCCCAGCAGCAGGTGAGCTGTAAACAATTTCCTTTCCATAGAGCACTATGAGAGAAGGATGAGGGATCCCTTTAGCAAGGACTTCCTCTTTGCTTGCATCTGGTGACACCAAGCAGGGTGATCATTAGTCAGAATCTGACAATACGATGACTTCTTCAGGGTCGCACTGAGTTGCTACATCAACCTGGCAGATTGAGAAGTGAAGTCCAGTGAATTTATATTCATTTGCATATTACCATAAGAAAAGTTACAGGACACTGATCCAACAAAGGGGATTTATGCTGACCAGAATAGGACTCTCATCCACTGATACGAAAGATCACTGAAAATTTTATATTGTGATGTAATGGGACACTCTGACTTATACAGACTGGAATTATTCACGTTTGCTCCCATTGTAATGTATTATGTTGCTTTATCTTGCTCAGTATTAGATGATCTTTGCTTAAACTCAGTAGAGGCTTACACAATAATGAAGAGGACTGGATGGAGAGCTGTTGCTTCCTTGCACACCAACCTTATTTGGTTTTGTAGGCGGGGTCATCTGGGAACTGCTGACCATTTCCTGAGTGGGCGAGTCTGCTCGGGTGGAGTCAGCTTGGAGGGGACTGCTGGCCACGCCCATATCCAGAGGGATGTCACTCTCACTGTCACTAGAATGAGAAGAGAGGATGGCTATATAGCACTCTAAAATAGGCTGTGAGCATCAAGTGAGGGCCTAAAAAATTGTTTCTTACAACACATCTTGCTTCACTTCACTAAATCTTGGAGACAGGTGAGACAGTATCTGACAGCCCTAACCTCCTTCACTATATAACAGAGGTAATGTACCAATTATAATACATTTTACGTTCAATCTCTTTACGGTGCACACATTCTCTGTCCGACATACTGAAAAGAATCCAAATTATGAATCTGAGATATGAAGTTGTGAAGGCATTAAGTCAAGCAGGGACACACACTCATAAGGACATGCGTCCAAGACAAGGTCAGTGGTGGCCCACTTCTGATGACATGTGTGATGCTTCTCACCCTCTGGATATTGTGTGGTTGAACACACCTCGACACATGTAATAAAACTTGCCCCTCTAAAGATACTATTAAGTCGTATAATAAGGGGACCTCAAATCCTACCAATGTCCAAGAAGCTTGAACACCATCTATTTTAAAGCTGAAGTTCTCACCTTATGCTGTTGGCTTTCTGTCGTTTGATGTCAGTTGTTTGTGCAACAACTTCAACACTCCTCCTCCTCTTCCTGAAGTTCCAGGCAGCGTCAGAACCAACTGGACTCGGGGAAGAAGACCGGCCATTGGTTGACTTTGTCTCACAGGAAGGCAATAACAAGTCCTGATTGGTGGACACCACCACAGGTGATGGGGGCAGAGAGTCCGAGTTTGTTGCGATAGGCTGAGAGGGGGAAATGGGGCTTTGCCATTGATTTGTTTCAACAGGCTCCGATTGGCTAGGACTGTCCGAAGGGGAGGGGTTTTTGGTTGTGGGTTGTTCTGACGGGGATGCGTCTGCGGACACTTCTCTGTGGCTGCTTACGGACTGCAGGTCATTTTCGCTGTTCCCTTCTTCCTCTCCTCCTTCTTCGTCCACAGCTGAGGATTTGACTGAAGGCAAGTCGTCGCTCCCTTGGTTTTCACCATCACTGGCATTTGTCGGCTCCTCATCTTCCTCATCTTCTTCATCACCTGAACAAAACAATAAGCTACTGAATCCACCAACAAACATCTTTTTTTCCCTGAGAACATCACTCAGTCACTCATCTTTGTGTATCCAAAGTTTATGTTGATCTACTCAGATGAATACTTCATCTGACCGTTTACTTCCTAATTAACACATACACATACACTACCCTCGACTGGACTGACTGGCAATGACTCCCTTACTGGCCCCTTGCACTTATATACACTCTCAATTAGTCTGTATGGACAGTGTGCAACAAAGTCTTTTTATTTTGTCCCTGTTTAGATAAGCAGTGATTACTTTATTTTGTGTAGACTATTCGACTAGAATAAGATATAGAATTTGCTCTGGCAATGTACTCGCATTGACACTCTCTATCACTGTGGATACCATTGCATCTTACTGCATGTTTCCACACTGCTCCCTTCACATGTTACAACCTCACTGTACTGTAAGGTTCTGTAATGGCACACAATAGATTTTTTTCCTTTGTATTTTTGAAGTGTGTTTTTGTGTGTGTGTGTGTGTGTGTGTATAAGCTTCTGGACACCTTAATTTCTTTCTTTCTTTCTTTCTGTCTTTCTAACTCTCTAACTTTCTATCTGTATTTTTCATTTGTGACTCACCCTCTTGAGAATGGCTGGCCTGAATCTCTTCTTCGATGTCTGGGTCTGATGACACATCATCTTCCTCATCTTCATCCTCCTCCTCCTCACCACCACCACTCTCCTCCTCCTTTTCCTCTTCTTCCTTCTCCTCTGCTTTGTCCGTATCCTGCTTATAGAACATGCGACATGTGGCCAATATCAGTTACTGCAACACAGTCATTCATAAAACGTACTTGTCACAGAGCAATGGTAAATACCTCGAGCACACAATATGGTAAATAAAACAACAAATACTGTTATGCCGTGTTGTGACCTGTCAACAAACAGAAATGTGGCATTTAAATATCACATTTCATCTCAGTTCATCTCAGAAATGTGACATCTGACATTTCTGACATGTGACAACTGGCTGGCAGTAAACTCTGGCTCTCAATTTGGGTCTACAGTACTGAAAGAAAAATAATACCTTCACCACAAGATCACCAAATGTTCTCATTTTTCATGCATGCACAGAAACAGCCACTACATTCCTTGTACTACAGGTAGGGGATTTCCAACAGTTTTTGATCAACAATGATGTTTTAATGACAACACACAATTGGCTTATGGCAGCCGCAAATGTACTAAATGTTGCTTCCCAGATCTGTAAAAGTTAGTCACACTGACTTCAAACTGGCACATAGGATGACAATCTAAAAATAACATGCAACAAGTTTGAAGCCTAAGATTGTGCCCCATCGTAAGCCTATTCTGCCAAAAAATCATAGCTGGTAGCATGTACCCTTCTCTTCTTCCTTTTCTTACCTCTTTGTTCTGATTTGCTTTCTGGCGTTTCTTCCTCTCTTCCTCCTCCGTGTCGCCCTGCTTCATGGCGTACTTGGTGATCACTTCCTCCAGGCTGGAGAGGGCCACCTCCCGATTGTTTCGCAGTTTACGTGCCAGTGTGCCGTCTGAGAGCGCAGGGTCTGTGTCTAACAGGAGATGAAGATGGGAGATGGGGAAATCTCAGAGACTGGAGTGAGCCAAGACATAGCAATGCCAACAAGTACTAAGTCTAGGACCACACTGGGTAAGTTACTAAAGTCAAGCTGAATCAAAATACATTCATACAACCATTTTTTTTAGAATGTCTGCTGTGCTGTCACATTTGGTGTAGCCCGTTCCACTAATTATAGTAGAAGCTAATTGTTACGGCAGACGTGACGTTAACTTAACACTTCACATCTAGTTTCGCCTCACGCCCCAATGCCTTGTGCACACATATTCATATCATCAAGTTGATTTCACTACGGCTTTGTCATCACTGCTTACTGTACAGAAACCTTTTAATTTTAACCTTTTAATTTGTAGTCAGAACCTTAAATGGCAAATATAAAGACAGTGGAAGCCACTAAACTGTAGCACTGCTTAGAATTCCACTACTAAAGTTCTCATTATCTGTAGATGCCATAAATGCCCAGATTTGTCTAATCGTGCATATGTTAGAAAATGATTCATTACACACTGTGGCCAATGACTTTTTAATATTGACTGGTGTTCGTACTGGGCTTGTAGGCATCTGTGAGGTGCGAGCCAAAGTTGTAGACCATGTCCAGGTGACGTCTGTCTTGCAGGCGGCTGCCCGTCTCCTGAAAGGCGTCCTGGGCAATCTGAGAGAGCTGGCTGCGGCTCAACAACAGGTTGTGGCGCTGGTTAACGCGCTGCACCAGCTGCAGGATGTCCCGGTAGTCTGGCGGGTTCCACCGTACCTCTGGGCTGTTGATGTAACGCTCAATCTTAGAGGAACATAAGAAAAGAAAAGGGGTGAGGAGCAGTAGGTTTGAAAGACCGAAACAGACTGAGAGAGGGGGAAATGGGAAACAACTATTTACCATGATAAAAGGCTGAACAGATTTTTGTCTGTACATGAAACTCAAGTTTAAAACTCATTGAATAAGACTGTTTCATAAGAGTGGGGCAGAGTAAATCTCATGGATGGCTGAGGAAACTTCTCAGTTACCATAACCTCATATCCACTAAAATCCCTGGCATTTACCTACCTTCTTGTTGATTTCAGGATAGCGAGTCCCTTTATATGACACCCTTTGTTCAATGACTCTCCCTGTGTAAGTGTTACAGCTCTTAAGCTCACACAGCTTATCGTAGATCTTCATCATCTGGGATCAAACCAAACAAAAGATTAAAAAACAACAGAGGAAGAGTGGTCAATTACATACATTTTGTACAGCTGGTGGCTTAAACAGGGTGATGCTGTAAATTAAGTAAAGACAGAACACACAAATGATGGAGGGAAATGGATTAAGGATGAAGACAAAGAAAAGAGAGTAGCTTATAAAACAGATATACAGAGTCAAGAGCAAATGGACACATTCTAGGTAAAAACAGCACCTTTCTCTTCAGTTTATGCTCTTGAATGTAGCTTGAGTCCTCCTCTCCCAGATCGTCCATACTGAGCTCCATCTCCTGCAAACGCTTAATTTCGTCATTGTACACCTTCAACAGGTTCTCCAGATACGCAATCTGAAGAGGAAGAGGAATCTCATGATCAGACAATGACCACACATCTAAACTTCACCTTTCGATTTCAAAGCCATCCACATCATTAGTGTAGAAAAAGTAACGTACACTGTCACTGATTTACATTTACATTTATGCATTTAACAGATGCTTTTATCTAAAGCGACTTACATTTGTCAACTATCAATTATATCATGGCCAGTTTCCCCTAGTGCCAAGGGCACAACGGTAGCTGCTGGGCTTCGAACCCACAATTTCCAGGCTACTAACAGATGTACTACCAGATTCCTTAACCGCGACTACGCCACCACCGCCTCACTACAAAACCCCTTTGTAATACTACAAAATGTTTTGAAATAAGAAGAAAAGCCTTTAATGACCATGGGACAAGACAGAAGAGATAAAAATTTCGTGTGCAAGGCAGAAATCACAACATTTCACCAGACCTGTCTCCTGGAAGCCCGCTTTGTCTTTTTTTCACCTTCCTCTTCATTTCCACCTTCACCCTGCGTCCCTGATGTTGTCGGAGTCACCTCAGCTGGACTCCTACTGTCTGTTTCTTCCTCTGTCCTCCTTTGTGCCTTCTCCTCTGTGGACGGAAGAACGCGAGTTGTCGTTCTCTTCTTTGTCGAGTGCTGCTTGAGAACCGTGCACAGCTCGTTGATGAAAACAAAGGTCTTCGCCGTGCTAGCTCGGGCCCTGGTCAGACAGCGGCCCAGAGAGTTACGGAACTCAACAGAAGACAAGAAGTCTGGCGAGGCCTTGGCATGTTTGGTTTCCAGAAAAGTCAAAACCTCAGGGCAGTCTGTAGTGTGGGGCCTACAGTGTTCCACAAACTGGTAGAGAAGATTATAAGGTCAGAACTTATAGAATTAGCATTAGCAACTATAGTTGAGAAGAACAGTCTGGAATACAGGAAACAATAATATTGTGGATAGGTTATGACATAGCTGAACTGTATCTCAACATCAGGCTCAACACAATTTTTTCATAATTTCAAAACAATTATCCTATCCATAGAGACCATTAAATCTTCTACATAGAGAAAATTACTCTTTCCTGTGTAACGTTAACTCATACTGACAGACATACATGCTTACAACAGTCTTACTCTAAATACTGAAACTTTATTCCCTCCTCAGGTACACTAAGTTACTCAGCCCCCATTGTGTGTCAGCATCATTCTCTTACATCCGCGAAGAGTTTCTCGTTTTCCTTCTGAAGAACAATGCTCTCTTTTTTCGCAGAAGCAAAAGGTGACTGTGTGATATGTGTTGGGATGGGCGTCGGGATATTTCTCCAGGGTTTATCGGTGGATGGATGTGTGGAGCTGGAGGAAGAGGGCTCGGACTTTTCTTCTTCCTCGTCGTCATCTAGGATTATAATGCTGTCCATTGCCAAAGATGGAAGTCGCTGAAGACATTAAAACAGAGTCGATCACTGAACTCTTGTGCTATCCAGCATATACTCACTGACATCTTATCTAGACTATGGTATTAATAATATTATTATTATTATATTAATATTATTAAGTGTAGATATAGGCCTACTTTCTAAACAGCTGCGTCAACTTCCTGACTTAACTCACAGTAACGTTATCTTGACTGTCTGGTTCAAATGTCATCCATGACACTACGCCCGCACGTTTTTAAAAATAAACTAGCTAATGTTAAATAGCGCTACTTGTTACCCTGATAACTAATGTTAAACATCAGCGATCTTGGTAAATGTCGTGTTCGAACTTTTCTTATAATTACACCATACCTGACACTACTACACTGGTTCATACGAATATCAACAATAGTATTTAACGATGCCTTGTTTACTAGGCTAATTTTACAATAGCAGGGTAGCTAGTTCCTTGTCTAGCATGGCTACATAAACAATCGACTGCAGCCAGCCCCAGATAGCAGCTAATACATGTACTCTTTGTACAGGTGTAATATTACAGTCATTGCTTTAGTTACTGTTTATGCGTCGTGCCACGCAGTGAATGAACAATAACTTACATGTCTAAGGAAAGCAACGTTACCGAGGTAGAGATACCTAAATTACTCCAATAACATCTGGATAGCAACCCTAACCGCGCGCTCCCCCCCCCCCCGTTTTCGCTTCTCAGCGCTGAACACAATCAAGACGCACGTTTCCCATTCGTTGCCTTTCAGTAAGGAGCCCAGTCATTGGATAACAACTCTTTCGTTCATTTCTTCTATGGTATGTTTCGACGCGTCTATTATTTTGTCGAGGGATTCTCTGTTCTCCCCCTAGCGTGTAAATTCAAAAACACATTCATGCAGGGAAAAGTGATTAAACCCAATTTATCGTGTAGTTTTCCTATGAATATTTGATTTTAATTTAGCCCCGTGTCTGAATGGTCTGCTATGCTGTACACGTATTTAAATGTTAACACTGATTAGTTGGATGCACTACCTAATCAATGTGTTTGTATGAATCCATTACGTGACTATGCAATATATATGGGCAAGAGGAAGTTGGAGCATGTCTTTGTGCATACTAAATGTAGATCTATAGGGTATAAGATTTCAGAAAATGTATCTTTAAGCTGTTTAACTTTTTGTTGTTGTTGTTGTTTTTATTAAGCACAGGCGAAAATGTATCACCTGTCCACTTGTCATTTATAGCCAGAGCAAGACTGTGCACTGTGCGTAGTATAGAAGATAGGACAGGTATCAATTGTTTGTATCAAATGTTACTGTTAATCACATGTAGAGGGTATATGCTTTAATAAAATACAAAGTATAATTTGTTTTATCAGCTTCCATGATAGTATGCTAACCCTACATGACTTCATATCTTACATATTTTACATCCTCTGGATGTGGATTAACATACTATGAGACATGTCCCAACTTCCTCCATCCCATGGACAACGCATCCAGAAAATGGTTGTTGACAGCGTATCGTATAAGGCTACAAAACATGAATAACCGAACAGAAAAAATTTCCAAAACTTTATTTCAAGGACAGCCAACAACTCAAAGGTGCACAACCCTAGTTACAATTGTACCCTCCACCCCATATGCACCAATCCTATCCCCACACAAACCCATCACAGAGCCATCTATTATTAACATCAATCAAAATCAGAAGAGACAACACAGTATTTACAGTTCTCCAGGACAGTAATTTCCAATGCTCAGGTTTACTTTTACAGTGCTTCTATGGAATACACTTCAAAAAAAAAATTGACAAGACTAGAATTTTAAAGGGCCCTGCAGTCACAACATTATACAGGCTTACATTGTCACTCTTTCTTTTAAGAGTATGAAGTGCATTTGCTTTATTTTCAGCATATTCCTACACTATTGTTCCTTCACAAGGGAATCATTCATAACATTGTTTTAGTTAAACCAAACTTTGTACTGAACAAAATCTTTAAAATGCTCAGCAAGAAAATTTTAAACACTAATTCAGATTAGGCATTTTTGGTGCATAACAACCCGCTGGTTTCAAGCTCACTTCTCCTTCTGAAATGGAGAAACATAACAGAGTGGTACAACAGTGTAAGGTGACAATTTCAATATCTCACATCCTATAATCCTACACCCTATATAAAACCAATGTATAATAAATAATAAATAAACTGCAGTAAAATTTAAAAAGACATCTCCAGCCACAATGTAAGTTGATCTAAAGAGAATAAACAGCCTGAAGACAAGTATAGAAGAGCTTACCTTATCTTTGGTGTCTTCATTGCCTGCACCTGCTGAAACAGATTTTAAACGTCACAATTATGTGGACAGAATTATTCCTACTATCCTTTATATAGAACAACCATGAGGCCGTCTGTCTTAATGCAGAAAATAAAATACCTGTAGAGCCGAACATCCGGCTAAACATCTTCAACAGACCATAAAGGCCCAAAGCAACAGCGACCATCGCCATGGAGTCTTCAATAGAAGGAGCACTGACACCTTACAAAAAGGAAAAAAAGAAAAAGCGCATTGAGTGTTTCTTTCAGAATGTATTTTCTTCTCTTCACCTCTAAACTCTTTTCAAAATACCTCTTCCCAGTAGTGGAAAGATTAGAAAGAATGCAAATGAGTGACAAAATATTATAGGAATTGTCTGACAAAGTTTTAAAAGAAATATTAACAATTATGTTTAAGTTTATTAATGCTGTTATATGATCAGCTATTATATGTAGGCTTATTTTTAGGATTACTTTATGTAACTACACTGGTTAACTTAAAAAAAATTTAAATATTTTTTCTTTACAGTTTTTCAATGTTGCAATTTCCTTTACCAGTACTGAACTGCAAATGCAATAACAACACCCACCAATGACACTGAGGGCAACTTTAGTTTTCCTGGTGCCCCCCATGTGTTTGGCCACACATGTCATCTCCCCACCGCGGCCTAGTCCCAGTTTGGCTGGATCCAGTGTAAGGCGACTGCTCTGGCTGTAAGTGCCATCCACAGCCTGCTTGTGGCCAGACATACTGCCCTGGCCCAGAGAATGTGTCTGTCCATCAGCCCCAACAAACTCCCAGTCCAGCTCCAGGGAGAGGGGGACGAAGCCTGAAGCCTCACACTGTACTGACACAGCCTGGCCCGGCACAATGAGAGGGAGCGGGGAGGGAAAGATGGACAGGGAGGGGGGCTCTATAGTGGGAAAGGAAATGGTAGAAGGACAAAATCATTACTTCATGTTTAAACAACTGCTGTATAACTGCTTCCCATATTGCTATGTTCATTATGTACAATAAATACAGAGGATTCTAGTAACAGAATGACAAATAAGCAAAACTGGCAAAATGACAAACTAAGATGAGCATTAAAGTGTACATGGTCAACAGCACTTCACAAATGAAAACATGTCGAAGTTACTTCTATATGACAACATATTTTGGTCTTCCAAACATCCTCACCTACTACTTCCAGGTCAAGTGCCACCTGTGCCAGCAAGTTTGGCAGGTAAGCTGTGCAGATGTAGGTGCCCGAGTGGCGCACTTGTGCCTCCTCCAGGATCAGTGATGCATTTCCCGTCTCATGCAGGGCACTGAAGTCCAGCACTGCGCCCGTCTCAGTGGTGTCAGCCAGCCTGTCGTTCTTGCCATCGTAGGCCAGGACCAAGCGACCCTCTCCACGGAACTGGTAGCGCCATTCCACAGAGAAGCCCGAGCCAAAGATAGGAGAGGAGGGGTTCACCCAGAAACCACAGTCCAGCATCACCTGCTCACCCAGACGGGCGCGAACAGATGCAGTTCTACTTCTGATACTGAGGATGACTGAGAGAGGAATAGACAGACATAGAGAAACACAGGTAATAAGTGCACTGCTCTACACATAGTGAAACTGTTAGTGACTGATGGTGTCATGGCCAATGCATTACTTCCGACCTTGTGGTTCTTTGGTCCCTGAAGGTGCACGCATGATAGCTGACATCACCAACTGCCCATCCAATCCCTGTGCAGCTACTGAGAACCAGTCAGCTTGCAGGTGAGTTGGGCTTTGGCCAGATTCAGTGAGGGAAGTAGCCCAGTGGACCATGGATGGCTGAGGCAGGTATGGGTTAATTTCACACTGTGGCTTTTCCACTGAGCCCTCTGGTGGGTGGAGGGGGGCACGACAGAAAGAGGCAGCAGGATCTGGGAAAAAAGGAGCAATGCAATAACTCGTCACATGCCAAAAATGTATGCTATGTATCCTAAATGTTAGAAGACGCTTGACAATTATGAATTTAATTTCTGTTTTTCAGTCACATTTGACATCTGTAGGAAATCAGAGACATTATCATATACTATCTTCAACAGAGTCAGACCAAGTAATCAAGAGAGAAATTACCATCAGTCTACTACTGTCATGTTTCAAACTTTTTGTGCTTGCAGGAGACACATGCAAACAATTCTCACTGTGTGGCACGCACTCACCGATGATATAGTAAACCCTGGAAGGGTCTATGTCTGTAGGGGGGCTCAACTGCTTGATAGAGCTGTCTTCAGGGTCTGTTCTGATGTACATGAGAGACTTCTCCTGGGTTACGGGTGCAGAGAAGCCCCCTCTCCCTGGCTTCTCCTGGACAAACCAGCACTCAATCACAGGACATCTATTTGAAGAAACTGTTGAAGTGGAAAAAGAAAAACACTTCAGAGGGGTCTAAAAAACTAGACAAACATAGAAATGCATGATGAGTGTTTTATAGTTCCACACAACATGTATAATATAATACAATATATACCTACAACTTACTGCAGTTTACAGATGCAGGAAATGCATTATTCTGGAGGCAATAAAACTGCATGCACTAAGCTACATGCAAAACTTTACTGCAGAATGCACTTTTGGACACATAGTATTTATATTAGTGCATTGTAAGGCCGTTTTTTATGTCACAGAACTGCAGTCATGATCTATGAAAGGGCTCTCTTCTGCGTCTAGGTTTAGCCTAGACTCGACTGGACATCGCTTGCAGATGGACGAGGGCAACTTCAAATTTGTTAGCAGGTTCATCTAGCTTGATCTAAAGCATTACATATGTCACGATTGTATTCACTGTTCACACCGCATTTAAAACTCATTCCGGAAACAAGAGTAACATTCGATCATAACAACCTACCAGGCATGGAGGTGAACGCCAGTGTGACTGCTAAGCTCTTTAAAACCGTCCAAACGGCCATATTTTTGCAAGTCGTTTTTAAGTGCAACACCACTCAGCGTAATATAAAAAACTAAACATGTAATGGTCGAAGCGTCGGATTTCCCCCTGAAAGTCCCACGCTTTCAGTTTCATTTTTACCATATCACACTGTCATGCGCGTATCCGGATGCTAAGTTAGAGGAAAACACTAGAGGGAGCTCTTGGTATGTGTATGACTACAATCACAGCATATCATGTTTTGAAGTGCATGATTTCTCGGAAAGGTAGTCGGTCAGATTGTTGCCCCTTGTGAGTTTTTGAAGAGAACAAAGCATAATGCTCACTGTAAGTAGGCCTAATGCAGGACTGAAATAGGGGGTGACTTAGAAGGCATAATGTAAGAAAATAGACTATGTCTTGCTTGAGTTGAGGGAACATCCGTGCCCAATGGTCGGGAATCGGACCGGTAACCAAAGTGGGAAAATGTGTGTGTGTCAGGTGGGGGGATTAAATACGTCATGACTAAACAGTAGGTTGAAGCAGAAAGTATCTTCCCACCGTGGAGTAAACGTATGCCAATGGATAGATTTCAGACGCTTTGCACAAAGTGAATCGATGTGAAAGCATTTGATGCATCAGGGTAAGCTATTGGGCTATTTATTCGCATGCCCACACACACACACACACACACACACACACACACACACACACACACAGCCATTTTAAAGGTAAAATAGTGTGATTCAGTCAATAGCCCTGTTTGAAGTCACCGAGTGCTGTCTGTAAGAAAAGAATAAGAAAATTTTATACAACACAGACTGCATAGTAAACCGACAGCTAATGTTAACTGAATGGGGCAGAGGAAAATTAAACTGAAAGTGAGTTTCTGTTTTTCTTTTTCTTGTGTAAATCAACTAATGCACTTATATAGCCTACTCATTATACACATTTTGTGTGAGAGTGGGAAACAGATATATGAAAACTGAAAATCATTTGGAATTTGGGAGAGAAAATAATGAACAATATCAAATACTCATTGCATTGCGCTGCATTGCATTAGGTTGAAGCCAAATGTATTTCCACTCATATGATCTGATAGATTATACTGTTTATGGATTTAAAAGTACAGTGTAAAAATGTAGCCTATATGAGAAATAGGTCTATTGCATCTTTTGAATAATTCTGATTCTTTTTCTCTACTAGTCTCTGGTTTAGTTTAGTTTAGCCCAGGGCCCTAATATCCTTTGTTCCGTAAAAGGGTTGTGGTTTACGCTAGCGCCCAATGTACAGTTATACGGCTCTGGTTTAGGCTACTCATTGTGCCCCCTACTGACTTGTCCGTTTAAAAAAAAATCAACCTTGACGCGCCAATTATACCATTGAACAGATGATGCTGATCCCATTCTAAATTATCATTGGATGTTATGTTCTCTGTAAAGTGGGAGCAGGTGGCCAGTTCATGTCCTTTATGTCCACCATGTCCTGTATTTTTTCATAGAGTTGATGAGATTTATAATCCCTGAATAAAATCTACTGTCTTTAATACGAGACTGTTACAAAAATTGCGGTGTGGGTGCTTGCCTACTTCCCAAAACAAGAACATCTATGTTGGCAAACATTCGTGGAGTGTGTTCTATTTATAACAAAGAGCGTTTCGCACGCGCGATATATCACCGCTGGCATGAACCTCAACACACTCAAAGTCACAAACAAATAAGATGAAAATCCTGTCTCTGCCAATCACAGCCTCTCCCGAAAATTTATTTTGCGAGAGGGAGAGCCACAGACGCAGCCCGAGAGAGAATGACAGGGAAAGCAATTTTGATTGAGCTGGCATTTTGTGCAGACCTACCCTTACAGTCGATCTCTGTCTATGAATTAGTCATAATGAAAGTTTCTTGCAGCTCAAGCAGTCTTTTAAAAAGTAAGGGGCAGTTCACCCTGTATGGTCGCAGCACCGTGTAGCCTGTGGGGCTGGTTTAACAGTTCTTCTGTGTTATTCAAAGCTAGTATATTTTGCAGGATTGAGGATGTCTAAAACTTAGAGCAGCCCATGTGCTTTGTGAGTCATAGATGTTAAAAAATTGAGGCCCATATTCAGTCCATCTTTTAAGGCACACATTCAGTCCATCTTTATCAGTTTTTATTCATTTTTAAAATCAAAATAGTGTTAAGGCCAGCTCGTTACCAGACCGCAACATAGAGGGACATGGATAATAAATTAAACCAAATAATAATTTAAAAAGTTAGAAATATTATCAAAAATCAAGCGTCTAGGGGAAAATGAGTGTTCGTGGGCCTGTATGCAAGTGTGAATGAAATGTATGCGTCAGTATGTCAGAAACTAAATGGAAGACAAAGACAAAGACAGACAAAGAGAAAGAGAGAGAAAGAATAAAGTGCCAGTGTAAGAGAAAATCAAAATGGGTGCCTGCAAGAGAGAAAAAAGTGCTCATGGGAGAGAGGGGAAAACTCCTCATAGCCACGCCCTAATGGAAGTGCACTAATTGATTCAATTACCCCAACCAGACCCTGCCTGTCCCTGCATTGACAGGAAGAGACCTAAAGAAGACACAGGGAGTCGTGACAATAGTTAGGGTTAGGGTTAAAAAAACTGAACCTTGCAAGGGGTGCTGAATTATTACTAAATATATTTTCATATAGATTACTACTGTAAATACGCATTGTGTAATTTTGCTGAGTGCATAACATTTGCTTTTCCAAGTTTTACAAAAGTCAGGGTAGATTTTTCAGAAGCCTGCACCCATCAGAAAAACAGAAACTTAAGCTCATTAAAATGGCAAAACTTCATGTTTATGGCTCATGGTTTGCCATGCTAATGGTTTCTACCCTCAGGGAGTGATGATCACCTGGAAGAGAGATGGAAGAGAGATGACAGACAACAATGATGTGGGGGAAATGCTGGGCAATGCTGATAAACTTCTAGAAGAGAGTTGTGTTCACTGTGCCACTTGAGGAGAGGAAGAACAGTGAGTACACCTGTAAGGTGACCCACAGTGGTGGGGAGCCCATTGTCATGACCCTGAATAAAGCGCGACAGTAAAATTTTTTGTTTCATGACAGATATCCAAAATGTCATAAATTTACATAATAAGCAAGTAGCCAAGTTACCATAGCATCCTGCATAATCCCTTTCACACTCAAAAGCTTAGTACCCTAAATGGCACATGATGAGAATT
Organism: Tenualosa ilisha; assembly: GCA_015244755.2. Lineage (NCBI taxonomy): Eukaryota > Metazoa > Chordata > Actinopteri > Clupeiformes > Clupeidae > Tenualosa > Tenualosa ilisha. Next base: position 2,057,525 of record PYXC01000090.1, on the reverse strand, counting down.
CTTTCTCTGTATTTTTGTAGTGTGCATGTGTGTGTCATGTTATAGATGCTCCAAGTTACCTGAATTTTTCTACAGGATAAATAAAGCATCTATCTATTTTGCCACTATTTCCCTACAAGGCCACTGTGAGTTGAAGTTGTAGACCATGGCCAGGTGGTGGCTATCTTGCAGGCAGCTGCCCTTCTCCTAGAAGGCATCCTGGGCGATCTGAGAGAGCTGGCTGTGTGAAGGTTGTGGTGCTCATTAATGCCCTGTGCCAACTGCAGAATGTTACAGTGGAATTCACCTTAGTAAGACTGTGTATAAGTGTGCAGCTGGACAAATCTATCAGTCCCTTGATCTGTAAACCTCATAACCACTTGAATCCCTGTTTTTTGACCTTCCTTTATTTCTAGATAGCGAGCCCTGTTATATAATACCCTCTCTGTTCAGTGATTCTCTGCTTCAGCTTTTGAGCTCACAGAGTTCATCATAGGTCTTCATCATCTGGAAGCAAAACAAAATAATTAAACTTAACAGTGGCCAATGCTGTCAGCAAGCTAAAGACAAAAGAGGGTGAGTAAGTTTGTGCTCCTGAATGTAGCTTGAGTCCTAAGATTGTCTATAATGAGCTCCATCTACAAGCCTACTTAGCTCATTGTTGTACTTCTCTAGAAACAATCTGAACCCAGCAGAGGAGAATGTGGAAAGAAGAATAGCAGTCTCATCACCAGACAATGACATCACAAAGCAAAACTCTACCTTTCCAATGCAAAGCCCACCATATAATCAGTGTAGAATAGCTTACACTCAGGAGAAAGAGGGATACGAATTTCTTGAGGTCAACAAATGGCTTCTGCCCACCTTTCACTTGGAGGCTCACTTTGTCTCTTCTCTTGATCCTCATAATTTCTGTTTTCACTTTCTGTCCCAGCAGTAGATAGTGTTGCCTCTACTGCACTCTTGGGTTTCCTCCCATGTTTGTAGCTCATCTTGGAGTTTTAAACTCATGGTTTTACAAATACGGAGCAGGCCGTACTACTGGGGAAAGAGACATGATGGGAGGGGCACAAACAAACAAGGCAATTTGTCTCTTTATGCCCATCTTTAGTAATGCCTTTCTTCAGAGTCAGTCAGTAGTCAGTCTGACAGTAGAGTCAGTAAAAGATAACGCACACACACAAAAACACACATGCACAGCAGTGGTATTAATGGGCCCATATGATTAAAAAATAAAAGAATCAGATCCAGGGGAGCTGGAGGAAAATGAGGGTTCAGTGTGCAAAAATGTTTTATCATCACTATTATTATTTTGATTGATAGGGAGTGATAGGGGACAGGTGAGGTTCAGAAATTCCTTACTGCCTAAAGTAGGGAATGACAGAAAGGTTTGAGAACCACTGCTTCAAGTTAGAGTGTTGGTCAGGATCTCCACCCAAACAAGCTTTTAGTATTGCTAACTTTTATCCATGGCCACATAGCTGACAGTATGTAGGATACAGGTTTTCTTGTGAAACATGAAAAACTAGATCAACAACTTCTGAAGCCTAATAACTTCCTAATCCTAACCCTTCATTTAACTCAAACACAAACAAACACACACACAGACACACACACATCAACACTGTCTATCCATTTAACAATTCATTATTAACACCATTTAGAACCATTTTATTTTTACAGTTCTGTCAATTATGTACAGTGCTTAAGTTCACTTCTACAGTGATTCACATGTAAAGCTTTTCTCAAAATAAATTTGACCTCTGTGGAAATTCAAAGAGAGCTGTGAGGAGACGGTTTCCAAACAGCTGCAGAATTCTGTACATCAGTGACATGCGGTGAGGTCTGCGCCAGGGTAGGCAGTGTGCATAAAAAATTTAAATCTGTATCTAAATATATAATATAAATATCAAACTATAACCTAAAACAATGTAGCGGGAAAAAAAGGAGGCGGGTGTCACCTCATGGCCCTGGGTGTTAATTTAATACAGGGGTATGTTTTCTTTTAGCAGGTTGTAAAACAACGCCGTGTCAAAGACATTTCACATTATTTATACTATTATCACTCAATGACAAGATGTATTTTAATTGCACTGGGTCTGTGACCATTTTATGTCTGCTTTTGCACAGGCAGCTCTGCAAAAACACAAAACACTAGAGCATTTTTTTGTATTTTTATGAGTTCAATATATTCTTTTAGCATTTTATTATCTTCTTAATCTGCAAGGGTAGGCACTGCCTACCTTGTCTACCCTGACCGCACGTCTGCTGTATATTGTAAGTCAATGTGTCAAGGGGTTCATGTGCATTGCCTACATTTTCAATTTTCCTTCCCAGAATGACATCATTCATAACTTTGTTTTTAACTTGACCAAGAATCCATTAAACAAGAACACAAGTCTGATTAGCCATTTTTGGTCCATGACAACCAGCTGATTTCAAGATCACTTCTCCTGAAATGGAGAGACAGAATAGAATGGTACAACAGTGCTTGACAACACCTCACATTCTGATAAGGAAAAATAACAAATAAACTGCAATGAAGTTTCAAATTCACAGTTAAAGTTGAAATGAAGAAAACAAAAATGACTGAAGACAGCTTACTTTATCTTTAGTGTCTTTATGTGTACCTGCTGAAGATTTAAAAAGTCAGAATTATGTGGGTAGAATTATCCTTTACATTTTATTGCTGTCAGACTCAGACAGGCGGAGGCAGCAGATAAACCCAAGAGTCTTTATTAAAGCAAAGAACAAAGGGGTAACAAAAGTCGCGTCCGTTACTATAACGGAGGAAACGGAAAAGAATAACGCTCAGAGGTTCGGGAAAAACTAACGCACAGGAATCAAACACAAAAGTACTAATTTCAAAGATCAAGATACACGGAGAGGGACAATATTAACTGGGGAGTCTAGGCTTACGCGAATGGAGATACGGGAGATCACGGGAGACGAGGGAAGCACACGAACACGCAGGAAACAAGATAACATCGACGAAACCAGACACCAAGTGAAGCAGGAGGGAGGCTTAAGTAGGGTGGAGACCAGGTGACACCAATTAGAACTCAGGTGAAGGTGATCGTGCTTGAGGAGGTGAGTGCAAACGAGGAGATGAGCTGTGAGACCGTGGCGTTGAGTGAGGGGGCGTGGCCGTGACCAGGTCCGATGCGGACCTGACATTACCCCCCCCTTCAGGGGCCGCTCCGGGAGTATGACGGCCCGGGCGCCGGGTACGCCGGGCCGGGGACGACCCCGACCTCGGGGAGCGGGACGGTCCGGATGCTCCGCGTGGAAGGCGGTGAGCAGGTTGGGATCCAGGATGTCCTCCCTCGGGACCCACGAGCGTTCCTCGGACCGTACCCCTCCCAATCCACCAGATACTCCAGGCGACCTCGACGGCGCCTGGAGTCGAGGACGGAGTCGACCACATAAGCCGGGCCGTCGTCCAACAGAAGCGGCAAAGGAGGCTCAGGCCGCGCATCGGGAGCTGAGGAGAGAGGAGAAACATGGTGAGGTGCGTGATAGGGTTTAAGTAGGGACACATGGAAAGTGGGGTGAAGGCGGTAGTGAGGGGGCAAACGTAACTTATACGTGACCGGGTTGACCTGCTGCAGGATGTCGAAGGGACCGATGAACCGGGGGCTGAGCTTCCTAGAGGGCAGTCGGAGGCGGATGTCCCGAGTGGAGAGCCAGACCTTCTGGCCAACCTCATAGGTGGGTGTGGGCCCTCTCCGCGCGTCTGCGTGGTGTCGAAAGCGTTGGACTGCCCTCTGGAGCTGCTGATGTGCTCTTTCCCAGACCCTACCACTCTCCTGGTACCAGTTCTCCACGTTGACCACCGCGGTGGGTTCGGTGTGCCAGGGGAAGAGGGGTGGCTGGTAGCCGAGTGTGCACTGGAAAGGGGTGAGTCCGGTGGCGCGTTGGCGTAAGGAGTTCTGCGCGTATTCGGCCCAGGGTAGGAAGTGGCTCCAACGGTTCTGATGATGAGAGCAGAAGGTGCGTAGGAACCGGCCGATCTCCTGGATCTTACACTCCGTCTGGCCGTTGGTCTGTGGATGGTACCCCGAAGTGAGGCTGACGGCCACACCCAGGCGCCCTAAGAAGGCCCGCCAGAATCTAGATATAAACTGGGGTCCCCGATCGGACACCACGTCCTCGGGTAACCCGAAATGGCGAAAGACATGAGTAAACACTGCCTCGGCGGTCTCCGCCGCCGAGAGGATAGATTTCATGGGAACGAGTTTGCATGACTTTGAGAATCAATCCACCACCACTAAAACACAGGTAAAATCATTAGATTTAGGCAGGTCAGTAATAAAATCAACGCCTAGGTGTGACCATGGCCTCTGGGGTATCGGGAGAGGCTGGAGCTTACCCTCTGGGAGATGTCGGGGAGTCTTTGCCATAGCACACTCGGCACATCCAGCCACATACCTCTGGACGTCGCGGTGCATCTGCGGCCACCAGTACCGATCGCGGAGGAGAGAGAGGGTCTGGGCAGCCCCCGGATGGCCAGTGCCCAGGGAGGTATGGAGGCTTTCGAGCACCTCCTGTCGAAGCCCGGCGGGCACAAACTGACGACCAGTGGCGCCACTCCTCCAAGGCAAGTTTGACGGCGAGTAGTTCCCGGTTTCCAATGTCATAGTTCTGTTCGGCCGGGGTAAACTTGCGGGAAAAGTAGGCGCATGGATGTAGTCTGGCTGGAGACCCACTTTCCTGGGACAGGACCGCACCCGCTCCGGTTGTGGAGGCATCCGCCTCCACGACGAAGGGCTTGGTAGGGTCCGGGAGCGTGAGGAGAGGAGCCGAAGCGAAGGAGGCCTTGAGGTCTTGGAGCGCCCGCGCCGCCTCGGGGGACCACTGGAGGGTCTTGGGCTTGGACCGGAGCAGGTTGGTGAGTGGAGCGACCACCAGGCTGTAGTTCTTGATAAAGCGGCGATAAAAGTTGGCGAAGCCTAACAGACGCTGAAGCTCTTTGACCGTAGTGGGGGACGGCCAGTGGAGTACGGCGTCAACCTTCCCCTGGTCCATCTTAACGCCCTGGGTAGAGATGTTGTACCCCAAGAACTGGACCTGACGCACGTGGAAGACGCACTTCTCCGCCTTGAGGTAGAGGTGGTATTCACGGAGCTTGCGGAGTACCTGTGCCACGTGCTGTTGATGTTCGGCTTCGTTCCGGGAATAGATCAAGATGTCATCGATGTAGACTAGGACGAACCGGTGGAGATATTCCCGGAACACCTCATTCATATATGCCTGAAAGACAGAGGGGGCGTTGGCTAGCCCGTAGGGCATGACCCGATATTCGTAGTGGCCGTTGGGGGTGATGAAGGCCGTCTTCCACTCATCCCCCTCTCGTATTCTGATGAGGTTGTAGGCACTCCGCAGGTCTAGCTTCGTGAACACCACCGCCCCACGAAGCTGTTCCAGAGTGGCCGGGACCAGGGGGAGAGGATGGCGGAACTTTAACGTAATCCGATTCAGGGCTCGGTAGTCGATGCAGGGTCGCAGTCCTCCGTCCTTCTTGGCTACAAAGAAGAAGCTGGAGGCGGCGGGCGAGACTGACGGGCGAATGTACCCCTGGCGCAAGGCCTCCCGGATGTATTCCTCCATGGCCGCTTGTTCAGGCAAGGACAGCGGGTAGACCCTACCCCTAGGCACTGGTTCTCCCGGCAGCAGGTCAATGGCACAATCCCAGGGCCAGTGTGGAGGGAGTTGTGCGGCGCGTGCGGGACAGAACACCTCGGCGAAGTGACGGTAGTCGTGGGGAATGACGGTGCTACGGGCCGAGTGTGGGCTTTCGACCGAGGTTGACCCCACCACCAGGGAGGAGTGACAGTGACGGGACCTAGGAACAGGGAGACAAGACAAACACTGATCATGACAAGAATCACCCCATTTTAAGATCTCTCCGGTGGCCCAATCCACCACCGGAGCATGCTGAACCAACCATGGGCGGCCCAGGATTAAGTCCACGGTGGCCTCCTCGAGGACCAGAAAGTCAATACTCTCCTTGTGGCTGGCTCCAATCTGGAGTGTCAGGGGGCCCACGGCATGCCGGATGGTCCGTCGGGTCATGGGCCGACCCACTACGGAGTGCACGACGTAGGGGTGGGGGCTCTCCCGACGCGGTAGCTTCAGGCGTCGGCAGAGGGAGCCGGCTATGAAGTTCCCGGCGGAGCCAGAGTCGAGGAGGGCCCGGGCTGAGAGGGAGACATTGGTGGCAGACAGGGTTATGGTGATCAACAAGGGTGATAAAATTGACGGTTGCAGACTGGCTCCACTCACCTGGACGCGAGACGGGCCCTAACCCTAGAGACTAACCCTAACCCTAACCCACAGTAGAGGCACAGGCCCTGTTCGACCCGCCTGCGTCGTTCGGTGGGAGTGAGCTTGACTGAATCGACCTGCATGGGGGTCTCGGACGCGGAGTCGGTAGGAGCGGGTCGGAGGGGAGGCGGAGCGGCACGGGAGACAGGTGGCAGGCAGCCCTCCCTCCGGTGCGCCACCCGAATGGCGAGCTGGATAAAACGCTCCAGGCCGACGGAATCATCGTATGCCGCCAGGTGGAGGCGCAGGGCGGGTTCCAGGCCCAGGCGGAAGGTGGTGAGCAGGGCCGGTTCGTTCCACCCACTGGCGGCGGCGAGGGTCCGGAAGCGGAGAGCGTATTCGGTGATGCTGGTCCTACCCTGCTTCAGGTGGTGTAGTTGCTCCTGGATGGCGGAGTCGCCGACCGGAGCCTGGAAGACCTCCCGGAAGTGTTTCAGGAAGGCGTCCACAGACTGTGTGGTGGGTCCCGCCTGCTGCCAGACACTCTCTGCCCACTGGAGGGCCCGGCCGTCCAGGCGCGAGATGACATACGCCACCTTGCCACGTTCAGTGGGGAAACGGCGCGGGTCCATCTCCAGGGCGAGAGTGCACTGCAGCAGGAACCCACCACAGGCCTCCGGGTCTCCGGAGTAAGGCGGGGGATCCGGAGTGGGCGCGACGACGCTGACTGGCGGCGTCACGTGAGTCAACAAGCTACGGCGCAGTTCGTCGACCAAGGCTCGAAAGGGGTCGGGGTTCTGAGCCTCCATGATTATATTACGGTCTGGTCTTCTGTCAGACTCAGACAGGCGGAGGCAGCAGATAAACCCAAGAGTCTTTATTAAAGCAAAGAACAAAGGGGTAACAAAAGTCGCGTCCGTTACTATAACGGAGGAAACGGAAAAGAACAACGCTCAGAGGTTCGGGAAAAACTAACGCACAGGAGTTAAAGGAATCAAATACAAAAGTACTAATTTCAAAGATCAAGATACACGGAGAGGGACAATATTAACTGGGGAGTCTAGGCTTACGCGAATGGAGATACGGGAGATCACGGGAGACGAGGGAAGCACACGAACACGCAGGAAACAAGATAACATCGACGAGACCAGACACCAAGTGAAGCAGGAGGGAGGCTTAAGTAGGGTGGAGACCAGGTGACACCAATTAGAACTCAGGTGAAGGTGATCGTGCTTGAGGAGGTGAGTGCAAACGAGGAGATGAGCTGTGAGACCGTGGCGTTGAGTGAGGGGGCGTGGCCGTGACCAGGTCCGATGCGGACCTGACAATTGCTAGAACAGCCTTTAGGTTGACTGTCTTAATGCAGAAATTAAAATACCCGTAAAGCGAAACATCATGCTTAACATCTACATCAGACCATAAAGGCCTAAAGCGACAGTGACTATGGCCATGGACTCTTCAATAGAGGGAGTACTGACACCTAAGAAACTGGAAAAAAGAAAACGCATATTAGGTGATTTTTTGAGGACTTTTCTGCACCTCCAAACTCCTTTCAAAATATCTCTTTCCAATACTGGAAATATTAGAATGAATGCGAATGAGTGACAAAACATTACAGAAACTGCCTAACAATTTTTTGAAATGAAAAATTAACAATGACAGCATGTATTAATACTGTTATTTAGATTGTGTAATTACACCGGTTAATTAAAATCTTAATTGAAATTTTTCAATTTTGCATCTTCTTTTACCAGTACGGAACTGCAAACATGGTAAAATCACACACCAATGACAATGAGGGTAACGTTGGCTTTCCTGGTGTCCCCCATGTGTGTGGCCACACAGGTCACCTCCCCACCGCGGCCCAGTCCCAGTTTGGCCAGATCTAGTGCCAGACGGCTGCTCTGTAAGTGCCATTCAAAGCCTGCTTGTGGCCAGACACACTGCCCTGGCCAAGAGAGCATGCCTGTCTGTCAGCCCCAACAAACTCCCAGTCCAGCTACAGGGAGAGGGGGACGAAACCTTAAGCCTCACACTGTACTGACACAGCCTGGCCCGGCACAATGAGAGGGAGCGGAGAGGGAAAAAATCATTACTTCATGTTTAAATAACTGCTGTATAACTGCTTCCCACATTGCTATGTTCATTATTTACAATAAATACAGAGGAATCTAGTAACAGAAATGAGTAAAACTGGCAGAATGACAAACTAAGATGAGCATTAAAGGGTACATGGTCAGCAGCACTTCACTTCAAGATGTCAAAGTTACCATTATCATATTTTGGTCTTCCAAACATCCTCACCTACTACTTCCAGGTCAAGTGCCACCTGTGCCAGCAGGTTTGGCAGGTACGCCGTGCAGATGTAGGTGCCCGAGTGGTGTGCTTGTGCCTCCTCCAGGATCAGTGATGCATTTCCCGTCTCGTGCAGGGCACTGAAGTCCAGCACTGAGCCCATCTCAGTGGTGTCAGTCAGCCAGTCATTCTTGCCATCGTAGGCTAGGACCAGGTAGCCCTCTCCTTGCAAATGGGTAACACCACTCCACACAGAAGCCAGACTCAGAAAGCGAAGAGGAGGGATTGACCCAGAAACCACAGTCCAGCATCACCTGCTCATCCAGATGGGCGCGAACAGATGCAGTTCTACTTCTGATACTGAGGATGACTGAGAGAGGAATAGACAGACATAGAGAAACACAGGCAATAAATGCACTGCTCTACATATAGTGAAACTGATGGTGTCATGGCCAATGCATTAGTGAATTTCCGACCTTGAGGTTCTTTGGTCCCTGAGGGTGCACGCATAATAGCTGACATCATCAACTGCCCATCCAATCCTTGTGCAGCTACTGAGAACCAGTCAGCTTGCAGGTGAGTTGGGCTTTGGCCAGATTCAGAGAGGGAAGTAGCTCAGTGGACCATGGATGGCTGAGGCAGGAATGGGTTAATTTCACACTGTGGCTTTTTCACCGAGCCCTCTGGTGGAGGGGGGCACGACAGAAAGAGGCAGCAGAAGAAAGGAGCAATGCAATAACTTATCATATGCCAAAAATGTATGCTATGCATCCTAAATGTTGGAAGATGCTTGACAATTATGAATTTCATTTGTGTTTTTCAGTGTTTTTCAGTTACATTTGAGGCATCTGTAGGGAGTCAGAGACATTATCATATACTATCTTCAACAGAGTCAGACCAAGTAATCAAGAGAGAAATTACAATCAGTCCACTACTGTCATGTTTCAAACTTTTTGTGCTTGCAGGAGACACATGCAAACAATTTTCATTGTGCAGCATGCACTCATCGGTGAAATCCTGGAAGGGTCTATGTCTGTAGGGGGGCTCAGCTGCTTGATAGTGCTGTCTTCAAGGTCTGTTCTGATATACATGAGAGACTTCTCTTGGGTTACGGGTGCAGAGAAGCCCCCTCTCCCTGGCTTATCCTGGACAAACCAGCACTCAATCACAGGACATCTGTTTGAAGAAACTGTTGAAGTGGGGGGAAAAACACTTCAGATGCTTTTTTTGTGTCACAGAACTGCAGTCATGATCTATAAAGGGGTTCTGTTCTGTGTCTAGGTTTAGCCTAAACTCGACTCGACATCAACTGCAGATGGACCAGGGCAACTTCAAATTTATTAGCAGATTCATCTGGCTTGATCTAAAGCATTACAAATGTCACAATATTCACTGTTCACACCACATTTAAAACTAATTCCGGAAACAAGATTAACATTCGATCATAACAACCTACCAGGCATGGAGGTGAACATCAGTGTGACTGTAAGCTCTTTAAAACCATCCAAACAGCCAAGTTGTTTTTAAGAACTATAAAGTGCAACACCACTCAACAGTGTAATATAAAGAGCTAAACATGTAATGGTCGAAGTTTCCCACTGAAAGCCCTACACTTTTGTTTTTACCATATCAAGCTGTCATCCACGTATCTGAATGCGAAAGTTAGAGGAAAATACTAGAGGGAGCTCTTGGTATGTATATAACTACACTTACAGAGTATCATTTTTTTTAAAGTGCATGATTTCTCAGAAAGGTACTTTGCAGCAAGTATGCATATGGTCAAAGCAAACCTCTTGAGGGAGACTACTAGAAAATAATCTGTTCTAGTTTACTGATCTAAAAACTCTGAGATTGAGTTTGGCTTCTCATTCCATTTCCTCTCCACACAGAACCTGATCAGGCCTGACAAAATTATAACATGGCCTAATTTAACTTATCAGATTGTTGCCCCTTGTGAGTTTCTGAACAGAACAAAGCATAATGCTCACTGCTCAGCAGGCCTAATGCAGGACTGAAATAGGGGTTTGCTTAGAGGGCATAATGCATGGCAAATGTACGAAAATAGACTGTCATGCTTGAGTTGAGGGAACATCCGTGCCTAATGGTTAGGGAATCGGACCGGTAACCAAAGTGGAAAAATATGTGTGGGGGGAGTGATTGTTCAGCTTGACCACTGGTCAGGGAGCTATCCGTAGGCGCTGGTTCGCTCTGTCTCTGAGCTGTGCGGGCCAATTAGCGAACAGAGGCAGGGCTGAAAGAGATAATGTTAAATTCAAACGGTGCGTTCCAGCATGTAACATATGTAGCATATGTCACGACCAAACAGTAGGTTGAAGCAGAAAGCATCTGCCCACCGTGGAACAAACGTATGCCAATGGATAGGTTTCAGACGCTTTGCACAAAGTGAATCGATGTGAAAGCATTTGATGTGTCAGGGTAAGCCATCAGGCCAACCATGCTTATACCTAGCACTCAATATCAAGCAATCTGGGTGAACAAATGAATGCTAGTCAACAATCACCAAAGCCCAACTTACTGTCTATGGTGCAAAAGATTAGGTACATCATATATGTTTTCTAAGTCGCTTGAAGTGTATGTTAAGGAAGAAGGCACAAAGCCCTTCCTATTTATTCTCATGCCTACACACACACACACACACACACACAGCCATTTTAAAGGAGAAATGGTGTGATTCTGTCAATAGCCCTGTTTTAAGTCACCGAGTGCTGTCTGTAAGAAAAGTATAAGAAAATTTTATGCAACACACACTGCATAGAAAACTGACAGCTAATGTTAACTGAATGGGGCAGAGGAAAATTAAACTGAAAGTGAGTTTCTGTTTTTGTTTTTCTTGTGTAAATCAACTAATGCAGTTGTATAGCCTACTCATTATACACATTGTGTGTGAGAGTGGGAAACAGAAAGATGAAAACTGAAAATCATATGAAAATAATGAACAATATCAAATACTCATTGCATTGCACTGCATTGCATTAGGTTGAAGCCAAATGTATTTCCATTTATCTGATCTGATTGATTACACTGTTTATGGATTTAAAAGTACAGTATAAAAATGTAGCCTATATGAGAAATAGGTCTATTGCATCTTTTGAATAATTCTAATTCTATTTCTCTACTAGTCTCTGGTTTAGTTTAGTTTAGCCCAGGGCCCTAATATCCTTAGTTCTGTAAACGGGTTGTGGTTTAGGCCAGTGCCCAATGTACGGTTATACGGCTCTGGTTTAGACTACTCATTGTGCCCCCTACTGACCGTTTTAAAAAATCAACCTTGAGGCGCCAATCATACCATTGAACAGATGATGCTGATCCCATTCTAAATTATCATTGGATGTTATGTTCTCTGCGAAGTTGGTCAGGGCATCCCACTTCGGTGATCATATCATCGGCCGTAGCTACCATTGACTACACTCAGGTCATGTCCTTGGTATTTTTTCTAGAGTTGATGAGATTTATAATCCCTGAATCAAAGGGATTATAAATCTTGGTTGGTTGAATGACAACTGAATTTAACAGTTCTTCTGTGTTATTCAAAGATAGTATAATTTTTGCAGGTGAGGATGTCTAAAAGAGAAATTCAGAGAAATTATTTGCATCTCATAATGCAGGAAATGCAATATTTTGGTCATGAATAAAACTGTATTGCACAATATTGCATTTAGCCCACATAAATATGCAGCATGTTGGACATTAAGATTTTATTGAAGGCCTGTACTTTGTCCCATAACTGCAGGTAGGCTACAGAATATTTAAATATATTGAAATTCAGTGAAAGGTATGCCAACCTAACCTTCACTGATTTATATTAGGCCTATGATGATTTGTTTAGTAATGTGATGATGGATTGAATATCCTTTTTTGTCAAATGACAGTTACAAGGAATCTGTTAACCTCTTTAGTCATTACAAAATAATAAACGAAAGAAAGAAACAGTCAGTGGAGAATAGTCAGCAGATGAGAAGGAGATTACAGGGATAACCTTTGTGAGTGTTTAATGGTCAAGAAGTGATCCCCTGCCAACACACACATGCACACACATCAAAACACACAAATGGAAACTGGCAATAGCCAAGTAGATTTCAGACTCAAAATTATGATTGAGTGACTTGTGAAAATGATCATTTTGTGTCAGGTAGCCTCACACACTTGCACACACAGTCAGGAGGGTTATAGGTTTTATTTCAAGTTTTATATATATTTAAGTTTTAACTAAAGTGCTGTAGGGAGCCATTAACATTGCAGGGGATTAGGCCAGCAATTTGTAGCTTGAAGGCCACGGTCTGGAATTTTGTGCTTATAACTGGAATGATTATACAGTACATGCCGCACAGTTTATGAATTGCATGTGATCATTCATCATTAGAATGGGACATTAAAATTTTGACAAAGTTTATTTGAAGTTATTTGTTTAATTGTAGCTGACAACTTTTCAAATTTAACTAACCACAATTTCAGACTAACTCTAATTTTAACACTTTTGTTTTGTCTTTTAGAATCTCACTCACTGCAGTACTACTATACTGCTACCAATGAAATACTTAGTTTCCAGCCAGGTCCTCAAAGCAAATATAGAAACTGCCAAGCAGTGTTTCAACCGCACTGGAGGTAAGAAGCATAAGGGTCTGTGATGTTTAAATATTGAACCAATCTGACAGGTCAAAATATTGAATTATGTGATAATTTTTGTCACCTGAATGAAATGATTATGAAAAAGAATTGTGACTGTTGCTGTTGATCTTACAATAACACAGCGGCCTCCATGAAATCCCCTGGTATCTATATCTAATAAGGTAGTATGAGTGGAGTATAACCAGGACTCAGTGGGTCATCTGATAACTTAATAAAACAAACAATAGAAAGAGAGGAAATAGAAGAAAACAGTCAGTCTGTTAATGTTGTATAGTAATGTTAATACAAATAAGTCATTAGCATATTGTAAGCTATGTGAATGTAGGTAGTTAGCATGTTGCTTATTACCTACAGTGGGATACCAGAGTACACTGCTATCAACACAAAACAAGTGAACCAGTCATAGCCCAACACCCTATATTCACTCACTTGCTAGCACAAACACTATTGTCTCCACCATACAGCTCTTTGTGTATTCAGGCTTGAAGAGGAGGAAGCTGTGAGAGAGAGCAGACAAACCCAATGGTGGTTACATCTCCATTGTCACAGGACTACAAATGAAAGGGCAATAATGATAGTTTAACACTTCTATGATGTAGGCTATGTGTCATCTTACTGAAATAAACATTTCGATTGTCATCATGTAGTCTGTAGGCATATTTAGAAAGATGTAACTAGTATAGCATAAAAGAAGTAATAATGCCTTTGTTGCCATCACAGAAGTTTGGGGGATGATATGGCACAAGTGACTGCAGTGTCTGTACCACACCAAGCGTCCACAGGGAGCAGAGTCTGACCAACAGTCATTTCCCCATCCTACCCATTCTGTCACTCTCCCAATCACTTCCTGTCACTCTTCACTGTCCTATCTGGAAGAAGTCAAAATATATAAGAGGAATCACAGTACTTTGTTATCAGGCTGCTGTTATCAGTCATTTACTAGAATAATATATTCTCCAGCAAAATGAAAAGGGGCATTTAGTGCTGTGTTCTCATCAAACAATCCTGTCAATTACACCACACCTTGTAGGTTCTCAATAGAAAATCAATTTGGTCAATTTCTTTGCAATAGCCTACCTGTATTCAGTTCAGTTTACTTTAAAAGGTTAAAGCAAACATTTAATAGTTATATGATGGAGAGTTACCCTCTCTCTTATTCACACATGCACACAAAAACACATGAACACACACATTCACATGCTTATTTACGCACACATCATGGAGACTACAACTAATATGCACCCTTGCCAATATGTTGTTCTCAATACAAAGTCATTTTATTTCATTACTCTTCAACACTAGGGTAAAGAGTGTGGCAAAGTAATACTCGTTAAATTTCTAAAAATGGTAAACATGATATTAGTCACGTTATATTATATTATAGGATGCCAGTGCACATATAATTCTTTGAGTTTAAAACTAAATTAAACAAAAATTAAACTGGCAAAAATGTATGATAATTGTCAAAATATGACCATCCTAGTGATAATAAATAAGGTAAAAGCAGCCCAGGTGCTTTGCGAGTCAGCTCCTCGCAAAGCCTCCTCCTTTTTCCTTTGCATATGGCATACATTCAGTCCATCTTTATCAGTTCATTCATTTTTAAATCAAAATAGTGTTAAGGCCAGCTCGTTACAAGACCGCAACAACAGACAACAAGACAACAAATATAAACCACATAATTTATGGAAGGAAAATTTGAAATCTTTTTAAAAAGTGAGTGTTGGTGGGCCTGTTTGCAAGTGTGAATGAAATCTATGCGTCAGTATGTCAGAAACTAAATGGAAGACAAAGACTAAGACAGACAAAGAGAAGGAGAGAGAAAGAATAAAGTGCCAGTGTAAGAGAAAATAAACTGGGTGCCTGCAAGAGAGAAAAAAAAGTGCCTAATGGAAGAGAGGGGAAAACTCCTAAGCCACACCCTAATGCAAGCGCACTAGGGTGCTAGACACAAAACGCAAAACAGACACAAAACAAAGAGACAAAAGCTGTAAACTTTTGTGAGTCAATGTGTGAGAGGTAGAGTTAGACAAACAGGCAAACAGAGAGAAACACAGACAGCCAGAAAAGTGCTAACATGGACATTTATTGATGACATACATTAAACGTTCATTCAACTCCCTCTTTTCCACTCCCTTTTCCACTGACAGTCCTACATTGCTTCAGTGTTACCATTTCCTCAATGTGATAACCTTTTGAGGTCATTCAACAACAATGGGCAAATAGCTTCTTTATGCTTATGCCACACATACACACATGGTGGAAATGATACTGCTCCAATGCAAAACAATCCTATGCTAAGCTTAATAAGCTGGGTAAAATGTTCAGGTAGGCTACAGTAGGCTATACTGTATCATTAGCATGGTCTACATTGAATCCAGTTTCTTACATTAAGAAGATCAGGCCGAATAACTTTTCAAACCTGCCCAAGTAATCTTGGAAATCCTGTGCTGTTTTGGTTCCTTTTTCGAATGATATGCATTAGCAGCTATGCTCTAATATGATGTTTCTGCAGTAGCACTAAATTCTGCACCACAGACATAGCCTTACCTAAGCTTTTTATTCACTTTAAAGGAAAGTTATTTTACTTTATTTACTTTACCAGGAGTAGTTGTTTTCAGTTTCATATGGGCTACATCATTTCCTCTGTGAATCATCAAGCTTATGTTCTCCTCTTCTCCCCCAATTGCCTCAAATCACATTGAATCAGCGGATGTGGAGATGGAGAGTCTCTCTGAAGAGTTTTCTAATTTGTCTTGTGAATCCATGGAAATTTATCCCTAGGAAAATAAAACTGCTTTTTTCATTGACACATTTATTAGGTATCATTTATAGGTATCTCAATGTGGGTGAGAGGCTGCATATGGGTGGGATTCTGCATGAACGTGTGACTGAGAGAAAAAAAAAACAGGTGAAACAACAAAAAAAATATAGGATTAACTTTCAAAAGGAAACACTTCTTTTACATTACATTTATGCATTTAGCAGATGCTTTTATCCAAAGTGACTTACAAAAACAGGATAAACATTCAAGCTACAGCACAATGAAGACTAACTAAGAGTGCATATCGCTAGCAGGAAATTTGCAGTATTTTGACATGAAAGTGCAATAGTGTAATAAAAAAGAAAGTGCGAGGTGCATTGTAAGTGTATTCCTGGTTTTCAGAAATTTAAGCCAGGAGATATTCTTGGAAGAGCTGGGTCTTCAAGAATTTCTTGAAGTTGGAGAGGGAATCTGTTGATTTGGTAGCACTTGGAAGGTCATTCCACCAGCGTGGAACAACACATGAGAAGAGTCTTGATTGATCTGTGCGAGGTGTTGGCCGTGCTAGATAGCGTTCCTTGGAGAAGCAAAATGGCCGGAGGGTAACATAGGGTTTTTAGAGAGTATTAACTCATTGGCTGCCAATGACGTCTATAGACGTCAATTATGTTTTTCAACTGGGTGGGTTGGTGGACGATCTGGGTAAGCCGGTCCGTAAAAATCAGGCTTGTAAGCAAAGAATGTACTGACAAATTGACCCTGTAGGTGGCAGCAGTGCCATCTTGGATGGGAGATATGCATAGACTGTAGGAGAATAGAGAGGTTAGAGACGAGAGAAGAACATGGAGTCGGCGAGATGCATGTCGGAGAAGTTTAGGCAGCTCACTGTCGAACAGAGTGTGTGTTGCAGTCGCAGTAGGTCGGGTAGTGTTACGATCATGTGAAACTATCGGAGATGAACCCAGGCCAAAAGCAGAGAAGATCCAGGGTGTGTTTCATCACAGCCCAGCTCCGCAGACATTTCTCCGTCATGAAGTTAGCAAACCTGAACCGGATTTGTGGTTCTGGATCAACCGGAAGCAGCATTGGATCGTCCCCAGGCGATATAAATGCCACTTCTCAGTGTTGTTTTTGCTGTTTTATAGAAGGAAACCACTTTTCGGATGTTTGAGCCACAAACAAATATTAGCATCAAACACACTGTTCTGCTTTAAATGTTTCTTTTCACAAAAACCTTTTTTTCTCCATTTTTGGTCTAAAACAGGTGTTTTTGGTGAAACCAACCTATCTTCTACTGCTGATGACTAAAGAATAGAAAATGGTAGAAACAAACTTTTTTCCTAATGAAAGAAGTGAGTCTACTCTTTCTTTTGGTAGTTTCGGTGTTTATGTAGTCATAGAGCACAATTTTATGTGGGTCTTGAAAAATCTGTCAAAATGCTCAAAAAATGCTGGCAGTATGGGGCTCTCTGCTCTGAAAACAGCTGGCAGCCAATGTGTTAAGGTAGATGGGAGCAGATCCATCAATCACCCTGTAGGCCAACATCAGTGCTTTGAATTTGATGCGTGGGCTAAGGGTAGCCAGTAGAGTTCAATGAACAGAGGTGTAACATGCTCTTTTTTAGTGGTTGAAAACCAGACGTGCAACTGTATGGATCATCTGTAGTGGTCTCACAGCACAGGCTGGAAGACCTGATTGTAGGGCATTGCAATAGTCAAGGCGAGAGATAACCAGGGTCTGTACCAGGAGCTAGGTTGCATGTTGGGTTAGGTACAGCCTGATCTTCCATATATTGAATAGAGAAAAACAGCACGACCGAGCTACAGAGGCAAAATTATCTACAAAGGTCAGCTGGAGCAACAAGATAGGGAATCTATCTGATGCTGATGTTGTGCTGTATGGTTTGCTTGGCTGTGAGGACCAGCAGTTCAGTTTTGGAGGTTTAGTTGGAGGTGATGTTCTTTCATCCATGCAGAAATGTCAGAAAGACAGTCAGAGATCCGTGTGATACCGTGAAGTCACCAGGAGGAAAGGACAGATAGAGCTGGGTATCATCTGCAAGCCATGGGATTGGTCACAGACAGAAGCTCCATTTCAGTGGAGTAGTCACTTTTGAAGCCAGATTGGTAGGAGTCAAGGAGGTTGTGCTGTGTTAAATTCTGTGACCTGTTTGAAGACAGTTTATTCAATAGAAAGGAAAGGAAGAAGAGAGACAGGCCGGTAGTTTTCCAGTTGAATGGGAGCGAGGAAGGGGTTTTTGAGCAGCTGTGTTACCTGGGCTTGTTCGAAGGTGGTGGGAAATGTACCCATAGTTAGTGAAGCACTGACCACATGTGTGGTTGCTGTTACAATGGTAGGGGCTATGGCCTATAGAAGGGCAGTTGGAATAGGGTCCAGTGGACAAGAAGTAGGACAGCTGCCTGTAAGAAGCTTAGACACCTCGTCATCAGAGAGAAGTGAATGAAGAAAAAGAAGCAGTTGGTTTAGAGAAGCTTAGAGGAAAAACCTGTGAAGCAGGGTGAGACAGGGTCTGTGTAGATGGGTCAGAGAACTGACTACTAAAGAGTTGATCTCAGCTTGACAGCTTTAATTAAGAGTGACACAAAGGGGTCATATGTATGTGAGTGTATGTATGTGGGTGACCGTGTCATTCTGACAGATTAACAATAGATGTGACAACAAAATATACACATCAACATTCCTATTTTCAATCAAAACACTTCAAAACCTAAATTCAAAGATATAGCTCACCAGAAATTACCTCTTCATGGAATTTGACCTTTGAGTTGTAAAAGTTTTGATTTGAATTATCCTGCCTCTCTTATGTTAAACATAGTTTATCAGTCTATTAGAGAAGGTTTGTTTCTAAGTGCTGGAAAACAGCAATAATTACACCAGTGTTCAAATCAGGTAATCAGTTGGATATTAGCTACTATAGCCCTAAAAGTATAGTGCCAGCTGTATCAAGAATAGCTGAAAATGGATGATACACCTGAACACTTCCTCTTTCACACTGCATCTTATGCAGTTTGGTTTCTGAAAACATACTTTAACTGAAAGCAAATTGTTTTCTTTTATCAAGGCTATATTGGACTGGGGAGGCGTGGTGGGGACTGTCTACCTTGATCTAAGAAAAGTCTTTGATACTGTCAATCCCGACATTCTAATCGCAAAATTTTCAAAAATTAAATTTCTCATATAATGCTTTAAATTGGATTAAATCATACATACAGAGACAGTGTATAAGAATAGGAAATAAAACTTCACAAACTGTTCATAATTGTGTTGGTTTCCCACAGGGCTGTACAATTGGTGCATTGCTGTTTAACCTGTATATAAATGATTTACCTGATACCTGTCCTTCCACTGTGACATGCCAAATGTATGCTGACGGTACTTATTTATTTAAATGCTAAGAATAAGAAAGAAGCTGTGAAAGATCTGTCTGCTAAGGTCAATATTCCAACTGGTTGCTAAGCTTTTGCTTACATCTCAATATTGGTAAATCTGTGTATGTTTTTCCAGTTTGCAAATAAAGATCCTGAGCCTGACGTTCAATTTTAAAATACTCCTCCTAACCTATAAAGCCCTCAATGGCCTTGCTCCATATATTAAAGAGATACTTGTCCCTTACCACCCTCCTAGAACCCTAAGATCCAAGAATGTTGGTCTCTTTGGAAGAGCTTTTTGCTACTGTGCACCTCGCTGAAGGTGCAAGCAGTTATACTGTGGTACCTTTTCCGTGATGGCATTAGGGAGAACAGTCCATGGGATGGGTATGTTTTAGTCTTTAACAATTCTCTGGCTTTCCACAGACAGCGGGTGTTGTAGATGTCGGAGAGCAAGGGAAGAGAGGTCCCTGTGATCTTTTCAGCCATCCTCACAATCCTCTGACGGGGGCCTTCCTTTCTGCAGCAATGCAGTTACCAAACCACACTGTGATGATATTGCTGAGGGTGCTCTCAATAGTCCCCCTGTAAAAGGTTGTCAAGATGGGCGAGGGGTGGTGGTGTTGCTGGGCTTTTTTTGTAATGTGTGTGGTGTTCTTGGTCCATGTGAGGTTGTCTGTGATGTGTATGCTCAGAAACTTTGTGCCCTGAACAGACTCAACTGGAAGGTTGTTTATGGACAGTGGGGTGTGTTTGCCTGGAGGTCTTCTGAAATCAGTGATCAGTTCTTTTGTTTTGTAATGTGGCTTTGCCTATGTTGTCTTAATCATTTTGCATTCAGTGTACTGCATGTTTTGCTTTTGTCCAGGTTCTATGTTCAGCTATCTGTGCTTATTGTCTGAAATGTAGTGTCAGTGCCCTGCTTGCATGTTTTCATAAATGTACATGTGTGAAATTTGGCTAAATCTGGTTTATTTACAGGTCTTGTATAATTGGGCATGTCAACTAATGTAGGCCTACACTGTCCCTTCTTAAATAAATAGACATAAACAACCTAACTGTCTCACAGCCGGCAATGGGCCGATGCTGACTTAAGTGACTCAGCTAACCCAAGTGACTCATACACCTGGATCAATTTAGTGAGTGACTCGCAGGGGGTTAGGTGTTTTCTCCCCTGAAAATTTTGAAAATTGGACTGGGCAACTTTAACGTAGCTTTAGAATGAAAGGAAAGGCCAATCGTCATGACTCATTTGACTAGTTTGATGTTTACATAGATAGGATAGCCTGAATATGCATTAAAGATAGTGTAACGGGTGTTAGGCACCCATATGGTAGGGGAATGCTATTGGATGCTATTATCTCCAGACGGCAGGGCAATACAGGATCACGTCCTGACCCCACTGCACAATTCAACTTGGCTCTAAACTATACTGTGAGTCTAGTGTGTGTTCTGGCTTATGCTTACACCAGGCTATTTCCTTATACCTAATTCACATCAGTACTAAGGAGAAGTTGCTCCTACTCTGGAGAGGGTTCATTAATTAACCCACCTTTCAATTGTAAGAACCAATTGATTACAATTTATTATATTAACAATATAATTCAACTGTAGAATGTGATAGGAAATGTTTTAAAAGTAACACATAACAGTTGAGTACTCAGGTTTAACATATAGACTAATTATCCACTTTCATTAAACCTAGTCTCACTGGTGAGATATTTAAACTAGCTTACCACTGTATAGCAAATTTTCCCGCAAAACCAAAATTAGTACATGCATAACACTGTATACTTACACTTAAAATTCACAACTGGCACCCTACCAGAATAACAATTAGTACATTCAATACTTTCAAATCATTACAGTCTGCCGATCAGATTTAGAGCCAACATTGAACACAGTGTTACTTTGAAATGAACTGACTATCAATGACAGATTAAACTATTAGCAATGTAAAAGTATCAATCACAGGTGACACGTACAGGTCAACTTCACAGTATGGGCAGGAAATACACAACATTATGCAGGAACATATAATGAACAGAATGTCCTCGTTACTATGGCTGCCACAGGTGTATGTGTAGTGTGGTGAATGTGCAGGACTAGGCACTGAGAGCAGTCCAGAATGTTCACATTGACAATAGCACTATTCAGTGAAGTGTACGTAGTGTAGTGTGTGCGTGCGTGTTACGAGTGCAAATGTTCACGATGTCTGTTGCAATCGCGATGTGTGTTGTCAGTGTTTCAGTGTTGTCAGTGTGTCACAAGCACAACTTGCGCTGCAACCGAGCAGAGTTTAGCCTACTTAGCTGAGACTGGAGGGAGCGGGAATCTTCTCCTCAGGATAACAGGCTACCACGGTAGGTAAGTAGCAAACAGTAAGGCCGAAGGGAGCGGGAATCTTCTCTTCAGGATAGCAGGCTACCACGGTAGGTAAGTAGCAATCAGTAAAACAACAAACCGGACAAAACCGTATAGCGACGTAAGCACGGCTACGCTTTACTAAACACTTTTGCCCCACTCTTATCTAAAGCATACATGAACATCCGACTCCTCTTCACTTCAACACAGCAATAACCTACTCACATTAGTAGCCACCACCGTAAAGTTGTCCCGTCCTTTTCGGAAAGTGTCTCGAATCTTCCTCCTTTCTTCAGGTAAGATCAGACCGCACTAACCGGCACTTTAGGGCGCAACTGATACGACTGAGTGGTAAACATGTAATAATATCGGGATTAACCGATTCACAACTCTGCATTCACGGCCACGTTGTCCCTCATTATCTCGTAGTCTTCTCTCACTTCACGCTCGTCTCCACTCAAATGCCGTTCCTTCGCTCTCATTGGCTGATAGCTTTTTAGGCATTCTGTCCTAAATTAGAATATGGATAGCGATATGGAAAGGGGGTGTGGAATTATGCAGTATGCGTGTTCAATGTTGAGTCTGTTCATCCACAGTAGGATAGCCTGTAAGGAAGAGAACGTCTTCTCTGGCAAAGTGCACCACATACACCAGCAGCCAAAATATGACATTAAAATAGCCTATAGCCCAATAAACACTGTTATGCACCTACACAATGTAGAGTGTAAAACATGCAAAAACAGTATGATGGTATATATATTACATGCGTCTCCACATTTCCCCTCTATTTATCCCTTTTTTAATTTCCTTCAATAAAGTACTTTATATTCTATTCAAGTGTGTGTGTGTGCTTGTTTGTTGTGTGTGAAAAAGGATGTTCACAGGGGAAGTGGAAAGTACAATCAGTGGTTAGAGGAGAGAATGCAGGGAGCATTGGAAGAGTATAAAAAGGGAATTGAGAAAGGAGTAAAATTAAGTGTGCGCTTCCTTTCAAGGGCGTGGAACCTTCCACGGGCCACACTTCAAAGACGTGTGAATGGCAAGATTGTTGGGTCTGACCGCGTTTCCAGAAGGAAACCATATCTTCCTGAGGCAGCAGAGAAGGAGCTTGCTGCGTTATTAAAAATCATGGCAGAGAGAGGGTTCCCTCTCACCAAGCGTGAAGTCCAGCAGCTGGCCTTCCAGTTTGCATTGCAGAATGGAATAAAAGGCTTTTCACAAAAGGCTGGCTGTGCAGGCTATTACTGGTTCCACAACTCTATAAAGTGTAACCCAGGGCTTGGGATGCGCAAACCTGAAGTCCTGTCAGCTGCAAGGGCAAGGGCAACAAGCAAGTGGTCAGCCAGTGGTTCCGGGACTATGAAACGCTGCTCTGTACAATTGGCCTTAAGGGAATTCCATCACACCTCTGGAACAAGACCAGTTCTTATCAAATAAGGTGGTTGGGCAGATTGGCCAACCCTGCATGGAGGTCTGCTCAGGTGAGAAGGGCGAAACCACCACATGCCTGGCAGCCTTCAATGCTGAAGGAACATACAGCCACACAATGGTGATTTTTAAGGGGAAGCGGCTATGTGCCAAGTGGCTCGAACAGTGCCCTGAAAAAGTCAAAGTCTGAGCCTCAGACAATGGTTGGATTAATGCTCACCTCTTCACGGAGTCGGGTCAGTTGTTTGTCCAGTCACTGCCAAAGAATGATGCTAGGCCCCACATCCCACTACTGGATGGGCATAGCAGTCATGTTTACAACCTGAACTTTATCAATTTGATGAAGTTAAATAACATCCACATCTTATGCTACCCTCCCCATACCACTCACGCTCTTCAGCCAGCAGACAAGGCCCTGTTCCGGAGCCTGAAGCACCATTGGGACCAAGAGGGAAGGAAATGGACCAGGCTGATGGCAGGGCAGAAGCTGCCAAAATCAGAGTTCTTCTCTGTTTTTAACCGGGCGTGGAAGAAAGCTGCCACAGTACAGAATGCTCAGGCAGGGTTCAGAGGAACAGGGATGTTCCCTTTGAACAAGAACATCCTCCCGGAGAGTGCTTTTGCTCCCAGCAAAACAACAGAGAGAATCCTGCCACCCACTCTCCCATTCGCTCTGAGCAGACCCCGCCACTGCCAGCCTCACCCAGCAGACCCCAGTCACTGCCAGCCCCACCCAGCAGACCTAAGACACCACTAGCCCTTGCCCATCACCCTGCCATGATACCTGAGGCACCCCCATTACTCCTATTTCCAGGATGATGAGGTGGTGTATGAAGAAATTGTCGGCAGGATTGAGTCTGTTCCAGAAGAAGAGACGGCCCTGTTTAATATATTCATGCCACAGGAAGAACAGCCTTCAACCTCCACCATATGTGCAAACATAATATTCAACACTACTTTTCAGTCTGTAATCATATAAAACTGATGATTTCTTGGTATAACTTGTCATGGTTTTCTTTTGTTATGGCCAATCTGTCACATTCAGTGATCTATGTTCTCTGCCAAAACGAGAGAGGACCACAAGGAAGAGAACAAAGCCACCATCATTTGTCCTTACAAGTCAGGAGCACCTGGAATACATTTCCACAAAAGTGAAGAAAGAAAAGGTAGGTAGGTCAAGAAAAATAAGACAAGGAAAGAAGAAGGAGGTTGAGAACGTACCCTGCAAAGCCTGTCAGGCCCTCAATGGCAGCCCCAGTGACCCAAAGGTATTGTTTCACTGTGCCCTTGGGTTGCAAACCCTGTAGGCCTACATGTGAGCAAGGTTGTTTATTGTTAGGGTATCTGACGGTGACACTACTGTAATGTCATATAGTCTGGAACAGTCTGTATTGAAGGACAATGCCGAATTTACTTCAGGATTATTAAAATTTATATCTGTCTGTCTAAGGCCACTGAGGAGTGGGTGAGCTGTGGGAAGTGCAGGATCTGGTTTCACGAGAGCTGTGGAGAAGACAACGGCATCTGTGATGATGATGGCTTCTTTTGTCAGGATTGCCAATAAAACCCCTTACACACCGCACACACACACAGTCACAGTGCACGTGCACACACACACCTCACCATGTGCAGGGGTTCAATCTAAATTCAGTGTCCTTGTTTTGCCTCTATTAGTTTCTAACCAGCTATAGGTTTAATATAAACTCACAATTGCTCTTGGCAAAGTTATGCTCTACTTGCCACACACACACACACACACACACACACAAACTAGATTTTCAGAACGATACATTTTTAACATTTTAATGACATGTCATGAATTGTATGTAATGTAATGTTATATTGTGTTTCGTGTGTTATAATTAAAGTTAATCTGATTTTTTATTATAAATGAATGATTTGCTTTGCATGTTTAGTGACTCATTTAAGCTGACTACTGGCTCATTTTAGCTGATCAGGTGGCCCATTTTACCTGAACACTAATCATCTCAAAAAATGTGGGACAGCTGATGTTTCAAAGGCTGTAAAACCTAAATGATTAGATTTTATACATCAATTCATCAGTAAAATATTAAAAACAGTCCTTATTAACTAAAAAAACATAAACCAGTGTCATACATTGTTTTTTTATTAGTTTCCTAAGCAATTAACCAAAGTGTGGCCCAATTTAACTGATGTCACCCTATTTTGGACTTTCCCGTGATCGCCCCCCAAGTGAACTGCAGCCAATTTCGGTATACTGGGAGTGAATAGAGTGAATGGGTTCCCTGTACAAGGGCTCGGCCCACACTTTAAGTTTAGTTTTTAGCATATCTGTCAAGCGTGATCCTGAGTGCCAAGTTAGAGAAAAACACTAGGGAGAGTTCTTGGATTGTGTATAACCAGAGCCGTATTAGAGATACATACGGATCTGGTGTATAATAGTCCTTGAGCCAGACTTCGACATTTGGCCTGTCAGCAGGTCAAGTTAGGATGATTCCAAGGGCCTGGCACTGATAGGGGGCCCTAGAGAACATTTTAATATTATAATCAATGTTTGGGAGGCCCAAAACAATTTTCTGTCATAGGGCTCCAAATTTTTAGCAGCGCTGCTGCCCGTCAGTATGCTGCCATTCAAGGGCAGTAAGTCTCATTGTGGGTTTTGGCAAGGCGTATCACCCTAGAGTTAGAAAATATGTACTAGCTTCGCATTCAGTGTAGCTTTTTGTGTTTTATCAGCTTGTTTATGTCAATTATAAGCCTACAGAAAGTTATGGAGTAAAAAAAATTAGTATCCCCGAGAGAGAAAACACCATCAGTATACTACTGTCATATTTTCAAACTTTTTGGGCTTGCACATGCAACAGTTCTTATCGTGAGTTATGGACTCACTGGTGACATATAGTAAACCCTAGATGAATCTATGTCTACAAGGGGGCTCAACTGTTTGACTGTGCTGTCATCAGGGTCTGTTATGATGTACATGAGAGATTTCTCTTGTGTTACAGGTGCAGAGAAGCCCCCCTTTCCAGGCTTCTCCTGGACAAACCAGCACGCAATCCCAGGACACATATTTGAAGAAACTATTGAGTTGATAAAAAACCCCACTTCAGATGGGTCTCAAATATGGCCGCAGCAACCATTGAGAACACCGAGGTCATGTCCTCGGTATTTTTTCTAGAGTTGATGACATTTATTATTATCTTTGTATCTACTGTCAGAGATAATTAATCTACTGTTTTTCAGATATGTTTAACTTCTCAAAACGAGAATGTTTGACAAAAATGCGGAGTGGGCGCTTGCCTATCCAAAACTGGAGCATCTGTGTTGGCAAGAAAATGCGGAAGGTTGCGGTGATGCTGTCACCGCAAACCACAGCCTCTCCCGGAAAGAGCCGCAGACGCAGCGCGAAAGAATGACAGGGAGAGCTATTTTGATTGGGCTGTTTCGTATTTTGTATTTCGTATTTCGTATTTTACGTGCCTTTGCAGTACACCTCTATCTCTCTCTCACTAGGCTATTAGTCAATCATAATGAAAGTTTCTTGCAGCTCAGTCTTTTAAAAAGTAATATGCCTCCGCATTTCACCCTGTTAAGGTCGCACCACAGTGTAGCCAATGCAAATAGGCTAAAACAGCTATCCTACATTACAGATTACAGATATCCAACAAAGTCGCAAATTTCATCCTAGCGCGCACAGGTTCTAGAGCTTTACTTTCAGTTTCTGAAGCCAACCCTGGACAGTAATTTCGTCCAAGGAACAGATGACGCATGTACGGATCTGAAAAGTAATTGGATACAGATTTGTTTGTGGCGTTTTAATAGTTATTACTACATTGTGTGCCTGGTACTGGTACTGGTACTGGTACTACTTCGCTGCCTTTCCGCAAGAGTGTTTAAGCCTGTGTTTCAGCACCGAACAACGAAAGAAGACAAATATGAAGGTGTTTGAATTTCTAAGCCTACTGAGCCTGTGTTGCTTCAACCCAGCATCTGGAGGTTAGTCTTTAGTGGATAACGTCTGTCTGGTTAACTGGGTATTCGTAGCGTTCTTCAGTGGGCATGTTGGGTTCATAATGCAGATTATGAACGAGTTAAAGTAACACTATGTAACTTTTCACCACTACTTGAGGTATCCTGTTTCTTAGACTATTTGTTTTGGTACCATCTCTGAATTAATTTGGATGGCATAAAGTGTGAAGAATGGTCGATAAACGCAAACGTTCCCACCAGCCACCCAGAATTTGCACTTTGCTTTTCTGTGTGTGTTCCTCGAACTATCTCTTCAGAGTCTTCTTTACTAAGTTGCTTTTAAGTGGATTTAGCCTCTTAAGTTAAGAGACTGAATCCACCTTTCTTGCATCGTATGTTGTCATTTGCACCTTTTGAGCATGCGTAAGACTTCTTTTATGGGCATTAAAGTGTATGAAAAAATATATGCAAGTTAAAATATAATTAACCCGTAAGGACCCACCGTGACACAGGTGTCACACACAATTCAGATGTTCTGAATATATCTTTCTAATACTACTTCTCCAATTTTAAACCCACTAAGTCCCAGGGTGACATATGCGTAACATCCTGGTCACATATCATGTGATTTGTGTAATGTTTATGCTGTCATGACAACAATTCCAAAATGGTGGTGTGATAGGTGAACACATGTGAAAGTGTCAGGTCTCCTCACAAAGATAGTTTTTGTCTTTAAAGGTGAGTTTCAAGACATTTTACAACTGAAATATGTTTATAACATGTTCTGCATTGCATTTAAATATTTTTTAGCTAATTTCTCCAAGAAAGTCATATAAAACAAATTACAAAAAAATTGTGGTGACATATATGTCACATCAGGCTTTTAACCTCATTTCAGGCTGTCAAATTTCGATGTGACGTATATGTCACTTTAAAAGAAATGATCATATTTGCTCACTAAATGTAGCTGATGTAATAACTTTGAAGTGATATAGTTTCTGATGATGTATTCAAGGTACATTTAAACAAATATAAACATAAAACGATGTACAATTAACCCTTTAACACTGTGTGCATTGTGAACGCTTGTTGCTATCTTTGGCAAACATTATGCAGAGACATACCACAAATAGGCTACTGCTGAATATTATAAATACAAATATATATATATATATATACACATTTCATTTTTTATAGTGAGCATAACATGGACAGGCACAGAAAACAATTTGATGTTCAGGACGTGCTGAAGATCATCCA
Source organism: Tenualosa ilisha (assembly GCA_015244755.2). NCBI lineage: Eukaryota > Metazoa > Chordata > Actinopteri > Clupeiformes > Clupeidae > Tenualosa > Tenualosa ilisha. The sequence goes on along the minus strand of PYXC01000090.1, from coordinate 2,029,180 downwards.
AGGAGAAGACAGTGAATTTGAGGGATGTGATAGTGATTGACCCTGATTACATTCCCAACAACTTGGAAGTGCAGAGTGATTTGTCAAGTGGATCTGGTGATTCAGACAATGGGGAAATAAGTGACGCAGATGAAAACCAGAGGCAACCAGAGGTAAACCCCAGACGGCAGGACACCACCTTCCAGAAAAAAAAGAAATTTGTCTGGAGAAACAAACATTTTGACACCCCAGAGTGCTCATTCAAAGGGAAGACAGCTACACCTCCAGACAATCTTCCCACTCCTCTGCAGTATTTCAGGCAGTTTATAACAGAAGAAATGTTTGAATTACCGAGGGAACAAACTAATTTGTACAGTGTGCAGAGGATGTGCGCACTGACCAGATTGCACACTGGCCCACAAAATGTGACACACGAGGTCGCTGCAAAGTGTGTAAAGTGAATGCAACCACCACTCTCTGTGAAAAATGTGATGTCTGACTTTGTTTCATAGAGGACAGAAATTGGTTCAAGTTTTTCCATCTTCACTAGGCAAAAGTACTCAAGAGTACCTACATTTTTGTTCTTTTTGCAGTGATTTTGAAAGTTTTATTTCAGAGTGTTGTTAAGAAAAAAACAAACAAATGTGTATGTTTGTTTGCATTAAAGATGTTCTTAAAGTTAAATATTAATGCTGTAATGGTTAAATATGTTGTGGTGAAGAAAATAAATGAAAATCTGTTATTGATGGGGAAAAAAACTGTTAAAATTGCATTTTTCAAATGATTAATAAAACAACTACAAATACCCAATGTGACGTCCATGTAACATTTCAAATTTACCATTAACGCCCAATGTGACATATATGTCACTTCACAGATCTTTGGGAAAGGGATGTTGAATTTCAAAAATAATTTCAAAAATGGGTTCTACATGGTCCATTTGGTTTGTCAAATGTCCACCATAATTTTCCAACAGGTAGAAATGGGTCCGGGTTCTTACGGGTTAATTTATGAAATTATTTTTTAAAAGTAATGCACCCATATGCAGATCTTCCGTGTCAGCAAGAGCACAAGTCTTGAGACCAACACGCTGCAAAACATGGGATTAAGCTAAAAACTGTTATGGTAAAGTTTATGAGCGGTCTAGTCCCATTAGCATGTTCTAGCAGTGCCCGGAAGTGTGTGGGTGTTTCGGAAAATGTTTGGAAGGTTTTGTGCACCTTTTAGGTAGCTAATCCACTAGTTTTACACCAAAAACTAGTGAGTGTTTATATAAGCCTTAGTATACTTGACGCAAACAAGGAACAATTAAGTTGGCCTGCATTTAAAGATTACTTTTTGTGAACTCGGAGCAAAATTGTATTTGGCTATGATGTGGAAATTTAGGATTGTACAGACAGGATAAGCATGACAGGCTAACTTATTTATAGGTTTAGGCTACTGTATAAATGCTTGCAAAAGCATAAACAGAATATCTGAAAATGCTGCAAAATGGCAGTATTTTGAAATTTACAGAGCGATTTTAAGAGATATCCAGCATTACTCCTGCAATATAGTGAGATTTTGTGTATTGTCTCAAAGTGGTCAACCACAGTTTCATTAATTGAATTTGAATTTCATACCCCATTAACTTGCAATCCATGCCTATGGTGACCTATTATTCTAATTTGCAGGCTTAAAGTTTTAAAGATTCAGCTTGGCAAACTAAATATTCCAAATCAGTGCACCAAGATGTAAAATTTGTTTACAATATTTCCTCAAATTTGCCATCAGAAGTTCACATTTCTGAAAGTGGCCCTAGTGTAACACATTTTAAAAAGTCACCTCAAAGGGGATTCTGCTTACTGGAATCTAACATGGAGATGGTATCATAATGAGCATGACCTGTGTGAAAGACTTTCGAACATTTGTAGGGTCATTAGATTGTATCAAGCCTGTTGTAAAGAATCTTGGCCTGTTGTTTCACATCAAAACTGACACAACATTTTCTACACGGGCCCAAGGCAATCTTTTTTTTTTTTAGAAATACATATATCTTTTTTTAAATCTTTTATGACCATCTTTAAGTTCTTGCTACACTATTGGCTTTATTTAACAAACTGTATTGTTTGTTTTCCTCTCAAACCTTAAGTTTGATTTTCAGAATGAACCATGACTATTTTAGCTTGTTTATGCCAAAAGCAAAATGGATTTTTAAAAGGTGCATACATCCATTTTCCACTAGTCTATTATATTTCTTTATTTTGGCTCCACCACCATTTAATAGCCTATACTTTCAGTTTTGAAAACCAACCTAGTCTGCAACTTCTGCCTCAGAACACGACAACCATGTTCATTATGGCATGTCATTGGTTATTTTTTCCGGAAATTCTACTGGGGCGTGTCACCTTAAACTCAGGCTCATTTTCTGAGACAGACAGATTTTCAGTTGGATGGCAGACTTTCTAAGAGCAGGAACCTTCCTAAGACTGAAAATGTTAATGAGTCAGGTACATTAAAAAGATGAGGGTTGAAGTGCTTTCACTGTTAGGTCTAAGTGTTTGTTGCCTCCATCTTGCGTCTGGTGGTAAGTTTATTTCATTATTATTATTACTATTATTATTATTTTTATTCCAGGAATAGTAATATACCTCGCCTTTCAATGTTATGGAAACCTGTGAACAGTAGTTCATTACTACTATTATTAATTACTATAAGGCTGTCAGACTCAGACAGGCGGAGGCAGCAAATAAACTCAAGAGTCTTTATTAAAGCAAAGAACAAAGGGGTAACAAAAGTCGCGTCCGTTACTATAACGGAGGAAACGGAAAAGAACAACACTCAGAGGTTTGAGAAAAACTAACACACAGGAGTTAAAGGAGTCAAACACAAAAGTACTAATTTCAATGATCAAGGTATACGGAGAGGGACAATATCAACTGGGGAGTCTAGGCTTACGGGAATGGAGATACGGGAGATCACGGGAGACGAGGGAAGCACACGAACATGCAGGAATCAAGGTAACATCGACGAGACCAGACACCATGTGAAGCAGGAGGGAGGCTTAAGTAGGGTGGAGACCAGGTGACACCAATTAGAACTCAGGTGAAGGTGATCGTGCTTGAAGAGGTGAATGCAAACGAGGAGACGAGCTGTGAGACCGTGACGTTGAGTGAGGGGGCGTGGCCGTGACCAGGTCCGATGCGGACCTGACATTACCCCCCCCTTCAGGGGCCGCTCCTGGAGTACGACGGCCCGGGCGCCGGGTGCGCCGGCTGGGACGACCCCGACCTCGGGGAGCGGGACGGTCCGGACGCTCCGCGTGGAAGGCGGTGAGCAGGTTGGGATCCAAGATGTCCTCCCTCGGGATCCACGAGTGTTCCTCCGGACCGTACTCCTCCCAGTCCACCAGATACTCCAGGCGACCTCGACGGCGCCTGGAGTCGAGGACGGAGTCGACCACATAAGCCGGGCCGTCGTCCAACAGGAGCGGCAAAGGAGGCTCAGGCCGCGCATCGGGAGCTGGGGAGAGAGGAGAGACATTGTGAGGTGCGTGATAGGGTTTAAGTAGGGACACATGGAAAGTGGGGTGAAGGCGGTAGTGAGGGGGCAAACGTAACTTATACGTGACCGGGTTGACCTGCTGCAGGATGTCGAAGGGACCGATGAACCGGGGGCTGAGCTTCTTAGAGGGCAGTCGGAGGCGGATGTCCTGAGTGGAGAGCCAGACCTTCTGGCCAACCTCATAGGTGGGTGTGGGTCTTCTCCGCGCGTCTGCGTGGTGTTGAAAGCGTTGGACTGCCCTCTGGAGCTGCTGATGTGCTCTTTCCCAGACCCTACCACTCTCCTGGTACCAGTTCTCCACGTTGACCACCGCGGTGGGTTCGGTGTGCCAGGGGAAGAGGGGTGGCTGGTAGCCGAGTGTGCACTGGAAAGGGGTGAGTCCGGTGGCGCGTTGGCGTAAGGAGTTCTGCGCGTATTCGGCCCAGGGTAGGAAGTGGCTCCAACGGTTCTGGTGTTGGGAGCAGAAGGTGCGTAGGAACCGGCCGATCTCCTGGATCTTACGCTCCGTTTGGCCGTTGGTCTGTGGATGATACCCCGAAGTGAGGCTGACGGCCACACCCAGGCGCCCTAAGAAGGCCCGCCAGAACCTAGATATAAACTGGGGTCCCCGATCGGACACCACGTCCTCGGGTAACCCGAAGTGGCGAAAGACATGAGTAAAAACCACCTCGGCGGTCTCCGCCGCCGAGGGGATAGCTTTCATGGGAACGAGTTTGCATGACTTTGAGAATCGATCCACCACCACTAAAACACAGGTAAAATCATTGGATCTAGGCAGGTCAGTAATAAAATCAACGCCTAGGTGTGACCATGGCCTCTGGGGTATCGGGAGAGGCTGGAGCTTACCCTCTGGGAGATGTCGGGGAGTCTTTGCCATGGCACACTCGGCACATCCAGCCACATACCTCTGGACGTCACGGTGCGACGCGGCTGTCCAGAGCCCACTGGATAGGGCTCACGATGAGGTGTGCCGGCAGGATTGGTTCGTGGGACTTGGGTGAGTCCGCATCCCCGTGGACTCTGGACAACGCGTCGGCCACGACGTTCTTGGACCCCGGCCTGTAAGACAGAACAAAGTCAAAGCGGGTGAAGAATAGCGCCCACCGGGCTTGACGAGGGTTCAGGCGTTTGGCCTCTCGGAGGTAGGCCAGGTTCTTGTGGTCAGTGAGGACTCGAAAGGGGTGTTGGGCTCCCTCCAGCCAGTGGCGCCACTCCTCCAAGGCGAGTTTGACGGCGCATGGATGTAGTCTGGCTGGAGACCCGCTTTCCTGGGACAGGACCGCACCCGCTCCGGTTGTGGAGGCATGTACTAGCACAGCTGGGTCATCAGAAATCAATTGGTCGTTGGCCACTCCTATCAGGCCTATTGTTTCTGTCTGACTCTTGGTGGGCGGTCTTCTCACTTAACCCTTAAAAACCTTGCTGCTCCCTGGAACCCTCAGAGGAGCTACACACACAGGAAGTAAGTGAGTGCCTGCTTATTTAGTTCTGTGCTATTTTGCTAAACTTGGAAGCTGCTTTGGATTACCTGTCTTGTGGGAAACCACCTGATTTGTAATACACCTACAAGCCATCAGAAGGTGTGAAGTACTAGCACAGCTGGGTCATCAGAAATCAATTGGTCGTTGGCCACTCCTATCAGGCCTATTGTTTCTGTCTGACTCTTGGTGGGCGGTCTCAGCTGGGTGCAGTCAATCACTGTTCCTATTAGCAGGAGTGACACTGAAGCGTCAGCGGAAGCGTCAGCCCTTTTGTTCAGCCCTCCTTGTGTGAAGACTGACTAGGGTAAAGACGAGCGTGTCGACCTGCGCGTGTCCACCGAGCAAGGACACCGACCTAACTAACTAATCACCATGTCCCATTCTCGGTAACCTAATCTTCTGTGCAAACTTCATCTTGCCACAATGTGTCTTCACTCCATTCCAGTTGTCTCCAGTCGTCGCAGATTCCGCTTCCACAAAAGGAAACGGACCCTTGCAAACCTCCGATCTACACATCATGTCTCGTCACCCACGAACAACTCCTTCACCGTAGGTTTGTGGAACTGTCAGTCTGCAGTGAACAAAGCAGACTTCATTTCGGCTTATGCGAACCATCTTTCTCTGGACTTTCTGGCTCTCACCGAGACCTGGATCAAACCAGAAAACACTGCCACTCCTGCTGCACTCTCCACCAACTATGCTTTTTTCCCACACCTCCCGCCCATCCAGGAGAGGGGGTGGTACGGGGCTGTTAATATCAGACAAATGGAAATATACTCAACTGGTACCATCTGTCACATACAGCTCCTTTGAATACCATGCCATCTTAGTAACGGCACCGGTCAAAGTATATCTGTGTGTTATCTATCGTCCTCCAGGTCAAATGGGCGATTTCCTTGAGGAACTTGACACTCTGCTTTCCTCCATCCCTGAGCATGACTGTCCAATGCTTGTTCTCGGTGATATGAACATCCACTTAGACAATCCAGGTTCTGCTGAATTCCTATCTCTGATGGACTCCTTTGAGCTACAGCGGGTGCACAGCCCTCCGACTCACAAAGCCGGTAAGGAACTTGACCTCATTTTCACCAGGAAGTGCGCCGCTACTTCACAGACAGTTACTCCTCTACATCTATCTGACCATTACTTTATTCAGTTCAAGGTTTCCCTCTGTCAGCAACCATCTGCTCCTACTCCCTCTGTCTCCGTCCGTCGCAATCTCCGGAATCTATGTCCTACTCACTTTTCCTCCTTGGTGGCGTCTGCTCTACCACCGTCTAGAAGTTTCTCTTCTTTTGAGGTTGATGACGCCACAGAGTCACTCTGTTCTACGCTGAGATTCTGCTTGGATCGTGTGTGCCCTCTGTCTACCAGACCCGCACGACCCACCCAGTCTCATGCGTGGCTTAATGACTCACTTCGGTCAATGCGCACTAACCTCAGAGCTGCTGAAAGGAAATGGCACAAAACTAAGAATTCAGCCGATCTAGCACAATTCCAAGTACTACTATCTTCCTTCTCATCCAGTGTCACTGCTGCGAAAAAGGCTTTCTATCATGACAAGATTAACAACGCCACGGACACCAAGAAACTCTTTTCCACCTTAAATCTTTACTAAACCCACCTCCTCCACCTTCTCCAACTAACCTCACAGCTGACACTTTTGCTGCATTCTTCACTAACAAAGTTGCAGCTATTAGTAGTCAGTTCTCAAACCAATCTACACAGGTTCCTTCTCCTAGCCTCTCTACACCAACTGCTTCCTTTTCTTCTTTCACTCCTCTCTCCGAGGCAGAGGTGTCTAAGCTTCTCACAGACAGCCGGCCTACCTCTTGTCTTCTGGATCCTATCCCAACAACCCTTCTTCAGGCCATAACCCCCACAATTGTGACAGCAACCACACATGTGGTCAATGCGTCACTAACTAGGGGTACATTTCCCACTGCCTTCAAACAAGCCCAGGTAACACCATTGCTCAAAAAACCATCCCTCGCTCCCACTCAAGTGGAGAACTACCGGCCTGTCTCTCTTCTTCCCTTCCTTTCCAAAGCCATTGAACGAGCTGTCTTTAAACAGGTCACAGGATTTCTCACTCAGAACAACCTCCTCGACTCCAACCAATCCGGCTTCAGAAGTGGCCACTCCACTGAAACGGCGCTTCTGTCTGTGACGGAAGCATTAAAAGAGGCCAGAGCGGCAGGTCAGTCCTCAGTGCTCATCCTGCTGGACCTATCAGCAGCATTTGACACGGTCAACCACAGCATCCTACTGGACAAGCTGACCAACATTGGGATTGATGGCACAGCGCACTCCTGGTTCAAGTCCTATCTTACTGGACGGTCGTTCAACGTATCGTGGCTAGGACAGACATCGGCACTTCACCAACTCACCACAGGAGTACCCCAAGGATCTGTGCTGGGGCCCCTTCTCTTCGCACTGTACATCACCTCGCTGGGCTCAATCATCCACTCCCATGGCTTCTCTTACCACTGCTATGCGGATGATACCCAGCTCTATCTGTCCTTTCCGCCGGACGACTCCACGGTGTCATCACGGATCTCGGACTGTCTCTCCGATATATCTGCATGGATGAAAGGACATCACCTCCAACTAAATCTCTCCAAAACTGAACTGCTGGTCCTCCCAGCCAAACAAGCCATACATCACGACATCAGTATCAAGATCGACTCCCTGTCTGTTCCTCCCACCAAAGTGGCAAGAAACCTAGGTGTCATGATCGATGACCAACTGACCTTTGCAGATCACGTTGCCTCTGTGGCTCGGTCGTGCCGTTTTTCCCTATTCAACATAAGGAAGATCAGGCCGTACCTAACCCAACATGCAACCAGCTCCTGGTTCAGACCCTGGTTATCTCTCGTCTTGACTACTGCAATGTCCTCCTATCAGGCCTACCAGCCTGTGCAGTGAGACCGCTACAGATGATCCAGAATGCAGCTGCACGTCTGGTCTTTAACCAGCCAAAAAGGGCACATGTCACACCTCTGTTCATTGAACTTCACTGGCTGCCCTTGGCTGCTCGCATTAAATTCAAGGCACTTATGTTGGCCTACAGGGTGAATGATGGCTCTGCTCCCATCTACTTGAATTCTCTTCTGAAGCCCTATGTCACCCGACGACCACTACGCTCCTCTAAGGAACGTTTTCTAGCACGGCCAACACCTTGTGCAGGTCGGTCCAGACTCTTCTCATATCTGGTTCCGCGCTGGTGGAATGACCTCCCAAGTGCTACCAGATCAACTGATACCCTCTCCACCTTCAAGAAACTCGTGAAGACTAAGCTCTTCCAAGAATATCTCCTAGCGTAAACTTTGAGAATGCACTTAATAATTGAATTTCTCTACATGGTGTTACACTATTGCACTTTCAACTTAAAACAGCGCAGATTCTATGTTAGCAATATGCACTCCTTGTTAGTTCATTGTGTTGTAGCTTGAATGTTATCCTCTTTTGTAAGTCGCTTTGGATAAAAGCGTCTGCTAAATGCCTAAATGTAAATGTAAATGTAAACGACGAAGGGCTTGGTAGGGTCCGGGAGCGTGAAGAGAGGAGCCGAAGCGAAGGAGGCCTTGAGGTCTTGGAGCGCCCGCGCCGCCTCGGGGGACCACTGGAGGGTCTTGGGCTTGGACCGGAGCAGGTTGGTGAGTGGAGCAACCACTAGGCTGTAGTTCTTGATAAAGCGGCGATAAAAGTTGGTGAAGCCCAACAGACGCTGAAGCTCTTTGACCGTAGTGGGAGACGGCCAGTGGAGCACGCCGTCAACCTTCCCCTGGTCCATCTTAACGCCCTGGGCGGAGATGTTGTACCCCAAGAACTGGACCTGACGCACGTGGAAGACGCACTTCTCCGCCTTGAGGTAGAGGTGGTGTTCACGGAGCTTGCGGAGTACCTGTGCCACGTGCTGTTGATGTTCGGTCTCGTTCCGGGAATAGATCAATATGTCATCGATGTAGACTAGGACGAACCGGTGGAGATATTCCCGGAACACCTCATTCATATAAGCCTGAAATACAGAGGGGGCGTTGGCTAGCCCGTAGGGCATGACCCGATATTCGTAGTGGCCGTTGGGGGTGATGAAGGCCGTCTTCCACTCATCCCCCTCTCGTATTCTGATGAGGTTGTAGGCACTCCGCAGGTCTAGCTTCGTGAACACCACCGCCCCACGAAGCTGCTCCAGGGCGGCCGGGACCAGGGGGAGAGGATGGCGGAACTTTACCGTAATTCGATTCAGGGCTCGATAGTCGATGCAGGGTCGCAGTCCTCCGTCCTTCTTTGCTACAAAGAAGAAGCTGGAGGCGGCGGGCGAGACTGACGGGCGAATGTACCCCTGGCGCAAGGCCTCCCGGATGTATTCCTCCATGGCCGCTTGTTCAGGCAAGGACAGCGGGTAGACCCTACCCCTAGGCACTGGTTCTCCCGGCAGCAGGTCAATGGCGCAATCCCAGGGCCGGTGTGGAGGGAGTTGTGCGGCGCGTGCGGGACAGAACACCTCGGCGAAGTGACGGTAGTCGTGGGGAATGACGGTGCTACGGGCCGAGTGCGGGCTTTCGACCGAGGTCGATCCCACCACCAGGGAGGAGTGACTGTGACGGGACCTAGGAACAGGGAGACAAGACAAACACTGATTATGACAAGAATCACCCCATTTTAGGATTTCTCCGGTGGCCCAATCCACCACCGGAGCATGCTGGACCAACCATGGGCGGCCCAGGATTAAGTCCACGGTGGCCTCCTCGAGGACCAGAAAGTCAATACTCTCCTTGTGGCTGGCTCCAATCTGGAGTGTCAGGGGGCCCATGGCATGCCGGATGGTCCGTCGGGTCATGGGCCGACCCACTACGGAGTGCACGACGTAGGGGTGGGGACTCTCCCGACGCGGCAGCTTCAGGCGTCGGCAGAGGGAGCCGGCTATGAAGTTCCCGGCGGAGCCAGAGTCGAGGAGGGCCCGGGCTGAGAGGGAGACACTGGTGGTAGACAGGGTTATGGTGATCAACAAGGGTGATAAAATTGACGGTTGCAGACTGGCTCCACTCACCTCGACGCGAGGCGGGCGCACAGGGCAAGCGCGGATGTGGTGGCCTGAGGCCCCACAGTAGAGGCACAGGCCCTGTTCGACCCGCCTGCGTCGTTCGGTGGGAGTGAGCCTGACTGAGTCGACCTGCATGGGGGTCTCGGACGCGGAGTCGGTAGGAGCGGGTCGGAGGGGAGACGGAGCGGCACGGGAGACAGGTGGCAGGCAGCCCTCCCTCCGGTGCGCCACCCGAGTGGCGAGCTGGATAAAACGCTCCAGGCCGATGGAATCATCGTATGCCGCCAGGTGGAGGCGCAGGGCGGGTTCCAGGCCCAGGCGGAAGGTGGTGAGAAGGGCCGGTTCGTTCCACCCACTGGCGGCGGCGAGGGTCCGGAAGCGGAAAGCGTACTCGGTGATGCTGGTCCTACCCTGTTCCAGGTGGTGCAACTGCTCCTGGATGGCGGAGTCGCCGACCGGAGCCTGGAAGACCTCCCGGAAGTGTTTAAGGAAAGCGTCCAATGACTGTGTGGTGGGTCCCGCCTGCTGCCAGACACTCTCTGCCCACTGGAGGGCCTGGCCGTCCAGGCGCGAGATGATATACGCCACCTTGCCACGTTCAGTGGGGAAACGGCGCGGGTCCATCTCCAGGGCGAGAGTGCACTGCAGCAGGAACCCACCACAGGCCTCCGGGTCTCCGGAGTAAGGCGGGGGATCCGGAGTGGACGCGACGACGCTGACTGGTCGGGGTTCTGAGCCTCCATGGTTTTGTTACGGTCTGGTCTTCTGTCAGACTCAGACAGGCGGAGGCAGCAAATAAACTCAAGAGTCTTTATTAAAGCAAAGAACAAAGGGGTAACAAAAGTCGCGTCCGTTGCTATAACGGAGGAAACGGAAAAGAACAACGCTCAGAGGTTTGAGAAAAACTAACACACAGGAGTTAAAGGAGTCAAACACAAAAGTACTAATTTAAATGATCAAGGTACACGGAGAGGGACAATATCAACTGGGGAGTCTAGGCTTACGGGAATGGAGATACGGGAGATCACGGGAGACGAGGGAAGCACACGAACACGCAGGAATCAAGGTAACATCGACGAGACCAGACACCATGTGAAGCAGGAGGGAGGCTTAAGTAGGGTGGAGACCAGGTGACACCAATTAGAACTCAGGTGAAGGTGATCGTGCTTGAAGAGGTGAATGCAAACGAGGAGACGAGCTGTGAGACCGTGACGTTGAGTGAGGGGGCGTGGCCGTGACCAGGTCCGATGCGGACCTGACAAAGGCCTATCAGGATTTTATATTATTTACAAAAAAAATGAGCAGTAGCACAGATAGGCTGAGATGGTTTTTCTTACTTGCGCTTAAATCCACCCACTGGTTACTCCATAAGCCTAAGAGACAGGCCTATTGACAAATAGTAATAAATTGACTGCATCGTGGTTATGCATTGCTCTTTTCATTATATTTGGGTTGATGCACCTTTAGTGAATCATAATGTGCCTTTCTGTGGTAGGCCTATGTATGCACATTCAGTACAATCAATTGTTACAAAGTAGGCTACAGATGTGACACTAAAGGCATCTGGTAAGTGTTGACCAGTGGTCCCCAAACTTTTTTTTCCTGTGTTTTTTTCTGTTTAGTGGAGTCACTGAGTCATTTGGGTCGCAATGGGTACTTGGACTCCCAAAATAGGATTTTCATTGTTCTCGTGTTTACACTTTACATTAGAATGCATCTTGCAGTAACTATCAGCAGAAGTTGTGAACTTGGAGCTTTAAGAAATACCACTCCAAAAGGGGCATTCAAGTGTGATCTGTGACCTCATTTGAACACATCATTAATCACAAGTTTAATAACCATACTCTGTAAAAAAGATTATAACACTGTAGATCCACTATTGCCCTTTTCACTATTTCCCTTTTCATCTTGCACCCCCTAGATACAACAGTTCTAGCCTTCATATATTGATGGCTTCATGAACCTGATAATTATGTTGTTTGTGGAAGTAGTTGTTGTGGAATTCACTTTGTATATTATGTTGTGGTTGCTGATATAATGGATGCCAGCTATCCTAGCTGTGGGTGTGAACCATTGGTAAACCTTCCTCTTGACACCTTAAAAGAGTGCTAGTCAGACTGGGTAACACACTTGACTCCCAAACTGGTGTTACTGTGAGGTCGTGGGTTTGAGCCTCAACCATTCGGTATTTTAACCATTCCTCTTGCCCTCCCACCCAGGACATAAGTCTTCCTCTGTTTGCTGATTGGTCTACAGAAAAACTTAAACCTATGGAGAGTTCCCTGACATAGTATTGTAGCGAAATGCAATATTGAGTGGAAGTACTTGGCAGCACTAGCCTGGCTAGGTTTGTGTCTTGTTAAAATGCAAAATACATTGTGCGCATCCCAGATACATGACAAAATGGGTCAATCAGTTGCAAAAAAACACACTGAAAACCTTTTTTTGTCTATTTTTACAGATAAAAAGAAAATAAAATTTGAATTAATCCATATTGTTGTTCAAGGTCATCAAGTGCTGTCTGTTTTAACTGCATAGGGTATAGGAAAATCAAACTGAAAGTGAGTTTCTGTGCCCCATTGGCTAGTGCTGTTGATTTGCTGATGTAGAAGATTTTTGCATTCTTCGACAGCACTCAGTGACCTCAAACACCAGGACTATGAACTGATTCACATTGGATTTGTCCTTTAAGTGTGCAAACCCTATTTTGGATTAATTTATTATTAATACCAAAGGGTGGCACTGCATCTCAAGCACATGACAAATTGCATGTATAGGCCATAATAAAGAGATTATGTAATTCTAGATAGGTGAGGCTCAATTATCTAATGATTAATGCTACATTGTTATTATTATTATTATTATTATTATTATTATTATATCCTGAATATAAGCATCATGCATAAAACACAGGACAGTGTTTTAGGCATATTAAAAAAAAAAACAACCTGTTTTATACTTCCCCCCCTATGACCTGTCTAGCAACCCATTCCTTGCAGTACTTCTACACAGCTTCTACTGGAATTCGCAGCTTCCCTGAGTTTGTTGCAGTTGGGATGGTGGATGGAACTGAGTTTTATCAATATGACAGTAAAAGCAAGAGAGGAGTGCCAAAACAGGACTGGAAGACCTATGGAGAGTTCCCTGACATAGTATTGTAGCGAAATGCAATATTGAGTGGAAGTACTTGGCAGCACTAGCCTGGCTAGGTTTGTGTCTTGTTAAAATGCAAAATACATTGTGCGCATCCCAGATACATGACAAAATGGGTCAATCAGTTGCAAAAAAACACACTGAAAACCTTTTTTTGTCTATTTTTACAGATAAAAAGAAAATAAAATTTGAATTAATCCATATTGTTGTTCAAGGTCATCAAGTGCTGTCTGTTTTAACTGCATAGGGTATAGGAAAATCAAACTGAAAGTGAGTTTCTGTGCCCCATTGGCTAGTGCTGTTGATTTGCTGATGTAGAAGATTTTTGCATTCTTCGACAGCACTCAGTGACCTCAAACACCAGGACTATGAACTGATTCACATTGGATTTGTCCTTTAAGTGTGCAAACCCTATTTTGGATTAATTTATTATTAATACCATAGGGTGGCACTGCATCTCAAGCACATGACAAATTGCATGTATAGGCCATAATAAAGAGATTATGTAATTCTAGATAGGTGAGGCTCAATTATCTAATGATTAATGCTACATTGTTATTATTATTATTATTATTATTATATCCTGAATATAAGCATCATGCATAAAACACAGGACAGTGTTTTAGGCATATTAAAAAAAAAAAAAACCTGTTTTATACTTCCCCCCCTATGACCTGTCTAGCAACCCATTCCTTGCAGTACTTCTACACAGCTTCTACTGGAATTCGCAGCTTCCCTGAGTTTGTTGCAGTTGGGATGGTGGATGGAACTGAGTTTTATCAATATGACAGTAAAAGCAAGAGAGGAGTGCCAAAACAGGACTGGAAGATTGAAGATGACCCTGAGTACTGGGAAAGAGAGACAGCAGCATCCACGAGACTGTCACAGAACTTCAAAGTCAGTATTGCTACAGCGATGAGTAGATTCAACCAACCTGGTGGTAAGTAGTGCTGTAAATAACTTTATCCAATTTTGGTCTTGTGTCATGAGTGTCACAGGTTACTGACACTCAGGCTATATCCAGAATCATATGAATCCACAAAAACGGGGTACAAAAATAGAGACGATCTCCATCCACACTATCCATCGCAGGTCTTTCAACCGTTTCTATGAAGGGTTCTGCAGTCTACTCTCAACAGTACACGCCCATTCTCGCTTCTGAAGTAATAGTTTAGCTCTGCATTTTTCGCCCACTTTTGTATTGTAGAAGCAGAATACCTAAACCATAGACGGTTGATAAACTGAGACAATTCATAAGGAAATTCTTCCTGTATCAATATGACGTAGGGTTCAAAGTTGCCACGCCTTTTTAGGAGACAGGTCCCAGCAAACACGCCCTTGCGGGGCCCATGCAGGTTTTTTTCTGGTAGTGTGGGCTAAGGCCAGCCCACACCAAACCTAAACGGCCTATTGCAGGCTTGCCCTGATGAGGCCCATGCCTTTGGGCTTGTCACGCCCAGTCTGTGGGCAGAACCACACATGCTGCTAACCCTAGAAAGCCCATAGAGGGCCCACACTCTTGAGGGCTAAGCCCATTAAGGGCCAGTGCAAGCCTAGTTAGGGCTATGAGTGCTAAGTGAGGGCTGCCCATGTGGGGCCATAGCTGCAGGGGCGGTACTTTACCAATGAGCAAAATCTCACAGGCCCTGCACGGGCCCCCTAATGCGGCACAAAGTTGGCCCGAAAGGGGCCTGTGCAGGGTTAGTAGACAGACCTCTGTTAAAACTTTGTGAGATTTTACTCTTTTTCCTCAATAAATTGCAATCCCTTATTTGAACAGAGACTTTGGAGCTTTTTATACCCCTTGTCACAATGAGCAGGTACTTGTGACCAGTACTAGCCTATAAATAAGATGTTTAAGTAAACTGAATGGAAGAAAATGAACTTTATTTCAGCCCATGCAGCCGAAAATGTGTCCTGCTGTCTGATTGCTAGCTAACTAAAACGTTAGCAATAGCCATGGTAACGCTTTCAAATTGATAACTTATAGTCTCAATAAAATGCCACCTTGCTAGACAGTAATGTTTCTCATTGCACGAGTTACCGGTGTACCCATAAAGCTGATGCACAGGACACAACATGAGAACAACCATGGAAACTGCTGAAAAGAAGTTGTTGCTCGGTTTGGTGGGCAGAAATATTACAATTTCAAACTAAATTCATCAGCTATGAATGATAAACAATAGAATAGATAAACAATAAATTCATCAGCTATGATAAACAAGCGAAAGTTGATTTATTGGACAAAGCCAAATGTATTGCTGTGACTGAGGATCATTGGACCTCGGTAAGCAATACAAATTACACTGGTGTGATACACACATTATTGATGACACTGACAGGGAATGGCATCTTAAGTCTTTTGCCCTAACCTAAGACAACCACCAGGCACTATGCTGAAAACTGACAGAAGCATAAGCCTGGGGAATTTAACAAAAAGTCAACACAATTCAGTCATATACCAAAATCCATTTAAATTGAAAAATGTTACTCCTCATGTCAGATATTAATATGCGATTAATTCATTACAAAAGCCTCTAATTAATTAGATATATTCCAACCACTAGTAATGATGTCTAAGGATAGGAGACCTGGACTGTATCCTATTTTATTACATTGGCAAAGCCTAGAATGCTTCATCTTGGGTTTTAAAGTCTTTGCCTAGCAGTCAGCATAGACAGCAAGGCAAACACTTCCATTTTCAGATGAATCAAAGGCAGACGTTGAAAGCGGTGTATTAATGTGGATTAGGTATGCAAACGCAACAAAGTTGTTGTGGATTCAAATGAAAACACAGTAATCTGGACGTAGCCTCAGTAGACACACTCTCTTGTACACACATGTCTCCACACCACACCACACCACTCTTCTCAGCATACCATCACTAGAATCACCAGGAGATACAGGACACAAGTAAGATTAAAATGGACCAGACAGTAACAAACTGGAGCATAGTACATGGAGTCACTGGAGCTGAGGATTGATTGGCCAGTATGAAGATCTGTTTTTATTATCTCAGCTGCTCACTGCTGAATTCCCCCAACAGTCCATTATCACTGGAGGGAATGCCAGATTACCCAACATTCAGCAGCTCAGCTGCCCATTGCTGCCCCCCTCCACACACACACACACACACACACACACCTGTCTCCCCACGTTTTTCTCAGTACAAAGTCATTTTATTTAATTACTCTTTAACCCTATAGAGGTTAAAAGTCCACTGATGACACACACACACACACACACACACACAATTCTGCTCTCCCCAGCATACCAGCATTAACACTCAAACCTCCTACATCACATCACACTACATCACAGTTTTCTCTCCACCCACCACCAAGCCTCACTACTGTCATCCCAACTCAACACTGTTACCCCCCCAGCACACACCATGCTGCAATGATGATGCAGTGCAGGGGCAGTGATGGTGCTGAAGGTAAAGGGTGCTGTTAGGCAACTGGAGAGTTGCAGGTTTGAGCCTGACTCCTTCTGATCATCGAAGTGTCTTTGAGCAAGACACTGATCACTGTTGAGCTCGGTATCTGGAATTAGTTAAACTGTATATTAATCATATCCAAGATTTATTACATTGACCCTGTAGCACACATTAGAAAGTATACATTCCACAACTCTGTAAACTCTGTAAAAGGAATATATGTTCCATTGTTTTCTCAATAATCTAAAATTATGATAACTAAAATGTGAGGATCATGGGAGTTTACCAGAGAGATGCTCACAATCAGATATAGAACATGTAGAACATGCAGTAATACACAGCTATGATGTGTGTGTGTCATCCTACAAAAAGAAACATTCAGAAAGTCATCATTTAATTATGACCTTTATGCATATTTACACAAAGACAGAATTTGTATAGCATAGATAAAGTAATAATGCCTTTCTTGTTATCTGATTAGTTTGAGGGATGATGTTGCGCAAGTGGCTGCAGTGTCTGTATCACACCAAATTTCCACAGGGAGTAGGGTCTGATGACCAGCAGTCATTTCCCCATCCTACCCTCTCTCTCTCCTACTCATTTCATGTCACTCTTCACTGTCCTATCTGAAAAAGATTCACAGTAGTTTCTCATCGCAGTCATTGTCTTGAAAAATATATCATTCAGTAAAATGAAGTTGTGTTTAGTGCTGTATTCTCATCAAATAGTCCTGACAATCACATCACACATAGGTTCTCAATAGAATTTCAACTTGGTCAGTTTCTTTGCAGTGCCTGTATTCAGTTTAGTTTACACTATAAGTTTAAAGCAAACATTTCATAGCTGTATGATGGAGAGTGGAGATGGTTTTGCTTTGGTCCTGCTTTGAAGCTCACCCACACACTCTGACACGTTTTCTACATGTTCACATACATCCACACACTCACAGTGAGTCTCCAACCAGCCAGGCTTTTAGGAGCAGGGAGAGATGGGGGAGACGACACTTTCACAAACATGCATCCTCAGCACATAGACATTCTTAGTGCCGATAGAGGCTCCCTGGGTCCAACTCTCTTACCAAACATTCAGTCAGGCATTTCCCTGCCCTCTCTCATACAGACACACAGGCTATATCCAAAGGGCACAGATTCACATACTTATATATGCATAAAATATATTTTCAAATTAGAAGATTACTGAATACGCATTACGTATATTGCCAATTACTGAGCACATAGCATTTGCTTTTCAAAGTTTTACAAAAATCAGGGGTAGATTTATCAAAAGCCTGCACCCATCAAACAAATAGAAACCTGACCTGGATGTAATTTGATTTACTGACCTGTGCTTGTCCAGAGCCTTGAGCCAGAGAAAATTTGGAATGTGGATCCATGAATCAGTATCCTTGATACATTTGGTATTAGAGATATACATAGAAAAGTTGTGGACAGGGTCACATGCAAACCTTCAACCCACACAAAAGGCAACTTATAAATAGATTTCTGTGAAAGTCAACGGCAAGTTGGACTCTCAACTGCCCCAAACTGCCATCATCCTTAGTTATGTCATCATGTTGTGACTATTGTAAATTTCTTTAAAAGGAGAAGAAAGTTCAGAACATTGACTTATAGAGATGCATATATCTTATTTTCTATATTTTCATGTTCATGAACATAATGAAAACACCAATACTGTACAATGCATATAAGCACATTAGCACATTTTTATAGATACAGTGAACGGGCATTTAGAAACAAGAATAATAGTTTCCATGGTAGTTTTACTGAGTTGAATGACATAATGTCTTAGAATGCAGACATGGCTACATGCATAGCTTACTTGCTACTTTAGTGTTCTACTTGTCATGTAATTCTCTTCTCTTTATTTCTTTCAAAGGTGTTCATGTCTTCCAGCAGTATTATGGCTGTGAATGGGATGATGTGACTGGAACCACGAAAGGATTTTCTCTGGAGGGGTATGATGGAGAGGACTTGATATCACTGGATCTAGAGAACTTGAGATACATCGCTGCAGTGCCACAGGCACTCCCAACTAAATATAAGTGGGAAACTAACAGGAGTCTGCTTGAATATGACAAACAGTACTTCAGCAGTGAATGCATTGATTGGCTAAAGAAGTATGTTGCATATGGGAGCAGCACTCTGGGGAGAAAAGGTAAACACCACACAACACATAGCCCATCTGATTTACAGCAATGTAAACAACAATTTTTAGAACGTGGGGCATCTTAAGCTTGTCGGTTAGCTGTCATAGATGTGTACTGTTTAGTCAAATGTAAAGGAAATGTCTTGGCCCCCTGTCTCTTTCATATATTACAGGGCTTCTATTAAGTCTATATGATTTTGTACTTTATTTTGTTTGTCCTTTTCTTCCAGTTCCCCCAAAGGTCTCTGTGTTCCAGAAGGACTCCTCCTCTTCTGCTGTGGTGTGCCATGCTACTGGTTTCTACCCTCAGGGAGTGATGATCACCTGGAAGAGAGATGGAGAGGAGATGACAGATGACATTGATGTGGGGGAGACACTGCCCAATGCTGATGGAAACTTCCAGAAGAGAGCTGTGCTTTACGTGCAACTTGAGGATAGGAAGAGCAGCAAGTACACCTGTGAGGTGACACATAGTAGTGGGGAGCCAATCACCATGATCCTGAACGAAGATGAATTAAAGCGCAGCAGTAAGATCTTTTTTGTTTTGTGACAGTAATATAAAATGTCATGTAGGAAATTTACATGAAAAGAAGTTAGAAACATGTGGTCACAGTCATTAATATACATTTTTGGACCCAGAGGTGGTACTGAGCTGATGTTGTATTTGTACACATTGATTGTTTGTCATTGTGTGCCTCTTATGTGCATTTCTTCCAATATACAGACCCAGACTCTGTTCCTCTTGGTCCCATCATTGGTGTGGTGGTCGGGCTCCTTGTGGTGATTGCAGTCATTGCTGGGTTTGTTGTGCTGAGAAATAAAAAGAAGTCTGGTAAGTGTGATGGAGATGATTTTTGGAGGTAGTTCAAGTGTGAGTGCAAATTAGAATGTTAGAGAATAGAACACTGGCTTGATGGGAAGTGTACTATTAAGTGACCATGTGTAATTGCAGAAGCATGTGCAGTATATTAATAATTTCACTGTGTAGAGCAAAAGGTTTTAAATGTTGTCTTTATTTTCATTTTAAATGTCTTTATTCTCTAGGCTTTGCTCGTGCTAACAGTAAGTACCCCACACCTGTCATGGTGTTGACACACATTTGAGACTGCTAATAAAATATTTATGCTTCTCTGTGTAACTTGCAAGGCTTCTTGTCAAGAAGCCTACTTTCTGCTTTCTCCATTCAATTCAGAAAATAGAAAACCTGTTTCCTCTCCCCTGTCATTGACAGTATTATATCTTTTCTCAATGCTTTGTTTCTCGTGTTATTATGTAGGCTATATGGCATTTCCATGCTTCCAATGATTTATTCTGTAATCATAATGGAAACGTGAAATTCTTGCAACTATTTTTCATCTCTTGGATTAAATGCTAGCTTTTAGTTTCTTGTGTCTGAACAAAGGAAAGTTAAAGAAGTGTAACTAATGTATATATTTTCTATTTTTAGCTGATGAAAGCTCTCAAGTCATCAAGTCATCAAGTGAAAAAGCACAAGGATTGAAACCTCTGGTGAGAGATTTTTTTTTTAATCTGTTAATCTGTTTTAATCTGTTTAATCTGTTCTGTCTGTAGTCTCTATCCTTACTGCTCATATATTTACTTATATGCTTATGAAAGACAGAAGATGGCAAAAGAGGTTTTACCTGGTAAAATGAAGATATTCATGAGACTCACAGAGATTGTTTCCTATGATTATGAAAGCAAATATAATGATTTCTAAACTGCTGATCAAGATCTTCAAAACATTTAAAAACAAACAGTACAGTTGTACAAGTTGTAGAACAGTACAGTGTAATGATATTCTACTATTATGTTTGCTATATTTCAGAGTGGGATGTGGCGTAAATACACTATAGTAGATAGATTTTTCCAGCTGTGTAAAGAAAAGTTGCTCACCGTGCCACTTGAGAATAAGAAGAACAGCAAGTACACCTGTGAGGTGACCCACAGTAGTAGGTAGCCCATCGTCATGATCCTGAATGAAGATGAGAGCACCGCTCTAAGATTAATTTTGTTTTGTGGCAGTGATTTAAGATGTCATATAGGAAATTTACATACACATTTACATTAATATACATTTTTGGGTCCAGTGGTGGTACTGAGTTGATGTAGTATTTGCACACATTACTTGTCACTGTGTGTTCTTCTCATACAGATGCAACACTTAATAATCCTGTGAATCTGGAGTGTTGGACCCTGTAAAGCTATTGAAAACTAGGCCCTGTAAAGCTATTGCTATGTTATAATTGTGAGAACAATTAGGGTTAGTCCTTCATACTTTACCTTTACCAGCCCACACTGCCACACACACCATCCACATGCACACAGACACATACACACGCACACAAAAAAATGCACATGCACAGACATACAGATGCGCACACAGGCCTAAGCATAGACACATACATTCCAGCACATCACCATCACAGGCAGTGCATACAATTTTGAACAAACATATGCATTCAGATACACACTCACACACACAGATGTACTCACACATTGACCAACTTTACGACATACACACATGTGACAATGCAACTTCGCACTGTCGCATCACACTATTAATTTAATTACTTTGGTAGAAATAGTTTTCTGTTTCATTTTTCTGTCTCAGTGATGATCTCTTTGGTTTGATAACAGCAATTCATAGTGCGCGTGGGTTCTGTTCTTGTTGTTTCTTTGTATGTTCTTTTTCTTGTGGTCATGATTTGCACTGTGTTGCGTGTGTCGCACAAAAGGGGCTGTGTGCTCCTCAAATGTACCACAGGTGCGGTAAAGGTACCCTGGTCATTATTGACCTAATTAACTGAGCCTGTTAATTGAGTCACGAGACCTCATCTGTTATTTAAGTCCAGGTGCTGGGATGTGAAGGAGGCTCTTGTTTGTTTGCCAGTGTGTGCGATACTCACGGCTGCCGAGAATCGTTGGGTTTCCTAAGCGGTGTTTTCTTAGTCAGTTACGTGACTCACTGCAAGTCATTTAGATTTTTGTCAGCCTGTTTGTTGTTCATTGATGTCTGTCCTATCTGTTTAACTTGTCTGAACTCACTGTCTGTCGGGTGGGGGTCAAATTTTATTACTGATATGCCATTAGGGCCCCTCAATTTCTCAAAAAGTGTAGCAGAACCTAGAATTTTTTTTCTATAAAAAACTACAATTCATGCCATAGAGGGTTAAGTCTTTGATGAGATGCCTATTGTACAGTGTTCTTGTTGTAATTGATTTGATGTGATTTTTTTTCTTTTTAATTATTAGTTTTCCTTTTTTTCCTATTTTTAATCTGTTTTTTATTGTATGAATGTAAACTCATGGAATTGCACTAAAAGAGCTCAATGCTCAGTCAGTTCTCTCTGAATAAACAATGGTTGACGATATCATTGCATTCAGGGTAGTTTTTGCATTGTACTTGTGTTATATGTCTCCTGTATGCCTACAGAGGACTGTACCGCAGCGCAACAGGGTGAAAATCTTATATTTCCACAAAACCTCCCCAACTATGTATGTGAGTTCTACATATTAATGAGCCAGAATACGGAACTCTGTATTTTTCAACCTAAAAAAAGAGACCCTCGTAAATGATGGAGTACCTAAATCATGCAGATCCCCTTTTTTGGTAGGTTAGGGACACCCTGTAGCAATGTGTAATAGCCTGGTAGGGTGAAGATTATAGTTTATCAAAATGTCCCCAGTATTGGATACAGAATTTGCAGGGGCAATGTACTTTCACTGAAACTTTCTTGCACTATGGTTACCATAGCATCCTGCATAATCCCTTTAACACTCAACAGCTTAGTACCTAAATGGCACACAATTAGAATTCTTTCTCTGTATTTTTGTAGTGTGAATATATGTGTGTGTGCGAGCTTGTGTATGTCATGTTATGGATGCTACAGGATACCTGAATTTTCTACAAGATAAATAAGGCATATATCTATTTTGCCACAATTTTCCTACAAGGCCACTGTGAGTTGAAGTTGTAGGCCATGGCCAGGTGGTGTCTATCATGCAGGCAGCTGCCCTTCTCCTGTAAGGCATCCTGGGCGATCTGAGAGAGCTGACTGTTGGTCGGTGAAGGTTGTGTTGCTCATTAATGCCCTATGCCAACTGCAGAATGTCACAGTAGAATTCACCTTAATAATGCTGTTTATAAGTGTGGGGCTGAACAAATTTATCAGTCCCTTCATCTGTAAACCTCATAACCACCTGAATCCCTGTTTTTTTACCTTCCTTTATTTCTAGATATGGAGCTCTGTTATATAATACCCTCTCTGTTCAGTGCCTCCCTGCTTCAGCTTTTGAGTTCACAGAGTTCATCATAGGTTTTCATCATCTAGAAGCAAACAAAACTAGCTAATTCAACTTAACAGTGGCCAGTGCTGTCAACGAGCTAAAGACAAAAGAGGTTGAGTAAGTTTGTGTTCTTGAATGTAGTTTGAGTCTTAAGATTGTCCATACTGAGCTCTTTCTATAGGCCTATTTGGCTCATCGTTGTACGCCTCCAGAAACAAGCTGGACCCAGCAACGGAAAATGTGGAAAGAGGGATAGCAGTCTCATCATCAGACAATGACAACACAAAGCAAAACTCTACCTTTCCAATGCAAAGCCCACCAAATAATCAGTTTAGAATAGCTTACACTCAGGAGAAAGAGGGATACGAATTTCTTGAGGTCAACAGATGGCTTCTGCCCACCTTTCACTTGGAGGCTCACTTTGTCTCTTCTCTTGATCCTCATGATTTCTGTTTTCACTTTGTGTTCCAGCTGAAGATAGTGTTGCCTGTGCTGCACTGTTGTGTTCCTCCTATGTTTATAGCTCATCTTGTAGTTTTAGACCCATGGTTTCACATATGTAAAGCAGGCCCTACTACTAAGGGAAGAGAAATGAGGGGTGGGGCACAAACAAACAAGGCAATGTGTCTTTTTATGCCCATCTTTAGTAATGTTATTCCTCAGAGTCCATAAAAGATAACACACACACACACACACACAGCATAATGGGCCCATATGACTAAAAAAAAGAGAATCAGATCAGATCCAGGGGATTTGGGGGAAAATGAGGGTAAATATTTTAACATCATTATTATTGTTGTTTTGATGGAGTGATAGGGGACAGGTGGGGCTCATAAATTCCTTACTGCTTAAAGTAAGGAATTACAAAAGTTTGAGAACCACTGTTAAGTTAGAGTGTTGGTAAGGATCTCCACCCACACAAGCTTTTAGTATAACTAACTTTTGTCTATGGCCACATAGCTGACGTGTGTATGTGGGAGACAGGTTTTCTTGTGAAACATGAAAAACCAGATCAACAACTTCTGAAGCCTAATAACTTCCTGATCCTAACTCTTCATTTAAGTCAAACACACACACACACACATATCAACAAGGTCCATCCATTCAACAATTCATTATTAACACCATTTAGAACAATTTTATTTTTACAGTTCTGTCAATTATGTACAGCGCTTAAGTTCACTTCTACAGTGATTCACATGTAAAGCTCTTCTCAAAATAAATTTGACCTCTGTGGAAATTCAAAGAGGGCTGTGACGAGACGGTTTCCAGCTGCAGAATTCTGTATATCAGTGACACGCGGTGAGGTCTGTGCCAGGGTAGGTAGTGTGCATAACAATTTTCAAATCTATATCTATATCTAAATATATAATATAAATATCTAAATATATAACATATAAATATCTAACTATAACCTAAAACAATGTAGCAGGAAAAAAAAGGAGGCGGAGTGTCACCTCATGGCCCTGGGTATTATTTTGTCAGGCTATCCCACATACTGTCACATAGGGTCACCTAATATCTTGGTTAAAATAAGACAATTTCAAAGGTTACAGAGGAAGATTGATTGGTTATTGGGATACGAGGGTATGTTGTCTTTTAGCCGGTTGTAAAACAGCGCAGTGTCTGAGACATTTCACATTATTTAGGCTATTATCACTCAATGACGGAATGTATTTTAATTGCACTGGGTCTATGGCCATTTTGTGTCTGCTTTTGTACACGTACCTCTGCAAAAACACAAAATCACGCGAGCATTTTATTTTTACAAGTTCTATATATTTTTTAGCATTTTATAATTTTCTTAATCTGCTTGCCTACCCTGACTGCACATCACTGCTATGTAAGTCAATGTGTCAAGGGGTTCATGTGCATTGCCGACATTTTTACAAATTTTCTTCCAGAATGACGTCATTCATAACTTTGTTTTTAACTTGACCAAAAATCTATTAAATAAGAACACCAGTCTGATTAGCCATTTTTGGTCCGTGTCAGCCAGCTGAAAGATCATTTCTCCTTCTGAAATGGAGAGACAGAATAGAGTGGTTACAACAGTGCTTGCCAACACCTCACATTCTGATAAGATAAAATAGCAGATAAACTGGAATGACGTTTAAAATTCACAACTAAAGTTGAAATGGAGAAAATAAATGGACTGAAGACAGCTTACTTTATCTTTGGTGTCTTCTTTGTACCTGCTGAAAATTTAAAACGTCAGAATTATGTGGGTAGAATTATCATTTACATTTATTTCTAAAACAGCCTTCAGGCTGACGGTCTTAATGCAGAAATTAAAATACCTGTAGAGTTGAACATCCGCTAAACATCTTCATCAGACCATAAAGGCCTAAAGCAACAGCGACCATCACTATGGAGTCCTCAATAGAAGGAGCACTGACACCCTACAAAGAGAAAAAAAGAAAAAGCATATGAAGTGTTTTTTGAGGACTTTTCTTCACCTCAAAACTGTCTTCAAAATACCTCTTTCCAATATTGGAAATATTAGAATGAATGCAAATGACAAAATATTACAGGAACTGGCTAACATTTTTTTTAAATGAAAGCTCAACAATGGCAGTATTTATTAATACTGTTATTTACATTGTGTAATTACACTGGTTAATTAAAATGTTCATTGAAATTTTTCAATTTTGCATCTTCCTTTACCAGTATGGAACTGCAAATATTGGTAAAATCACACACCAATGACAATGAGGGTAACTTTTTGCTTTCCTGGTGCCCCCCATGTGTTTGGCCAAACAGGTCACCTCCCCACCGCGGCCCAGTCCCAGTTTGGCCAGATCTAGTGCCAGACGGCTGCTCTGTAAGTGCTATTCAAAGCCTGCTTGTGGCCAGACACACTGCCCTGGCAGCCTGTCTGTCAGCCCCAACAAACTCCCAGTCCAGCTCCAGGGAGAGGGGGACGAAGCCTGAAGCCTCACACTGTACTGACACAGCCTGGCCCAGCACAATGAGAGGGAGCGGGGAGGGAAAAAATCATTATTTCATGTTTAAATAACTGCTGTATAACTGCTTCCCATATTGATATGTTCATTATTTACAATAAATACAGAGGAATCTAGTAACAGAAATGAGTAAAACTGGCAAAATGACAAACTAAGATGAGCATTAAAGGGTACATGGTCAGCAGCACTTCACAAATGCAAACATGTCAAAGTTACTTCTATCTGACATCATATTTTGGTCTTCCAAACATCCTCACCTAATACTTCCAGGTCAAGTGCCACCTGTGCCAGCAGGCCTGCAGGACACTGAAGTTCAGTGCTGAGACCATCTCAGTGGTGTCAGCCAGCCAGTCGTTCTTGCCATCGTAGGCCAGGACCAGGCGGCCAGACTCGGAAACCGGAGAGGAGGGATTGACCCAGAAACCACAGTCCAGCATCACCTGCTCCCCCAGACGGGCGCAAACAGATGCAGTTCTACTGCTGATACCTGAGGATGACTGAGAGGAATAGAAAAACATAGAAAAACACAGACAATAAGTACACTGCTCTACATATAGTGAAACTGGTAGTGACTTTGATGGTGTCATGGCCAATGCATTAGTGAACTTCCGACCTTGATGTTCTTTAGTCCCTGAGGGTGCATGCATGATAGCTGATATCACCAACTGCCCATCCAATCCCTATGCAGCTACTGAGTCCAGTCAGCTTGCAGGTGAGTTGGGCCAGATTCAGTGAAGGAAGTAGCCATGGATGGCTGAGGCAGGAATGGGTTAATTTTACACTGTGGCTTTTTCACCGAGCCCTCTGGTGGGTGGAAAGGGGCACGACAGAAAGAGGCAGCAGGATCTGGGAAGAAAGGAGCAATACAACAACTTATCACATGCCAAAAATGTATGCTATGTATCCTAAATGTTGGATTTTGAATTTCATTTCTGTTTTCAGCGTTTTTCAGTCACATTTGACATCTGTAGGGAGTCAGAGACATTATTATATATTATCTTCAACAGAGTCAGACCAAAGAGAGAAATTACCATCAGTCTACTACTGTCATGTTAGTGTAATTGTTAGCCAGGCTAGCGCCTAGTCCTTTCACTCAATTTCTCTCTCAGCTTCACCACTAGTCAGGGAGCTATCCGTAGGCATCGGTTCACACTGTCTCTGTCAGTCAGTGAACAAATGGGAGGGCTGAAAGAGATAATGTTGAATTCAAACAGTGCATTCCAGCACATTACATATGCCAAAACCAAACAGTAGGTTGAAGCAGAAATCATCTTCCCACCGTGGAGCAAACATATGCCAATGGATAGGTTTCAGACGCTGCACAAGGTGAATGATGTGAAAGCATTTGAGGCATCAGGGCAAGCTATCAGGCCAACCATGCTTATATTCAGTGCTCGATATCAAGGCACAAAGCCCTTCTTCCTATTTATTCTCATGCCTACACACACACACACACACACACACACACACACACACACACACAGCCATTTTAAAGGAGAAATGGTGTGATTCAGTCAATAGCCCTGTTGAAATCACAGAGTGCTGTCTGTAAGAAAAGAATAAGAACATTTTCTACAACACAGACTCCATAGCAAACCAACAGCCAATGTTAACTGAATGGGGCAGAGAAAAATTAAACTAAAAGTGAGTTTCTGTTTTTGTTTTTCTTGTGTGAAATCAACAAATGCACTTGTATAGTCTACTCATTATACACATTGTGTGTGAGAGTGGGAAACAGAAATATGAAAACTGAAAATCATATGGAATTTGGAAGAGAAAATAATGAACAATATCAAATATTCATTGCATTTTGTGGGTTGAAGCCAAATGTATCTCCATTTATCTGATCTGATTGATTATGCTGTTTATGGATTTAAAAGTACAGTATAAAAATGTAGCCTGTTTGAGAAATAGGTCTATTGCATCTTTTGAATAATTCTGATTCTACTTCTCTACTAGTCTCTGGTTTAGTTTAGTTTAGCCCAGGGCCCTAATATCCTTAGTTCCGTAAATGGGTTGTGGTTTAGGCTAGCGCCCAATGTACAGTTATACGGCTCTGGTTTAGGCTACTCATTGTGCCGCCTACTGACTTGTCCGTTTCAAAAAATCAACCTTGACGCGCCAATTATACCATTGAACAGATGATGCTGATCCCATTCTAAATTATCATTGGATGTTATGTTCTCTGTGAAGTAGGGGCAGGACATCCCACTTCGGTGATCATGGCCGTAGCTACCATTGAGTACACTCAGGTCATGTCCTCGGTATTTTTCCTAGAGTTGATGAGATTTAAAATCCCTGGATCAAAGGGAATCTATATCTAAATATATAATATAAATATAACTATAACCTAAAACAATGTAGCAGGAAAAAAGGAGGCGGTGTGTAACCTCATGGCCCTGGGTATTAATTTAATACAGGGATATGTGTCTTTTAGCAGGTTGTAAAACAATGCTGTGTCAGAGACATTTCACATTATTTAGGCTATTATCTCTCATTGACAGGATGTATTTTAATTGCACTGGGTCTATGACCATTTTGTGTGTGCATTTTCTGTTGTTACAGTGTTAATCATACTATTGACAAACATGTCACACCAGTACTGAAACTATGATGTGCGATGGATATATAATATTAGATTCATGTAACAACAGGCCGCATTATATTTTATTTTTTGACTTCATGGCGGCCACACGAAAGAGAGCAGAGGGCTGCAGTTGGCCCCCGGGCTGTAGTTTGACCACTCCTGTGTTAGTGACTTCGATTTTGCCATGGTCAATGCATTAGTGAAGCACAGTATTTCCTACCTTGAAGTTCATTGGTTTCTGAGGGTGAAGCATGATAGCTAACATCAACAACTGCCCATCCAATCCCTGTGCAGCTACCGAGAACCAGTCAGCTTGCAGGTGAGTTGGGCTTTGGACAGATTCAGTGAGAGAAGTAGCTCAGCGGACCATGGATGGCTGAGGCAAGAAAGGGTTAATTTTACACTGTGGCTTTTCATAAAACCATATATAAGAGTCTACATGGCTCTGGGTCCCATGTTTTTAGTTTCATTTTAGCATCAAACTGCCATATGTGTACCAGCATGCAGGTAAAAAACACTAGGGGGAACCCTTGGCACGTTTACAGAGCCATACAGAGAACAGTTGTGTATACAAACATTGTTGGTATACCAATTGAAATTGTAAACTGATTCATTTTTAGCAGTATGAAAGTACAAACTTTAAATTAGTTCACGTGAATACGGTATGCACTGAAAGAACATATACTAAAAGACAAATGTTTTCTGTTGCACATAATGCATCCTTTCCTGTCATTATAAGGTAGCAGGTATCAGTCAACCAATGCAAAAATAATTAAAACATGAGATGGTTTTGTAATATTTATTTTTACTTTGGGTGTAAGGTATTCTCACTAATGATGCTAGCAGGCTGAAAGAGTAAAAATTATGCCCATGCTTCCTGAATTTGTTTGAAATAAGGCTGAAATTATGCTGCTATTCAGGGTATTCACTTTGAGCCTACATTATTTTAACCTCAGTAGTAACTCAGGGGCATTAGGCCTTGTTGTTGATGTTGATAGTAAAATTAAGTTTCAGTCTGATGTAGAAATTACCTGCCTTACATAATTAAATGAGTACAATAATTCACATATCATTTGTCACACGAGATACAAATTTTAAATTTAAATTAAAACATGAAAACAACTCAACACTGATTTACTGACAAAACATGTCATAAACTTTATTTTTATTTATTCACAATGATGGTGACTGTGCGCAAATTAGCCAAAGGCTAACTCTGGTACAATGAATTCAATTAAAATATTTATGTTAATAACTATACATGGTCTCTTACAAATAAAATAAATACAAATAAATAAATAAATAAATAAATAAAATGACCGGAAGTCAATCGAATCAAAGTCTCATTCGTTTTGCTTTTCATAATATTACCCTAAAAATATACATTTTCAACGGCTAGGAGTTGACTCACTTGTAGTTTGGCTCGATTACTAATTTTATAGTCTACAGTCTATAGACAGTAAAAGAAGTCATTTCACGGGCAAAGTGACTCCTCCCAAGTCTGCAGAAAATTACTTTCAGTTTCTGATAAACAACTATACGCAGCGAACTCTGCCACAGAACAGATGACGCATGTACTGTTGTAAAATACCATTGGATGTTAGTTTCTTTTTTCCAGATATTTAGGACTGTCCTCCTTTATAATGTTCATTCGATGCGCAGTTAAGTGATTTGGCGCGTTGTGAATCCTAACTTGTGAGAGGGTTGAGGCAGTGTCTAACCCTTTACTAACCTACACACCAAAGAGGAAAATGAAGTTCCTTGTGATTCTACTAGGACTGGGTTGGCTCCATCAAGGATCCGGAGGTAGGTTTACTCAACAGTCTAGTGTAGCATAGCGTTTCAACTCTGTTGGTTGATTAATCCAGCTGGTCGCGTTCCTAGTAGATTTAACATGTCCGACATCGATGCTTCCCTTTTTCCTTTCCTTTTTTTTGGATTTAATGTTGAAATATTATTGTGAGATGTAAAAAAAAAAAAAAAAAAAAGGCAAGAAAAGAATCCAGGCAAGAAAGGTTGACCATAAATATCCTTCTTTGGGCCTCATCTGTTGTATAGGAATATTTTGGTATCTTTACATATCTCAAGTTTTTTGAAGGACGGCACCAGTGAGACGCCAACTTACTAATTTACTCGTCTAATTTGTTATTATTCGTAAAATAAGGAAAGAAAGACCTAGTACAAGAGCAGGGGAGTGGCTTCCAACTATAATGTAAAATTTTCATAACATTATACAACCCTTTAAAACTAGGAATGATGGCAAACCATTAGGCAATAGAATTATATAATCAGTAATCCAATATAGAATTTTTTGATGGTGGTTACAAATTTGGCACCCAAAAATGTCCTGTAAGTGAGAAATAGCTGAGTCATAATGGACCTGTGAATTTGCTCATGCTCAAGAATATTCATTTTGATTAAATATGCCCTGTTTTTTGTTTGTTTGTTTAAAAACAAACGCATAAATGCACAGCGCAACTCTGATTAGGCTGCATCTTCTACCTAGAGGACCAACATTTTGTGGAGCATAGGAAAAGCATTTGTCCAAATTACATTATAGTGTGAAAGATATTAAGAGGAATATTCAGAGGAAACAGGCAAATTGAATTTGTAGGATGACCTTTTATTACACTGACTGATTTATGAACTATTCTACTTACCTTGATTTGTCCTTTCCAACTCAAACTTTATATCAGCAATAGCCTAATGTTGCGGATGCCATCTTAAACCAATCAATGTCATATATTAATTCATATCTGACCCAATGTTACTTGACCTGTCCATCCCGCAAGTTTAAGATAGAAATTGAAATTGTTGCACCTTTTTTCAGTTTCGATGATGAACAGTAGGCAGTAATTTCTGCCACTTAACACATTACACCATGCGTTTCTGAAATGTCATTGGCTGCGAGCGAAGTACATTTCAAGGAAACTTTATTGTGGATTGTACCTGCCATCTTCTTTATTCTGTGAACCTGTTAGTTTGGTAGATTGCTAATGAGCAACATTGTTGAGCAGTGTACAAATAACTGTTAATAGATATATGAAAAGGTAATATGAAGGTCACAACTGTCCTAGCAGTTATTTGGTTAGCTTATCTTGTATCTGGAGGTAAATTTGTCATCTTTTGGCTGTCTGCATATCATCTCAGGAGTTGTCATTACTAATGACAACGATACCGTCATCACTTTGTAGAGTAGTGCAGGTACCCCTGTAGGATAGTAAGCTTGCTTTAAGGTGTAGTGGTGATAATTGCTATTAACCTTAAGGTATGTAAAGCCTGAGCTTATTTCATTCTTTCCAGGTGGTTTGGAAACCAGGAAACCATTTCCTAGTTTGTCATAGGGCGGGGTGATATGGCCTAAAATTGATATTGCGGTAGACAGTATGCAGTATATATTGTGATATTCTATATATTTTTTAATATAACTTTAAAATACAGTTAAATGTGCAATTTCAAATGTGCAGTATTAATGAGGTGAAACATAAACACAAGTTGTAGTTTTCTCCAAAAATAACAAGTTAATTCATTGTTTTCAGAGTGTTTTGAGCCCATAATACTGCATCCATCACCCTTGATAAAGGAAGCAACTGAACGTGGCTAGGGAAATTTAAACTTGTGGAAAATGTGGTCCCCCTACCTGAAAGGTAGGGAGATGGCCGCACCTGCTGAAACTTTTCAACCGCACAGAAACAACGAGGACATTAATGCCATGGTAGGGAGAACAGAAATTAGGCTACCATACTGTCAAGAAAATATATTCTTAACCTTATCTCTGTATTAAATAAACAAAATCCAAGACAAGTGTTTGCTCTTTTCTATTGCTTTGATCAGAGGAGAGAGTGCCACTCTAGAGGAGAATTCCCCTCTTCGTTGCAGTCTCTAACTCCCATGACCCATGCAAAGCCTTTTTTTCAACACATACATGATAACGTTCCAGGACAGTGCAGCCTTTGTGTAAAACAGACCTTGAAACAAGCACAGCAAGTTTTACGTCATGATAAAATGTTACAATTCTATTTATTCTATTCTATTTATTTCCCTCCTGTTTATCATTAATAAAACTCATACATTTTTCCATTGTTACATCTCTGTAATGTTCAGTTTTCTGTACCAACTTCATTTTTTCGTTTTATTATTTCACACCGGATCATCACTTTCTTCTTCTGTCTGCAAAAGAGCTTGAAACTCTTCACTCAGTAATAAACTTGAAACAGTAGAGCTTACAGCTTTAGCAATGAGAGCTCTGATACAAGGTAAAACACACATAGTAAAAACACAAAAGAGACATAGAACGGCTATAACCGGGGCTAGTCCAGGAGTCCTGGAGGGCTTCCCACTTCCACCCAGGAAGGAGAATTGCTGCCATTATGGCGAACATGTTCCGGCAATATGAGTGTGGACCCCCACCATTGCTGAGGTGGGGTTTAGAACCACTAAACTGGAGAAGCTCTTTACGTTTAGGCTCCCCGATAAGGGAAGTTCTACGTTCCTCACTTATGTTGAGACGACTAGGATCTATACACCTAGTCCCCTTTGCAGTCAGACTTCCCCTCTCCGGCACCTGGCTCAGTCTCACCTAACCCTCTCAGTTTGCAGTGTGAGAGGTGTATCCATGTGGTCTGCTCAGCAATTTTTACTGCGGTAGGTGTCGTTAGCAGCACTCTGTAGGGGCCTTTCCAGCGAGCATCAGACCAGCACTTCCGTTTTATGACTTTTGTAAACACCCAGTCTCCCACTTTCACTTTCTTGGGCAGTTCCTGTGGAGACAGAGAGAAAGAGGAAACAGTATTCGGTTCCACACAT
The DNA here is from genome assembly GCA_015244755.2 of Tenualosa ilisha. Taxonomy (NCBI): domain Eukaryota; kingdom Metazoa; phylum Chordata; class Actinopteri; order Clupeiformes; family Clupeidae; genus Tenualosa; species Tenualosa ilisha. Next base: position 1,995,724 of record PYXC01000090.1, on the reverse strand, counting down.
TCTCTTGTCAACAGTGTTCTCCTCATGTAGTCAGACAGGTTGGGCACATCGTCAGGTGAGTGTCTGGTTTGAGTGGTTAAGTCTGGTATGGTAAATTGTCTGCTAAACAGAATTTCAAAGGGTGTCAGGGCTCAAGGCTGTGCACTTTATTAAGTTGGATAAAATCCAGGTGTATGGTATGAAATGGGTGCTCAGTTGGAGGGAATTGTCCACGTTTTGGTCTAAGATTTCCTTGAGAGTTATGTTTTATGCAAATTTCACATTGTGAACAAAAATGTTTTGAGTAACTAGTGAAGCCATCTGTAGTGTAGTGTTTTCCTACAATGCTACACATCCCTCCTGTTGAGACATGGCTTGGCCCATGACTCAATACTGCTGTCCATTTGAACATGGAGGGGGGTAGAATTGGTTTGTTGTCTGCTGGTATATATGCCTTCCTGCAGTCGCGCACCATTTTTGAGCCATGAGATTATTTGTTGTTGACCTAAAATGCCTGCTGTCCTTTTTGCATATAAATCGGCCATCGCATTGCCTTTGGAGACAGGATCTGTGTTGTTTGTATGGGCCTCACATTTGCAGATGGCAAGTTCTTTTGGAAGTTGGATTTGAGTAGATTTTGTAACAGTTGTTTATGTTTTACCTCCTTGCCTGTAGATGTTTTATACCCTCTTTGTTTCCAGTGTGCACAGAAAATATGGGAGGCAGCCAATGCATATTGGCAGTCTGTATATATAGTCACTTTCTCGCCTTTGTGCATTTGGCAGGCTTTGGTTAGTGCTATTATCTCGGCTGCTTGTGCTGACAAGTTTGAGGGTAATGTTTCAGTTTTGAGTACTTTATGTATGGTGGTTATAGCATATGCTACATGGTTCTTTCCATACTTTTCCTGCAGACCCATTTACGAGCACAGTTTTCCCTATTTTCAGTGGTAGGTCTTGGAGGTCTGGTCTTGGTTTCAAATTTCTCTGTGTCTCATGTTGGCAATTCTGCTTTGTCCCGTCCATGGCTATAGGAACCAACATGGAGGGGTTTAGGGTGTTACACCTTTCAACAATAATGTGTGGTTTGAAAGTAACAAAGTCATACACGACAGATGTCGTGCTTGGGACAAGAACGTTATGTTTGTTTGTAGTAGTAACATGGAAACAGCGTGGGGTACTTTTACGGTTAACGGGTGAAACGGGACCACATCTGCAGAACTCTGTGTGGCTAGGGCGGCAGCTAAGACTTCTTGGGCACAGGCAGGTGTGGCCCTCGCCACCGGATAAAGTTGGGAAGAGTAAAAAACTACTGGTCTCATTTTATCTCCCCAAGGTTGCAACAGTACTGATGTCATGAACCCATTTCTGGCATCCACTGTTTGAACAAAGGGCTTTTTGTAGTTAGGGAGTGCTAAAACGGTAGAGCTTGAAATTTTCTGTTTTATGTTGCTGAATGCCTTATTTCCATTTTCTGTCCACTTAACTTTATCATGTGCTGTCATAGGCTCAGAGAATATCAAGTCCTGAAGTGGTCTCACTTTTTCTGGATAATGTGGTATCCACTGCCTACAGTAATTGCACAACCCTAAAAAGGACACCATTTGCTTTTTTGTCGGTGGTTGTGGAGCAGCTAGTATGGCGGCTTTCCTATCTGTATGAACTGTTCTGCCTTGCTCAGTGAGAGTATGGCCCAAATACTTCACTTCTGTCTTTTTCAACTTCCTGCTCTCTTTCTATACTTTCTTCCCTTTCTTCTAGTCACTTTTCTCCTTCTCCATCACTCTAGTTAGGGCAGTCCCGTGCCCAATGTCCTTTGCCTCCACATTTATAACACTTATCTTTATCTTTCTCTTCTCTGCCACCAGACCTTCCTTCATGAGCTTTTTCTTGTTTCTTTTTTATTTGACCTTCTCTATGTTTGGCTTCTAGTCAACCACAATTTGGCCATATTTAACTCTTCTTCATGTTTTGGTTTTACATTTTTCTTTGACTTGTTATGCGTTATTACTTTTCTTTGTAACATCTCACAACCGCTGGTGGTTAATTTGGCGTCAAAGCCATGTTTTTTCTCTCCATGGCTGTAAGTATTTGCCGGAATCTTTATGTTTCTTTTCCATAAATCTACAGTCCTTCGTGACTTGGGGCTTTGACTTAGAGGAGCCCATGGCTCATATTTTAATTATACACCAACGGGAGTAGCTTAGTGGAGTACCTCTCACGGGTCACACGGTTCCTTCAGGAAACAAGCATCTAGTCTGACATGTGCCAGTCCAGTATCCCCTGGGTGTTTTACTTCTCACAAGGAGATTGTGTGTTTTAAACCATAAGCTTTCCCCTTCCACTCAATTCACAATCACTTGTTTAAACTAATCCCCGACTAGTCTATAACGCTTTTACTTTCGAGTCCCAGACTCAAGGTTAACTTTTAGTTTCAATATGCTACTTATACTTTCACTCTCACATGTAGTCCCAGACTACAAAACTAATCGCTGATTAGTCTATAGCGCTTTTACTTTCGAGTCCCAGACTCGGGGTTAACCGTCATGTAGTCTCAGACTACTCACACTTGTCCTGGCTCCGCTGAGTGTTCTTTTCGGATGTTGTCAAGGGGGGCAGGCCAACGTAGAATTACACTATGCGGGACTTTTTGACTTTTTGACTTTTTTACTTTATGACCCGTGCAAAGCCTTTTATTCAACACATACATGATAACGTTCCAGGACAGTGCAGCCTTTGTATAAAACTGACATTGAAACAAGCACAGCAAGTTTTACTTTATGATAAAATGTTACAATTCTATTTACACATACATAAATTACTCATAAATGGCAATGGGTAAATGGCAAGAAAATGTATAACGACCTGAATAAAATGAGCTTTAGACTAAAAACTGCCAAAAAAAGATTATTTATTCAAACAGTCTGACAGACAGTCAACGCGATTACACTAAACAAGTAAAACACAGTAACACACAAGGAAAGGGGCTTATTGCAAGCCGACCACACTGAAGGGGTTGGTCAGCACACACGTGGATAGGATACAGCAATCTCCACAACCCACACAGGTGCACAGTACACAGGAAACACACACAGTGAAACACACACACACACACAGCAGAAGGACACCCACCGCCACCAAGTACAGAGCCTCTTGCTGGACCCCCAACCTCTGTAGGCTAATTGACAAACACAAGCAAGGGACCGAACATACAGCACACATGTACATATGTGGACAAGGACAAACACCCGAAAAAAGCAAATAAAGCTTACAGAACTGTAAGGGACCGACCAGTGAAGCACAAGGACACAAGGAGGTTTGAATTGAAATAGTGGGTTTTTATTACCCAACAAATTAATCAAAAAACTGACAAAGACCCAAAACTGAAAACTAGGTCTATAAAATAGGTCAACCAAAAGCACAATGAGACTACAGGCACAAAATTGACATGACATAATCTGAACAAAAACTGACCTTCCACAATGAAACAAAAGGGAACATATATAATGGCTTGGCCAAACCAAAAGACACAAAAAATGGGATAAACAAAACACACGGACTTCAAACACCATACAAAGCAAAAGCAACTAAGGCTAAATTCCCCCCCGGGCACACGGTGGATCTGGTACGGCCTAATACGCCGGCACCGAGACTTAGGTCCTCTCAGCACTCAACACTCGACCAGGTAACAGAAACAAAGAAACGTGATTAATGACAAACAAATGATATAACCTTACAGTGTTAAAATGTGTGCACCCATATAAAACAATGTAAGGCTAAAGTATATAAACTAATAAAGTACATAAATGAAACAAAGTGTTGCGTGAGTTATTTGAACATGATGGCACGTGTGACTGCAAACAATAAAATGTGCAGCAAAATCATAATGAACCAAAAGAAATTAATCTGTATTCGAAGAGTGAGGGCTGGTGTTACCAGTTATGTGTGGCTGTGGCCATCACAAGAACAAATTTGTAAAGAAGAAGACTTACAATAGGCAGAAGCAACACAAACCACGGATGGCCATCCGGAATAGCAACTTAAAAGAACCGACAAAAACAAAGCAACTCCCAGAGGGCAGGGAGCCAGGCTGTAGGCGTAGGTCCTTAACTGAACAGGCTCACACAGTTTGTTCAAGCCCCTCTTTAACCCCACATAGAAAACAAAACAAATCAAAAGTAAAAGAAACACATAAACAACATTTAAGCAAGCAAGCAAGCAGACACACACCCCGATCTACAGACCATGCAACCTGCTAAAATATACAAAAGTTATAAATGAACCCACCTTCATGGTAATGAATGAGGAGTATTAGTTAGCTGGATGGGTACAAACCGCAGCAGAGGACCAGGAGGCACAGTGCAGCTCCAAACTCTAAACAGACTGCCACCACCATACAAGGTCAGAAGTCACAGACATGAGTCTATCAACAGGGAAATCAGTTTTAAAACAGTTCAGCCACCAACATACTAACTGGAGCGGTGATAAAAGATCAAAGAACAAATACCTGGTGTCAAGATGATTAAATAATGCAGGGGAATGAGCTGTTACACAGCACACATGTCAAGACGCTAACCAGAGCGATAACTATTCTCCTAAACAAAAAGAGCACTGAATAAGCCAACACACCGAAGAACATCAGTGTAAATTCACCTTCCTGTTTGCATGAGATCCAAATGAATTCCATGCAATAAGGGCAAGCCAAAGACCAGACAAACTCGAGCCAAATGAAACCAAATCTGAACTGCGCTATTGCGTTTCTCTACTGTTGGCCAAATTTGTATTGTATATCGATTATACTATTTATACTCTAAGTTTGTTACATAATTGACAGCCCAAGTCAAATTACATTATTAACAGTCCTTTCCCCATGATGTTACAGCTGAATTTGTACAGATTACACAATCTACAGCATACTATGAGAACATTGCTATAACCAGTACATTTACATAGCCAGTAACGCATACCATCTTTTTAATCTAAATCAACATTTGGACTTGTTTTTATAGTTTACTTCTTATTTATTTCCAACAATTATTTTTTGGTGCTACGCATTGAAAAGTCACTAGTAATGCACCGATTAGCCCATCAAGAGCTAGTGTATGTGTGTTTGTGTCTGTGTGTGCTACCTTATGCTACTTTACATGACAGCCGTAGTACATTTTTTTCTTAATTCCTTCATATTGACACAAAAAAGCTTAATATGTGCACATACTGACTTTGCTAAATAGACAGGCTCAAGATGGCACTTACAAAATAAATTGTCTTTGGGAGAGTTTTAAACCATAGAAAACAAAGGAAATCTACTGTCTATTTCTGCTAAGTGGTCAGTGTGGTAAAGCTGTTGGTTATTATTTCTGTCTGTGTTGGTATTTTCTGTCTGTGTTAACATTTTCAATTTTTTTTTTCAGCAACTCATACGTTACAATACTTCTACACGGTCACCTCTGGAGTGAAAGATTTTCCTGAGTTTGTGGATATTGGAGTGGTTGATGGTGTACCCATCAGTCGCTATGATAGCAACACTCAGAGAAAAGTTCCCTTACAGAAGTGGATGGAGGAAAACTTCGATCAGCAGTACTGGGACCAGTACAGTCAAATGTTGCAGGGTACAGAGCAGACCTTCAAAGCCAATGTTCAGACTGTAAAAGCACGATTTAATCATACAGAAGGTGAGCCAAAAATATTCCTGTATATCATTACATTAGCAAGGATTTTTTCAGTTTCTGATTAACAATTTTTAAAATAGTTTTTTTAACCTAGTTTTTATTTAATTTTAATATTATTACTAGTTTTTATGAGTAATTAACAATGTTAAGTAACATTTATATATTAGCATAATATTAAAGGCATACTAGAAAAGCCTATGATTTTTTACCGCCAGAGCTCCCATTACAGTCACCAGTCACGTCTTTGTTTTCCCCCATCCACACGCGCGCACACACACACACACAGGGCTGATTCCTGGCATAGGCGACCTAGGCCATTTAGATGGACCAAACCTGCAATCTGATAACTGTCTGGAATTAGTTTAACTGTATATTAATAATATCCAAGCTTCATTACATTGATCCTGTAACTCACATTAGAAAGTAGTAGTTCATATTAACTCTGTAAAAGACCCTGTAGCACACATTAGAAATTATACAATCCACATTAACTCTGTAAAAGGGAGAAACATTCTGTCAGTTTGTCAATAATCTCAAATTATAATAACTAAAATGTGATAATCATAGGAGTCTACCAGGGAGATGCTCACAATGAGGTATTGAACATGTAGAACATGCAGTAATACACTGGAGCACAGTGCATGGAGTTACTGGAGTTGAGGATGGATTGCCCACTGCTGTATTTCCCCATTCACACACACACACACACACGCACACACGTCTCCCCACATTTTTCTCAGTACAAAATAATTTTATTTAATTGCTCTTCAACCCTATAGATTGCCCATGTATTTCCCATGTATTGCCCATGTATTTCCCCATTCACACACACAGACAGACACACACACATACACACACACTATTGTCTCTATAACACAAATCTGCTCTCCCCAGCATACCACCATTAGCACCCAACCCCCCCATACGGCACACCACACCACATCACTCTTACCTCTCCACACACCACTAAAACACCCATCACTAACTCTCAACACTGTCATTTCAACTCAACACTGTTACCCCCTAGCACACACCACTGCATCCCCCCACTGCATCACTATACATCACACACACACACACACACACACACACAGTCTAGTGCAGAGAGATGAGAGGATGGGGTCGTCTGAATGAAGGGGCTGAATGGGGGTTTGTCTGTGCACTCAGGCTTGAGGGGGAGGCTGTCAGGAAAACAGAACACAATGGAGAGCAGACAAAGCTAACAGTAGTCACACAGAGTTATGTCTCCATTCTCACATGGCCACCAATGAAAGGGCAGTGTCATCTTGCAAAAAGAAACATTCAGATAGTCATTTAATGACTGGCCTGTAGGCATATTTACACTAAGCCAGAACTCTTATTGCCTACAGGAATTAATAATGCCTTTGTTGCTATCACAGTAGTTTGGGGGAAGATGTGACACAAGTGGCTGCACATCTGTACCACACCAAGTGCCCACAGGGAGCAGAGTCTGACCAACAATCATTTCAGAATCAGAGAATCACTTCATTCGCCAGATGTACTCAGCACACAGGGCTTTGACTTGGTGATGCAGCACAGAATAAGATCAATTGAAAGAGTAAAAAGACAAATATTACAATAAGTTGTGACAGACACAGAGCAATAAATGAGTCCATGCACTCAATATACATACATGTATAGTCATCCCCATCCCATCCTCTCTCTCTCCCACTCACATCCTGTCACTCTTCACAGGCCTATCTGAAAAGGGTGAACATTTAAAAAAGAGGAATCACAGTAGTTTATCAGGCTACAGTTGTTATCTAGAAAAATATATGCTCCAGCAAAATTAAAAGGTGTGCTTGGTGCTATGTTGTCTTCGAATAGTCCTAACAATCACATCACACCTTGTAGGTTCTCAATAGAAAGTCAGTTTGGTCACTTACTTCACAGTGCCTGTATTCAGTTTAGTTTACACTAAAAGTTTAAACCAAATATTTAATAGCTGTATGTAATGAAGGGTGGAGATGGTTCTTCTTTGGACCTACTCTGAAGCTCTCTGACACAAACACACATGCACACATGTTTACACATATCCACATACTCACACTGAGTCTCCATCCACTCAGACTTTGCAGCAGGGAGAGATGGAGGAGGGAACACTTTCACAAACATGCATCCTCCGCACATACACGTTTATAGTGCCGATAGAGGCTCCCTGAGTCCATCTGTCTTACCAAACATTCAGTCACACGTTCCCCTGCCTTCTCTTGTCATTCAGACACACACCCCTAACACGCGCAGGGCCAGTGGAGTGTCTGTCCCATCTAGAGCCTCCAGCACCAGTTGCTCTCTCACTCACACTGACATCAGCATGAGGCTGCAGCCACTCAGAGAGACAGAGGAGAGGGACACAAGAGGGAGTGTGTTACTCTCTCTCTGTTTCACACATGAAAACAAATATATCCAAAATTATGACATATGACAGGTTATGAGATTCTGAACATAAGTTGCCCAATATGAAGATTGGCCAGATTGACCAATATTCAGCAGCTCAACTGCCCTTTGCTGCCACCCCCCCCACCACACTCACACACACACCATTGTCTCCCCACATGCCCCCACATGCACACACACAGTGTATTCACTGTATTCAGTTTAGTTTAGTTTAAACTAAAAATTTTAACCAAACGTTTAACAGATCCTTGATAGAGGGTGGAGATGCTTTTGCTTTAGGCCTGCTTTGAAGCTCACCCACACACTCTGTCACAAACACACATGTATTGTCTACATATTCACATACTGTACATCCACACACTCACAGCATCTGTCCCATCCAGAGCCTCCAGCACCAGTTGTTCTCTCACTCACACTGACATCAGCATGAGTGGGGGGGGGGGGGGGGGCACAGAAAGGAGTGTGTTCATTCACTCATTTACACAAGCACACAAAAACACATGAACACACACACATTCACATGCTTAAATATGAACACATAACATGGAAGCTACATCCAATACGAACCACCAGCCAGAATGTTGTTCTCAGTACAAAGTCATTTTATTTCATTACTCTTCAACCCTAAATAGGGTAAAAGCCCAGGGATGACCTTACCCACACATACACACACACACGCACACACACTTATCAAAGCAGTTTTGCTCTCCCCAGTGTACCAGCATTAGCACCTAAACCATCTACAGCACATCACACAACATAACTGTTACTTCTCCACCTCACCACTAACCCTCGCCACTGAAGATATGTTCCATCAGATGTTATCAGTTTGTCAATAATCTAGAATTATGATAACTAAAATATGATGACCATGGGAGTTTACCAGAGAGATGAGATATAACAATGACACAATGAGATATAGAGGATATAGAACATGCAGTAATACACTGGAGAACAGTGCATGGAGTCACTGATGGATTGCCCATTGCTGCATTTCCCCAACAGTGAAATGATACCCCTATCCACACACACACACACACACACACCACTAAAACACCCACCATTAACACTAACACTGTTATCCCAATTCAACACTGTTACTCCCCAGCACACACCACTGGATCGCCATAAATCACACACACAAGCAAACAGAATGGAGAGCAGACAAACCCAACAGTAGTCATACAGTGTTACGTCTCCATTCTCACAGGACCACTGAAAGGGCAATATTGATAGTTTAACACTGCTATGATGTATGTGTGTCATCTTACAAAAAGAAATATTCAGATAGTTGTTATTTAATGACTGACCTGTAGGCATATTTACACGAAGACAGAAGATATGTAGCATAGAGAAAGTAATAATGCCTTTGTAGTTACCAGTTTGGGGGATTATGTGGCACAAGTGGCTGCATTGTCTGTACCACACCAAGTGTCCACAGGGAGCAGAGTCTGACTAACAGTCATTTCCCCATCCTACCCTCTCTCTCTCCCACTCACTTCCTGTCACTCTTCGCTGTCCTATCTGAAAAAAGCCAAAACTAAAAAGAGGATTCATAGTAGTGTCATCGGACTGCAGTCGTCTTAAAAAATATTTCCTCCAGTAAAGTGAAAAGTTGTGTTTAGTGTTGTATTCTCATCAAATAGTCCTGACAATCACACCACACCTTATATGTTCTCAATAGAAAAACAGTTTGGTCATTTTCTTTGCAGTGCATGTATTCAGTTTAGTTTACACTGTAAGTTTAAACTAAACATTTAATAGCTGTGTGACGGAGAGTGGAGATGGTTTTGCTTTGGGTCTGCTTTGAAGCTCACCCTCACACTTTGACACAAACACATGTCTACATATTCACATACATCCACACACTCACAGTGAGTCTCCAACCAGTCAGACCTTTAGGAGCAGGGAGAGATGGGGGAGATGACACTTTCCCTAACATGCATCCTCAACACATGGGGTCCCTGAGTCCATCTCTCTTACCAAACATTCAGTCAGGCATTTTCCTGCCCTCTCTTTCATATAGACACACACCCCTAATACACATAGGGCCAGAGGATAGTCTGTCCCATCCAGAGCCTCCAGCATCTGCTGCTCTCTCACTCACACTGACATCAGCATGAAGCTGCAGCCACTCAGAGAGACAGAGGAAAGGGACACAGAGGGGAGTGTATTACTCTGTCTCATTCACACATGAACACAAAAACACATAAACACACACATATATACACACTCACTGCTTAAGTATGCACACATCATAATATGAAAGCTTCCTCCAATATGCACCCACCTGCCAAAAAATTGTTCTCAATACAAATCCATTTTATTTCATTACTCTTCAACCCTAAAGAGGGTAAAGGAGCCACAAGTAATGCTCAGTAAGTTCCAGTACACATTAGATCAGATTTCCTGTCAGTTTCCACAATGCATAATAGATGATCCAAAACTGATAATTGTTAAAATGTGATCATCTCAGTGGTGATAGATAAGATAAAGTGAAGCCCAGGTGCTCACAAGGAGATGCAGAATGAAAGACTAAAATGGAGCATATGGTAACACACTGCAGCATAGTGCATTATCACTGGAGTAAAGGCCAGACTGCACAATACGAAGATCTGTCCTCAGCAGCTCAACTGCCCTTTGCAGTGTTCCCACGGCAGTCCCCATCCAAACACACATGCAGATATCACACACACGCACAAACACACACACACACACTACACATCATTTTCTTCACCACTCCACTCTTCTCTCTCCAGCATGCCACCATTAGTACCCAAACCCGCCTGCAGCACACCACACCACATCACTGTTGCCTTCTCAACACACCACTAAAACACCCACCACCACCACCAACTCAACCCTCCAGCACACACTACTGTATCTCCCCCCACTGCATCAATAGCAGTCACACACACAAACACACACGCAACCCCCCCCCCCCACACACACACACAGGCTAGTGTAGAGAGATGAGAGGATGGGGTGATCTAAATGACAGGGCTGATGAGGGCTTAGTATGCAGACTCACTCCCCCCATTTCTCTCTGTGCCTTTAGACTTGAGAAGGAAGATATGAGGAAAACAACCAATCAGAATAGAGAGCAGATAAACCCAACAGTAGATAATTAATCAGATCACTGTAAAAGTAGAGAGAGAGATGGAGCCTCAGCATGTGAGGCCCCTGAAGGCCCAGCTGTAGCTAAGGGCTCCTCACCTCCCCTACACAGTATTACACTGGGCTGAGTGACGACACTGAGCCAGACAGTTAAACAGGACCCTGAGTGTTACAGTTCTTAACCTCAGAACATTCAGATGGACCAAAGCTGCCATCTGCTAGCTATCTGGAATTAGTTGAACTGTATATTAATAATATCCAGTTTCCTCAAAATAGTAAACAGCCAATCCAAAATGATGATAATCATCAAAATGTGATCATCATAGTGGTGATGGAGACAGGAAGATAAAGGTGCTCATAAAGACATACAGAATAAAAGTAGATTAAAGTGGAGCACATAGTAACACACTGCAGCATAAGACATTATCACGGGAGTAAAGGCTAGACTGCACAGTAAGTAAATCTCTCTTCAGAAGCTCAACTTTCCATTACTGTGTTTCCCCAGCAGTCCACTGATGTCCCCATCCACACACACACACACACACACACACACACAAACATACACACACACACACATACACACACGCACACGCCTTTGTCTCCTCCACCCAACTCTTCACTCACCAACATCCCACCATTAGCACCCAAACCCACCTACAGCACACCACACCACATCACTGTTGTCTTCTAAAACACACCACTTAAACACCCCCCACCACTAACCCTCATCACAGTCATCCCAACTCAACCCTCCAGCACACACTACTGTATCCCCCCCACTGCACCACTACCAGTCACAAACATACACACATACAGACTAGTGCAGGGAGATGAGAGGATGGGGTGACCTAAATGATGGGGCTGATGAGGGCAGACAGGACCGTGAATGTTATAGTTCTTAACCTCAAAACATTCAGATTGACCAAATCTGCCATCTGCAAGATATCTGGAATTAGTAGAACTAGAATTTTATTAGAATATTAATAATATCCAGTTTTCTTAATATAGTAAACAGCATATAGTGGTGATAGATACAGGAAGACAAAGGGCAGCCCAGGTGCCCACAAAGACAAACAGAATAAAAGTAGATTAAAATGGAGCACATAGTAACACACTGCATAATACATTATCACTGGAGTAAAGGCCAGACTGCATAATATGAAGACTTGTCTTTGGCAGCTCAACTGCCCATTACTGTGTTTCCACAGCAGTGCATTGATGTCACCATCCACACACACACACACACACACACACACAGGGCTAGTTCCTAACAAAGGCGACCTAGGCCATTTAGATAGACCAAACCTGTTATCCGTTAGCTGTCTGGAATTAGTTGAGCTGTATATTAATGATATCCAAGATTCATTACATTGACCCTGTAACTCACAGTAGAAAGTAGTAGTTTATATTAACTCTATAAAAGAAATATATGTTCCACCAGATTTAGTCAGTTTCTCAATAATCCAAAATGATGACAACTAAAATGTGAAATTCAAAGGACTGTGCTAAGGAGGTGCTCACAAGGAGATGTAGGACACAAGTACAATTAAAATGGACCAGACAGTAGCACACTGGAGCATAGTACATGGAGCCACTGGAGCTGAGGATTGATTGGCCAGTATGAAGATCTGTTTTTATCAGCTCAGCTGCTCACTGCTGAATTCCCCCAACAGTCCATTATCACTGGAGGGAACATTCCATTACCACTGGAGGGAATGCCAGATTACCCAACATTCAGCAGCTCAGCTGCCCATTGCTGCCCCCCTCCACACACACACACACACACACACACCTGTCTCCCCACACATTTTTCTCAGTACAAAGTCATTTTATTTAATTACTCTTCAACCCTATAGAGGGAAAAAGTCCACTGATGACACCACCCCCCCCCACACACACACACAATTCTGCTCTCCACACCATACCAGCATTAGCACTCCTACATCACATCACACTACATCACAGTTACCTCTCTACCACCACTAAGCCTCACTACTGTCATCCCAACTCAACACTGTTACCCCCCCAGCACACACCATGCTGCAATGATGATGCAGTGCAGGGGCAGTGATGGTGCTGAAGGTAAAGGTGCTGTTAGGCAACTGGAGAGTTACAGGTTTGAGCCTGACTCCTTCTGATCATCGAAGTGTCTTTGAGCAAGACACTGATCACTGTTGAGCTCGGTATCTGGAATTAGTTAAACTGTATATTAATCATATCCAAGATTTATTACATTGACCCTGTAGCACACATTAGAAAGTATACATTCCACAACTCTGTAAACTCTGTAAAAGGAATATATGTTCCATTGTTTTCTCAATAATCTAAAATTATGATAACTAAAATGTGAGGATCATGGGAGTTTACCAGAGAGATGCTCACAATCAGATATAGAACATGTAGAACATGCAGTAATACACAGCTATGATGTGTGTGTGTCATCCTACAAAAAGAAACACTCAGAAAGTCATCATTTAATTATGACCTTTATGCATATTTACACAAAGACAGAATTTGTATAGCATAGATAAAGTAATAATGCCTTTCTTGTTATCTGATTAGTTTGAGGGATGATGTTGCGCAAGTGGCTGCAGTGTCTGTATCACACCAAATTTCCACAGGGAGTAGGGTCTGATGACCAGCAGTCATTTCCCCATCCTACCCTCTCTCTCTCCTACTCATTTCATGTCACTCTTCACTGTCCTATCTGAAAAAGATTCACAGTAGTTTCTCATTGCAGTCATTGTCTTGAAAAATATATCATTCAGTAAAATGAAGTTGTGTTTAGTGCTGTATTCTCATCAAATAGTCCTGACAATCACATCACACATAGGTTCTCAATAGAATTTCAACTTGGTCAATTTCTTTGCAGTGCCTGTATTCAGTTTAGTTTACACTATAAGTTTAAAGCAAACATTTCATAGCTGTATGATGGAGAGTGGAGATGGTTTTGCTTTGGTCCTGCTTTGAAGCTCACCCACACACTCTGACACGTTTTCTACATGTTCACATACATCCACACACTCACAGTGAGTCTCCAACCAGCCAGGCTTTTAGGAGCAGGGAGAGATGGGGGAGACGACACTTTCACAAACATGCATCCTCAGCACATACACATTCTTAGTGCCGATAAAGGCTCCCTGGGTCCAACTCTCTTACCAAACATTCAGTCAGGCATTTCCCTGCCCTCTGTCATACAGACACACAGGCTATATCCAAAGGGCACAGATTCACATACTTATATATGCATAAAATATATTTTCAAATTAGAAGATTACTGAATACGCATTACGTATATTGCCAATTACTGAGCACATAGCATTTGCTTTTCAAAGTTTTACAAAAGTCAGGGGTAGATTTATCAAAAGCCTGCACCCATCAAACAAATAGAAACCTGACCTGGATGTAATTTGATTTACTGACCTGTGCTTGTCCAGAGCCTTGAGCCAGAGAAAATTTGGAATGTGGATCCATGAATAAGTATCCTTGATACATTTGGTATTAGAGATATACATAGAAAAGTTGTGGACAGGGTCACATGCAAACCTTCAACCCACACAAAAGGCAACTTATAAATAGATTTCTGTGAAAGTCAACGGCAAGTTCATCTTGTGGACTCTCAACTGCCCCAAACTGCCATCATCCTTAGTTATGTCATCATGTTGTGACTATTGTAAATTTCTTTAAAAGGAGAAGAAAGTTCAGAACATTGACTTATAGAGATGCATATATCTTATTTTCTATATTTTCATGTTCATGAACATAATGAAAACACCAATACTGTACAATGCATATAAGCACATTAGCACATTTTTATAGATACAGTGAACGGGCATTTAGAAACAAGAATAATAGTTTCCATGGTAGTTTTACTGAGTTGAATGACATAATGTCTTAGAATGCAGACATGGCTACATGCATAGCTTACTTGCTACTTTAGTGTTCTACTTGTCATGTAATTCTCTTCTCTTTATTTCTTTCAAAGGTGTTCATGTCTTCCAGCAGTATTATGGCTGTGAATTGGATGATGTGACTGGAGCCACGAAAGGATATTCTCTGGAGGGGTATGATGGAGAGGACTTGATATCACTGGATCTAGAGAACTTGAGATACACCGCTGTAGTGAAACAGGCAATCCCTACTAAACATAAGTGGGAAGCTAACAGGGGTCTGATTGAATATAACAAACAGTACTTCAGCAGTGAATGCATTGATTGGCTAAAGAAGTATGTTGCATACGGGAGCAGCACTCTGGGGAGAAAAGGTAAACACCACACAACACATAGCCCATCTGATTTACAGCATTGTAAACAACAATTTTTAGAACGTGGGGCATCTTAAGCTTGTCGGTTAGCTGTCATAGTTGTGTACTGTCTAGTCAAATGTAAAGCATTTTGCCCCCCAATCTCTTTCATATATTACAGGGCTTCTATGAAGTCTAAATGATTTTGTACTTTATTTTGTTCTTTGTCCACTGTTCCCCTTTTCTTCCAGCTCCCCCAAAGGTCTCTGTGTTCCACAAGGACTCCTCCTCTTCTGCTGTGGTGTGCCATGCTACTGGTTTCTACCCTCAGGGAGTGATGATCACCTGGAAGAGAGATGGAAAGGAGATGACAGATGACATTGATGTCGGGGAGACACTGCCCAATGCTGATGGAAACTTCCAGAAGAGAGCTGTGCTCAACGTGCAACTTGAGGATAGGAAGAGCAGCAAGTACACCTGTGAGGTGACACATAGTAGTGGGGAGCCAATCACCATGATCCTGAACGAAGATGAATTAAAGCGCAGCAGTAAGATCTTTTTTGTTTTGTGACAGTGATATAAAATGTCATAGGAAATTTACATGAAAGCAAGTTAGATACATACAGTCATTAATATACATTTTTGGGCCCAAAGGTGGTACTGAGTTGATGTTGTATTTGTACACATTGATTGTTTGTCATTATGTGCCTCTTATGGGCGTGTCTTCCAATAAACAGACCCAGACTCTGTTCCTCTTGGTCCCATCATTGGTGTGGTGGTCGGGCTCCTTGTGGTCATTGCAGTCATTGCTGGGTTTGTTGTGCTGAGAAATAAAAAGAAGTCTGGTAAGTGTGATGGAGATGATTTTTGGAGGTAGTTTAAGTATGAGTGCAAATTAGAATGTTAAAATAGAACACTTGTTTGATGGGAAGTGGACTATTAAGTGATCATGTGTAATTGCAGAAGCATGTGCAGTATATTAATAATCTGACTGTGTAGAACAAAAGATTTTAAATGTCTTTATTTTTGTTCTCTAGGCTTTGCTCGTGCTAACAGTAAGTACCCCACACCTTTCATGGTTTTGACACACATTCGAGACTGCTAATAAAATATTTATGCTTCTCTGCATAGCTTGCAAGGTTTCTCATCAAGAAGGCTACTTCCTGCTTTCTCCATTCAAAATTAAATTCAAATTCAAATTCAAATAGAAAACATGTTCCAGCTCCCTGTCATTGACAGTATTATATCTTTTTTCAATGCTTTGTTTCTCGTATTGTTACGTAGGCATGTCAATGCTTCCAGTGAGTGTTTTTCTTCTGTAATCATAATGGAAACTTGTGAAATCCTTGCAAATATTTTTCATCTCTTGGATGCTGTGCTGGCTTTGTGTTTTTGTGTCTGATAAAAAGAAGGTTAAATAAGTGGAACTAATGTATATCTTTTCTGTTTTTAGCTGATGAAAGCTCTCAGTCATCGGGTGAAAAAGCATAAGGATCGTAACCTGTTTTTTTTTTTTTTTTTTTAAATCTGTTGGCTGTAGTCTTTATCCTTACTGTTCATATGTACTTATATGCTTATCTTCACTGGATAGAGAGAAGGTGGCAAAAGAGGTTTGACCTGGTAAAATGAAGATATTCATGAGACTCTCAGAGATTGGCCTCTTATGATTATGAAAGCAAATATAATGATTTCTAAACTGCTGTTCAAGATTAAAATCTTCAAAACATTTAAAAAGAAACAGTACAGTTGCAGTTAAATGGGTGGTGGTGGTGTAATGGTTGAGGAACCTGGCTAGCATGCAAGTAGCCTGGAAAATTGGGGGTTTGAATCCTGGCTGCCACCATTGTGCCCTTGAGCAAGGCACTTAGCCCTAAATTGCTCTAAGGGAGACTGGCCTGATATAATTGATAGTTGACAAATATGTAAGTTGCTTTGGATAAAAGCGTCTGCTAAAGGCATAAATGTAATGTAAGTCACAATGTAATGATATTCTACTATTATGTTCAGAGTGGGATGTGGTATACATATACTATAGTAAGATTTTCCAGCTGTGTATTGGAAAGTTAGAATTGTGCTGACCGTGCCACTTGAGTATAGGAAGAACAAGTACACCTGTGAAGTAACCCACAGTAGTGGGGAGTCCCTTGTCATGATCCTGATTGAAGGTGAGATAAAGCCCCACAGTAAGATCAATTTTGTTTCATGACAGTTATCCAAAATGTAATTTAGGAAATTTACATAAAATGCAAGTAAGAAACATGGGGATTACGGACGTTAATATACATTTTTGGGCCCAGTGGTGGTACTGAGTTGATGTAGTATTTGCACGCATTATTTGTCACTGTGTTCTTTTCATACAGATGCAACACTTTATAATCCTGTGAATCTGGAGTGTTAGAGCAGAAAAGACTGGGCCCTGAAAAGCTATTGATATGTTATAATTGTGAGAACAATTAGGGTTAGTCCCTCATACTTTACCTTTACCAGCCCACACTGCCCACACACACCAACCACACACACATACACACGCACACATATATGCACACACATACAGATACGCACACAGGACTAAGCACAGACACATACATTCCAGCACATAACCATGCACACTGGCAGTGCATACAATTTTGACAAACATATGCATTCAAGTACATACATACACACACACAGATGCACTCACACATTGACCAACTTTGACATACACACATGTGACGATGCAACTTCGCATGGTCGCATCATACTATTAATTTAATTAATTTGGTAGAAATAGTTAGTTTTCTGTTTATTTTTTCTGTCTCAGTGATGATCTCTTTGGTTTAATAACAGTAATTTATAGTGCACGTGGGTTCTGTTATTGTTGTTACTTTGTATGTTCTTTTTCTTGTGTTCATGATTTGCACTGTGTTGCATGTGTCGCACAAAAGGGGGTGTGTGCTCCTCAAATGTTTCGCAGGTGCGGTAAAGGTACCCTGGTCATTATTGACCTAATTAACTGAGCCTGTTAATTGAGTCACGAGACCTCACCTGTTATTTAAGTCCAGGTGCTGGGATGTGAGGGAGGCTCTTGTTTGTTCGCCAGTGGCCGTGATCCTCACAGCTGCCGAGAGTCGTGGGTTTCCTTATCGGTGTTTTCTTAGAGTCAGTTGCGTGACTCACTGCAAGTCATTTTGATTTTTGTCAGCTTGTTTGTTGTTCATTGTTGTCTGTCCTATCTGTTAAACTTATCTGAACTAACTGTCTAACTTCTTTTGTCATCCTTAGTGTTTTTGTAAATATTTTTCACATGGTTATTTTGGGGATAAAATAATAAATAAAATACTTCTGATGTGTCTACTACTCCACCTGTGTCTACTATTACACCACAAGGCTACCTCCTTTACAACACAGTCATACGTACATACGCACATACGCATGCACACATATATAGGCCTACATTAATGAAATTTCTCACCAAAAACACATTCAGATTTATAAAACGTATTTAAAACATATTTAGATACCCAATAAAAATCTAAACTCACATACAGACTATGCGCTCCAGATATGATATGGATGCATACACACAACTTATTTGTTGTTTCATAAACTTTCCAATTGAAAATAAACTTGTTTGTAACTGAAAATTATGACTTATTGACTTTTTTTTAAATATATAAGTTGTGTTCCTCCAATGTCACTACATGACATGACATGACAAGTTCTCAAAAAGTGTGGCAAAACCTGGAATTTTTTTCTGTAAAAAACTACAATTCATGCCATAGTGGGTTAAGTCTTTGGTGACATGCCTATTGTACAGTGTTCTTGAAATTGATTTGATGTGATTTTTTTTTCTTGTAAAAAAAATCACATTGTTTCTCTGTATTTTTCAACCTGAAAATGAGACCCTCATAAATAATGGAGTACCTAAATCATGCAGATCCCCTTTTTTGGTAGGTTAGGGACACCCTGTTGTAATGTGTAATAGCCTGGTAGGGTGCAGATTATAGTTTATCAAAATTTCTTATTCTGTATTAGATACAGAATTTGCAGGGTCAATATACTTGCACTGAAACTTTCTTGCACTATGGTTACCATAGCATCCTGCATAATCCCTTTCACACTCCTTAGTACCCTAAACAGCAAATGATTAGAATTCTTTCTCTGTATTTTAGTAGTGTGCATATATGTGTGTCTGTGTGCTTGTGTATGTCATGTTATGGATGCTACAGGATACCTGAATTTTCTACAAGATAAATAAGGCATATATCTATTTTGCCACAATTTTCCTACAAGGCCACTGTGACTTGAAGTTGTAGACCATGTTCAGGTGGCACCTATATCTTGCATGCAGCTGCCCTTCTCCCGTAAGGCATCCTGGGCGATCTGAGAGTGCTGACTGTGGCTCAGTGAAGGTTGTGTTGCTCATTAATACCCTGTGCCAACTGCAAAATGTGACAGTGGAATTCACCCTAATAATACTGTTCATAAGTGTGGGGCTGAACAAATCTATCAGTCCCTTCATCTGTAAACCTCATAACCACCTGAATCCCTTCCTTTATTTCTAGATAGGGAGCCCTGTTATATAACACCCTCTCTGTTCAGTGCCTCCCTGCTTCAGCTTTTAAGTTCACAGAGGTCTTCACAGGTTTTCATCATCTAGAAGCAAACAAAACTAGCTAATTCAACTTAACAGTGGCCGATGCTGTCAATGAGCTAAAGACAAAAGAGGGTGAGTAAGTTTGAAGTCTTGAATGTAGTTGAGTCTTAAGATTATCCATACTGAGCTCCTTCTATAGGCCTACTTGGCTCATCGTTGTACGCCTCCAGAGACAAGCTGGACCCAGCAATGGAGAATGTGGAAAGAGGGATAGCAGTCTCATCATCAGACAATGACAACACTAAACAAAAGTCTACCTTTCCAATGCAAAGCCCACCATATAATCAGTGTAGAATAGCTTACACTCGGGAGAAAGAGGGATATGAATTTCTTGAGGTCAACAGACTTCTGCCCACCTTTCACTTGGAGGCTCACTTTGTCTCTTCTCTTGATCCTCATGATTTCTGTTTTCACTTTGTGTTCCAGCTGAAGATAGTGTTGCCTCTGCTGCACTGTTGTGTTCCTCTGATGTTTATAGCTCATCTTGTAGTTTTAAACTCATGGTTTCACAAATATAGGGCAGGCCCTACTACTAAGGGAAGAGAAATGACGGGTGGGGCACTAACAAACAAGGCAATGTGTCTTTTTATGCCCATCTTTAGTAATGTCTTTCCCCAGAGTCCATAAAAGATAACACACACACACACACACACACACACACACACACACACACAGACACACACACACACAGCATAATGGGCCCATATGATTAAAAAAAATAAAAGAATCAGATCAGATCCAGGGGATTTGGGGGAAAATGAGGGTTCTGTGTGGAAAAATATTTTAACATCATTATTATTGTTGTTTTGATGGAGTGATAGGGGACAGGTGGGGCTCAGAAATTCCTTACTGCTTAAAGTAAGGAATTACAAAAGTTTGAGAACCACTGTTAAGTTAGAGTGTTGGTAGGGAGCTCCACCCAAACAAGCTTTTAGTATAACTAACTTTTGTCTATGGCCACATAGCTGACAGTATGTGGGAGACAGGTTTTCTTGTGAAACATGAAAAACCAGATCAACAACTTCTGAAGCCTAATAACTTCCTGATCCTAACCCTTCATTTAAGTCAAACACACACACACACATCAACAAGGTCCATCCATTCAACAATTCATTATTAACACCATTTAGAACAATTTTATTTTTACAGTTCTGTCAATTATGTACAGTGCTCAAGTTCACTTCTACAGTGATTCACATGTAAAGCTCTTCTCAAAATAAATTTGACCTCAGTGGAAATTCAAAAAGGGGTTTTTTGAATTTTTAAATCTATATCTAAATATATAATATATAAATATAACTATAACCTAAAACAATGTAGCAGGAAAAAAAGGAGGCGGAGTGTCACCTCATGGCCCTGAGTATTTTTTGGCAGGCTATCCCACATACTGTCACATAGGGTCACCTAATATACTAGTTAAAATAAGACAATTTCAAAGGTTACAGAGGAAGATTGATTGGTTATTGGGATACGAGGGTATGTTGTCTTTTAGCCGGTTGTAAAACACCGCAGTGTCTGAGACATTTCACATTATTTAGGCTATTATCACTCAATGACGGAATGTATTTTAATTGCACTGGGTCTATGGCTATTTTGTGTCTGCTTTTGTACACGTACCTCTGCAAAAACACAAAATCACGCAAGCATTTTTTGTATTTTTACAAGTTCTATATATTTTTTAGCATTTTATAATTTTCTTAATCTGCTTGCCTACCCTGACTGCACATCACTGCTATGTAGGTCAATGTGTCAAGGGGTTCATGTGCATTGCCGACATTTTTACAATTTTTCTTCCAGAATGACATCATTCATAACTTTTTTTTTAACTTGACCAAAAATCTATTAAATAAGAACACCAGTCTGATTAGCCATTTTTGGTTCGTGTCAGCCAGCTGAAAGATCATTTTGGCTCTGGCTGTAGGTGTCATCCACAGCCTGCTTGTGGCCAGACATACTGCCCTGGCCCAGAGAATGTGTCTGTCCATCAGCCCCAACAAACTCCCAGTCCAGCTCCAGGGAGAGGGGGACGAAGCCTGAAGCCTCACACTGTACTGACACAGCCTGGTCCGGCACAATGAGAGGGAGCGGGGAGGGAAAGATGGAGAGGGGCTCTACAGTGGGGTAGGAAATGATAGGACAGGAACACAGAGCAAAATCATCATTTCATGGTGAAATTGTTGTTGTAATTACCACACTGTTATGCTCTCGTGAAAATGCAAGATGCATTTTGTTGCCAACATTTTGCCACTACTGATTTCAGAAAAGTGGCATAGGCTTGGAAAATAAGGCAAGTCAGAGACAGCCAAAGTAAAAGGCAACATGAAACAGAAGTAAGATTATTGTTTTCATCAGTAGCAGGCTACGTTTGACAAACTTGTGCTAGAACTGGGTGTAGGGCAAAATGGAGAGCCTGCATATTTGAAAGCCATTTACGAGAGACCTGATATCAGCCTTGATAATGTGTGGAAAGCGATAGTTTAATTGGTTTGTCTTTATGTGGGCTACGCTACAGCATTGCGTCGGTAGTATAACAGTTGCCTAGACTTCCAAAATCAATATAGTAAAACTCGATGCATCGCGCAGAGACAGGCTACTTCATTTCCCCCGGTTAAAATTGGAGCGTGACAGGACGGGGATAAAAAAAAAATCCTGCTACGGGATGGGCACAAGACAGGTGATTTTTCATTGGAGCAGAATGGGACAGAAATACACCAGTGTGCTGTGCCCTATAGGCAGTCCAGTCCAATCTGTAGTAGCACCTACATGAACACACGCGAGGGAGCTCATGCACAACACTAAAGTAGTGCATGAGCTGAAAGGGGAGCACCCATCAATGACCATGAGGGAAACGGTGCCGGAAATGATGCTAACTGGCAGAGGCTAACCAGCACCCCTGCTTTGGCCAGATTTAATGAGGGAGGTAGCCCAAGGGGACCACTGATGACTGAAAGGAAAGAAAGGGTTAATTTCACCTTGTGGCTTTTTCAAAGAGTGCTGTAGTAGGTGGATGGGGGCACAGCAGAAAGAGGCAGCAGAATCTGAATGAAGACAGACATAATATGAATACTTTGTCAAGAAAAATGTGTGCTATGTGTTATAAAAATTCTACATATTTGAAGAGGCTTAAAATTTTTATGAATTTAATTTCTCTCAGTTGCTTTTATCAGCTATAAAAGGCTGAGATATCACCATACTATCTTTGCCAGAGTCAGGCCAAGTAATCAAGAAACAATTATACCATCTACATATTTTCAAACTTTTTGTGCTTGCAGGACACACATGCAAAAAATTCTCATTGTGCGGCATTCACTCACCAGCGACATAGTAAACCCTGGAAGGGTCTATGCCAGCAGGACAGCTCAACTGCTTGATAGTGCTGTCATCTTGGTCTTCTGATGTACATGAGAGACTTCTCTTGTTACGGGTGCAGAGAAGCCCCCTCTTCCTAGCTTCTCCTTGACAAACCAGCACTCAGTCATAGGACATCTATTTGTAGAAGCTGTTGAGGTGGAAAAAAAGCACTTCAGACAGGTCTATTAGAAAAAAACAAGATAAAACAGAAATGCATTAGGCTATATGTGTAAGGTTTTTGGGAAGAAGGCAGGACCCAAACACACAACAAACTTGAAGACCAAAATGCTTTACTTATTAGTAACATAAACAATAGGAACATGCTTCCAACAACACCAATACGTGTTCTAATGAAATGACAAGAGAGGGCATCTGAGGACATGTAAGACGCACACACGTACTCACACACATTTTCCCATGCACACTCCCTCATCCACCTGCATGCTCTCAGAGCCACGCACTAATGACACATAAAGACATAGCTCATGTCCTCCTTTCCTGCTGTGTGAAACCAAAGTCAAGGCCCCTCTTCTGTCTGACCTCATCTCTCGGACTCTCTTTTTAGGAGTATAAAGCAACCAAATAATGTATCCTATATACTACTTAACATTTACCTTAAATTATCATATCATATATGTTAACCAAAATTCACCACAGGGTCAAAGGGGGCGTGGGTTGGACAGGCCGCAGGAATGGGGGTGTTTCATTAATTATATTATTATTAGTGTCGTTGTTGTTGTTAATTGCTCAGACTTGTGGAAGAAAAGATTTGAGACATGGCACTAACAATTCAACCAAATACAAAGTAGGCCAATTTATTCAATTTGTGTGTGTGTGTGTGTGTGTGTGTGTGAGAGAGAGAGAGAGAGATTATGACTGGTGTTTTTTTATTGCAGGTGTTTGTTGTGTTTTTGGACTCTTTTACCATTTTTGGTGTAGGCTACCATTTAAAACAGTTTGGCTTAAGACAATACATCCTCAGGGTAATCTCCTCCAATCTGGGGTTTTTAGGGGGCTTTCCACTTTGGGTGAATGAAAGGATGCTTAATTGCTTTTTAGACAGATGCATTAATCCATGATGCAAGACACTTAAATTTATGTATTGCCAATAAAATTTGTTAGCCTGTTTGGAGAGAGATGATTATAATGTGAGAATGTCAGTTATCCTGTCATAACAAAACATGACTAGGCCTAGACTACTTGTTCAGAACAGCCGTTGTTGTCAGTGAACAGGCTGTAAAACACTTGGCTAAATTCAGACTACAGACACTCAGCATTTGGGGGGGGGGCGAGTACTGTATATCAAAAATGTTGTCATGAGTGTAAACAATGGTTCTAAGTCTTCTAATTCTTTCTAAGCACTGAATTTAGTAAATAGTTTCTTATTCACATTACACAGATTTCTTAGCAATTATACATGAATGCGGTTTGGTGCCCCACTCCATGTGCCTCTCCACACAGAAAAATTATAACATGGCCTTTAACTTAACCTATCAGATTGTTGCTCCTCTCCTTGTGAGTAAACTAGTGATGCAGAGCTCAAATTGGGGGTTGGGGGTGGGGGGTGACTTAAGACAGCATAATCCATAATGTGAAATAGTATGTCAGGCTTGAGTTGGGGGGGGTACTGTATATCACAAATGTTGTCAAGAGTGTAAACTATGGTTCTATGTCTAAAATAATTATTTCCTCTATATACTGAATGTTTTTAATAAAAAAGGCGACTTGTTATTTGTGCAATTAACAAGGCGTGTCCATAATGGCAACTATCTCATAGGAGTTTACCATCTTTCTGTTTCATATAGCAAAGTGAAATTTATGTACAACTGCATTGTTGTGATGTTTCATTATTGTATTGCACTTAAAACAGCCAAACTTCAGCCAGGGAGACATAGACGTACCCTCGTGGTAGCAAATAGTTTTGCTCAGCCGGTACAGTCTGAGCCATAGGGCCTCAGTAGTTCTTCTCCCAGGTTTGGTCGTACCAATCACAACACTCTGTCTTTTGGGAACAGTTGTTGGGCGGGCTTAGTATTATGACGACAGGGCTGCAAAGGTGCAAAAAAACAACTAAGACAGCTGTGATTGGTTGTAGCGCTATCCTGTTGCGTGCAGAGGCAGTTTGAAAGACAACTGCTGATTCCGCCCCTAGGATCTATCGGCTAGCCAAACTGTACATTGTTCTACAATTTATCACACAGGGTCGCTGGAGTCACTTTCTGCTGTTTATGTAGGGGTATACCAGAGGGCTCATGTGCCCATAGGGCATTCATTCTGCAATCCATCCACACACATGCGACTGACAAACACAATTATTAGTTGCATGCATGCACGCACACACACACTTGAACACTTGACATTCATTTGTTATTGTTGTTGTTTTGAAATGCTAAACACTAACTACATAATTGTATATCCTATCACAGTTCATGTAAGACTTAAAGGAGAAATCTAGTGTGAGTCAGCCAGTTGTTTGGGGTCACCAAGTTCTGTCTGTAGGAAAAAGAACCAGAAAATTTGATACAACAGAGACCTAATAGAGAACCAGTCACTGATATTAACTGAATGGGGCATAGCGAAATGAAACTGAAAGTGAGTCTCTGTGGCCCATTCAGTTAGTGTTAGCTGTCAATTCGCTATTTGGTGTATGTTGTATCAAATTTTCTTTAGCCTTTAGCAAAGGTGATACATGGTCAGCGACAAGACAAATGTCAAAGTTACTTTTATATCACATTTTATATCACATGCCAGGAGGCACACATAAACCTCCTCCAGAGTCAGTGATGGATTTGCCGTCTCATGCAGGTGTAGCAGGCAGACTCTGTCTGCTTGCGGTCTCATAGTTGCTCCCAGACCTTCCTCCGTTAACAAGGGGACGGGGCAATTGGTCCAATTATTCAATCTGGCCACCAGTATATAAGGAGCCTTTTGGTTAGCAGCATAGTAGACTGCATGTCTGAGAGGCCACCAGCTGCAATGTTGGGCTTCAGAATGTTTGTCAAGCTAATAATCTGTGTTTTTAATCATTTGTTTTTGTTTGTAGCCCCACACATGTCTGTGGCTCAGGCTAAGTGTAGCCATGTTCCATCCTTTGTATGGTATGTCATCTTGGCCTTATCCAAATTTCCTCATGTTAAATGGAGTCCTTTCTTGTAAACCTGTAGAAGCTGCCCTGCAATCTGAAGTGTGCGTGTGTAGATTGTGGAGTAAACTTATGAGCATAGTCTTAATGTGTGGGCTGTTGTTTTACAGGTAGCATGGCCTGTCCATCTGTGCTGCTCTCAGCGTAGGTCATGCTGCTTGTCTCGACTTAGTTTAGTCTTGTCTTGGTTTCGTCTGGACTTTGATCTGCTTGTCTTGCTTTAGTTTTGTCTTTCTTAGTTTTAGTTTATTTACTGTATGTAGTTTTTGTTTTTGCTTTATTTGTTTGCTACTAGTTGTTATGCATTTGCTTGCACTTGGCAACTGCTTGCATGGCACTCACTTGCTGTCCTGTATTTTACTTATTTGTCCATGATTTGTTTCATTAGTTTACAAGATGGTGGGGGTGGGGGTGGGGGTGGTTTTTCAGGCAAGGGGCTGCGTTAGTGGAGAGTATCATCTAGTGCTGGTGTGGTGTGCACCTGTTTAGTGCCACTCAGAAGGGTTGATGTGGACTGCTGTGTCACTGTTGGTCACTTTTTGCTGTACCTGTGTGCTTGTGAGGATCCCTGCATGCACTTTCTGTTAGTATGGCCCCATCAGGTAAGCCCTTGCCTTGCTGACCTTTTCTCTACACTCCCTTAAGGAGGACTGGTTATGGTCCCCTCACACTGTAAACATGGTACCTGTAACTCCATTTTATAGAAGAGAAACACTAAACAAAAGAGTTTTCTAACAATTTCCCTGTGTGTTAATTTGATTAACTTCCTAGGATGGTGTAGTTGGATCACCCCTTGATCCCAGTCTTGTATCTTCATCCTGTTACACAGGGCACTGAAGACCAGCGCTGCACCCATCTCAGGTGTCAGTCGTTCTTGCCATCTTAGACCTGGAACAGGTGGCCCTCTCCCTGGAACTAGTGGCACCATTCCACAGAAAATTCCTGTTCAGACAGATTTGCTGCTGATACTGAGGATGACTGAGGGAGGAATAGAAAGGGAGAAACACAGACAATGTTATAAGTGAAACTATGTAGAGCAGTGCACTTTGATGGTACAAAAACTATTGAAACTATTACAAACTTGCCTGGATAGGCCCCACACTTTTAAGGTTGCCTAGAATTACACAAAATACTAGAATAGAATTATACAAAATACCAGGTTTAAAGTTGGAGGAGTAAAACACTAGGGGGAGCTCTTGGTACATAAAACAGAGCGCTGACGTAACAGGAAGAGCAGGGACACCAGAGCAGAATAACTATTTCCAAAGGGCTTGGTAGTTGGGTTTTAAGTAGTGACTCAGTAGTAGTGAGTATGAGTAGTGTGTGTGGTGTGTACTGACATAAGAACAAATGCCTTGGTGTTGCAAAAATTGCTGCCTTTCTGTAATGACCACTGGTTCAAAAATAAGCAAAAATAAAGTGTCAGTAGATAGAATTATCCACAGTTAGAATATGTAGGCTAATTTATGCTATGGATACGGAATAAAATTTCATTACACTTATTTTTTTTTCTTATGTGCCACAAACTTGCAAACATTCCTAACATCCATCAACTGGTGCAAAATAATGTACAACAACTAAACCTATTTCTAGCCTTGGAGTAAGCAAGGTTATCGCTTAAAAGGCTGGCAGGTGCAGAGTATGAGGGTTTTTTCCGCCCTAAATTTCTATTTCTAATTTCTACAATAAGTCCACTGTGCAGGGTGTTCAGAACATTTTTATTTATTTTATCCTCAGCTATCAACGGAGCCCCGACAGAAACAAGAAAACCTCTACAACTTTCAGGTTCGCATCTGAAACATAAAAAGTTGTTTGTGTACTTTTAGGGGCTCCGTAGTTATCCATCCTGGTAGACACGACTCTTCTGCTTCGCAAGGGGGTACTTGGCGGTGCTAGAGCGGGTATCAGTTATTAGCCCACCTCACCAAATTTTAACGGCGGAGAGTGTGTTGTGCAATTCATTGACTCCTCCCTGCAGCATGTGTATGGGTCTCTCGCTGCAGGAAATTTCTTTCAGTTTCTGGAACCAACTCTACGCAGCAAACTCTGCCATAGCACAGATGACGCGTGTACGCGTGTAAAATGTCATTGGAGGTGGATCTCTTTCCGCCGATATTACGGACTGGTCACCACACTCAGCTTCATTCTGTGTGCAGCTGACTGGCCTGACGCAGAGACCGACAGGCTACTTATCTCCAACAAGTAAATAAGATATAGTTTGTAACGGCATCACTATATACACCTCAAGAAGGAAAATATGAAGCTCGTTTTGATTCTACTAGGCTTGTGTTGCTTCCAGCAAGCATGCGGGGGTAAGTTTATTTCTGGTTGAGTTTGTTGTTAAGGTTAGGATAGCCTACTTCTTTGAATGTGTCTAGCGGCATCTAGCTCTTCTGTCTTGTGGATTGTTAATGTTTTCGATTTATATCCTTTTGATTGTTATATTAGCCTATGTTGAAATATTGTTGTGAGACGTGGAAAAAAAACAAGACATGAGACAATGTGCCTTTTGTTTAGGCTTCATTTGTTCTTTTTTTGTTTGTTTGTTTTTTGTTTTTTTAATATTTGGGCGTTTTTCTATAAGTATCACCAAAGCAGGTTAACAGTACGGCACCGGTGGCCACATCCCTCGTAGGCCCAGGCTTACTGAACTCTTCCAATTTGTTTTGTTTTTATTTTA
This sequence comes from Tenualosa ilisha, assembly GCA_015244755.2. NCBI lineage: Eukaryota > Metazoa > Chordata > Actinopteri > Clupeiformes > Clupeidae > Tenualosa > Tenualosa ilisha. The sequence continues at coordinate 1,966,490 of PYXC01000090.1, read as the reverse complement.
CACAATGTAAAATAACCACAGAAAGACAATGACTGCTTATTTCGGCGAGTCCCCCTATTTTACAACATTATATAACATGTTGTATATAGACCAAATGGTAATATCAGACCATTAGGCAATAGAACAATAAAAGCTGTCTAATAGCAATATATAAAAACTGATGACAAATCATCAGTCAAATGGTCAGTAAGCAGTAGAGGAACAATTTTTGATCAGATGGTAGGCTATTATTGAGTTGAGTGAAAATTAATTTGGTTTGCTTGAAAATTGCTCTTAAATTGATCAGGAATATTTCTTTTGAATTTCGTAAATAAAACATCAGTGTCATACATAACAATTAGCAGTTTTTTAAAGTAAGTCTGAGTCGCACTGTGCATTCTAACTAATTAACTGCTTTCCTTTCAAGTTTTGTGTAAAACAAATTACTTGCTCAAATTGTATTGCAATGTGAAAGATGAAAATATCAAACCATTAATGACCATACTGGAATTACAAAATTTTCTTTACACCACTTAAACTACAAGCTGAGATGAGCACAAATCAGTTGGAATTTTTCCAATCGGTCAAAGTATGTGGCTACACACACACTAGCCATTGTATAAATTTGAAATATACAATATATAATTGTATAAATTACCTAATGTAAATTTACATTATACCATTGTGAGACCTGTCCAAATGGTAGGTAACAGGTCTCAAAATACAATGCAATGTGATGACAAGGTGATCCTTGTTGGTGTGTGAGTACTGTAATTTGCCCCTCTAAATCTGATATTTATAATGTCAAATCATTGTTGAGCTTAATTATATGCTTGTCTTAAACACAATTTTATCTGCCAATTGTGGCATCATAAATATAAGCAATCTCCATTTTTAGTGTTGACATGTTTCGACACTTGACCTAAGAGGACCCACACCAAATTACATGCTGCTACCCTTAATAGGGACAAAACTGTGGGGCTTTTCCCTTAAACAGCTATTTTTAGTAGTTGATCATTAATGGGTTAAGAGGAAGCAGGCAATTTGTGAATTTTAATCAGTAGGCTAATAGGCCTAATTTCCAAGGATCTTGCAGATGACACTAATCCATTTTCGGTAGATACATTCAAATCTGACCCAGTGTTTTTCTAATGTGTTTCCAGCAAGTCTGAGATAAAAACAGGAAATTGCTGCATTTTATTTTAGTTTCGATGATGAACAGTAGCCTAGGCAGCAACCTCTGCCACAGAACAGATTACGCCATACGTTTCTGAAATGTCATTGGCTGTGAGCTGAGTCTTTATTGTGGGCCATGCCTGCCATTCTCCTTATTCTGTGAAGTTTTTGAAGTTAACCATTTAGTTTGTGCATCGCTAAAGAGCAATATTGCTGAGGAGCAATTCTTAACAGATATAAGGAAAGGAAATATGAAGGTCACAATTGTCCCAGCAGTCTTTTGGTGGGCGCATCTTGTGTCTGGAGGTAAATTTGGGATCTTCATTTTTGGCACAGTCCGCACATGTTCTCATGACTTATTAAGGCAGCTACTGAGTTTTTACTGGATGTATTATTTTGAAGTCAAGGCTACATAAAACTACAATTAATAATCATTAAAGGAGTACTCTTCTCAAATAGTTTGCTGGCTTAAAACCTAGTCCTAGAACCTGGTTGTAATTTGTTATTAAGCTTAAGGTATGTAAAACCTTAGCCTACTTCATTCTTTCCAGGCAGATCAGCAATCAGTTTTGTATTCAGTAATTTAGACACATAGTTAACAGTTCTTTTTCCTTGATCTAGCATCAGTATTTGGACAAATGGCACAATCTAAAACATTGAAAGCAGCACAGACATAGAATAAGCATAGAAAATCGAAGGATGTAGCAAGAATGTGTGCTTATTGAGAAATGGTGATAGTGGTGCAGCTTGATGAATGATTCTTTCTTTGTTTATTATTATTGTTGTTATTATTATGTTTGTTTAGTGGTATTGGTACTTGTGAAGATGCTAAGAACCTATAAGCCTAAACATTTAAGTAAGAATAGACAGAAGTACAGATTGCAAAAAATACAGCCAATTACTTTTTCCTCCATAATTTTCAAAAAAGCCTGGTAATATTCTAATATATATATATATATATATATATATATATATATATATATATATATATTTACAGATGGTATGGCAACAAGCCAAAAACTGATCAAATAAGAAAATTTACTCTAATATGTTTATTCTAATAGTTTAATAATTGAATGTAAATGTATTCTAATTTTGTGGCTCAGCTCTACCCATCCCCCGTAATGCAGACTCTAGGGGCACTTTTCCATCACATGGTACCAGCTCGATTCTTCTTGGTTTGGTTAGTTTTCCATTACAATACGGTACTTCCTTTATGTGCATGTGGTGGTTGGGGTGAAAGGTAGGACAAATTGGCATTTACTACACTTCGTTTATGAACAAAAGTGTAAGCTAATTATTTATGCTCATTAGCCAAATTTTACAGAACTTCAGGAAACAGGTTTATTCGTTACAATGGCGCGTCAAGGAAGACATAAGGGTTTCAGCCCGAAAGCATCCACCATTAAATCTAACTCAAACAATGAAAGTGTTCTACTTAAATACGCTTAACTGAGGGGACAGTTGAAGTACAATACAAGAAAAGGTGATTGGTTCTTTACCTGGTGCCATCGTGTCTAATGGCCCAGAGACACACCTATGGCAATTAGCATTATTAAATGGTTATCCAGTTGTATGTAGACACCAAGACTCAGAAATATTACTTATGGATTGTCCTGACCAGTCATACACTTTGACTATTGTACTCCTTGTACTGAGACAATAAAGATGATACCAAACATGAATAGATTCACATTTCATAACATACAGATATACATTCCAAATCTATCTGGAGTAAGTTTGTCTTTGCAATGTAAATATGAACAAAAGGTTCTCCCCAGCCACAGGGGTACCAGCAGTTAATTTACATTGATCCCCGGGGGAGGATGATCCCTATTGTTTCATTGCCATGCCAAATGGTGGCGGCTCCTGGCCGTCTTAGGCAGAATACACTTCTAAAATTATTGCTATCACCATTCTGGGCTTAAATCTGAAACTTAAAGGTATGGAGGTTTGAAAACGGCTGAAAATAAAATTAATTTTATTTTGTCAGTAGAAAAATTACACATTTTCTTACTTCTGGAGTAGTACGGTAGGGTATTGAATAAATGCAGTAAAAAAATAGTGATGGGAAACTGTTTAACTCTGTTTTGTCACTGTAATGATGTTTTAGCAAAATTCTGTAAGATGGTATATAATGTGCAAAATATCATGGTTGCACAATGTGGTTACATTGTCTGTTTCCTCTTTCAGTGACCCACACTTTGCAGTACTTCTACACTGGCACATCTGGCATTCCAAACTTCCCAGAGTTTGTAACTATGGGTGTTGTGGATGGCCAACAGATTGACCACTATGACAGCATTACACGGAGGGCAATCCCAAAAGCTGAATGGATCACTGGTGCAGTAGATGCTGATTATTTTAACCGCAATACCCAAACATATGCTGGAAACGAGCCAACATTTAAAGCCAACATAGATATCGCACGAAAACGCTTCAACCAGTCTGAAGGTATTTCCATTTTTTTCTGGTATGTTTTCCAGTCAAGAACTATGAACGATAATTGACAGCCAATAAAGAATTGAATGTCAGCTAGAGTGACCTGGAAAGGTATACTGAAACTTTCAGTGTACAAGCCTATTTTTCAGTGTTAAATATTAAAGAGCATTGATGAAGATGAGACAAAAACCATTGATTTTAAAATGCAGTCGAGACTGACTCAAGACCAAGTCTTTGAGGAGTCGAGACCAGGACCAAAAAAGTCAGTTTTTATGATTTTGTTGGATTTAATGTCAACCAAGTTGATGGGGCAAAGTAATGAATATGCAAATACACCTATTAATGATAACCCTTGAATTTCAATATTATCCTGTTTTATTATCTCTGCCAAGGAGGTTACGTTTTCGCCGGCGTTTGTCTGTTTGTTTGTGTGTTTGTCTGTGTACAAAATAACTCAAAGTACTGCTTGGATTTGGATGAAAGTTTCGGACAAATTGGGTATTAGGACAAGGAGGTAATGAGACAAACGAAAGTCACCCGAAAGCTAAGACAAGGAAATATGACGAAGCGTATGTGGTGCTTGGCTTCACTGTGACTACGGTGCAAAGGTATACTAATAACAATTTTATAGACAAATAATATAATAATAATAATAAAACATTTATAGTCGCGGCAGAGCGTGGGGTGTGTGAAATGAGAAGAAAACAATTGAGAAGCACTGGTTTAGGGTGTGATTGTCCTGAATATGACGATATCAAAATCAAATATTAAAACTGCGTGGGTAAGCTATTCTATGTCTAAGCAGCTTATTTATTTATTCTGTGGCTAAGCTCATGTCATGTAGCAGCACACAAATGATCTGCTGTTCATGCTTTGACAAACTTTAACAAAGTGGTTAGAGCTATGGAATTCCGTAGCTTGAAATTCACCACTATGTGGCAGTAGAATCTAGCAACACAATTGATTTATATAAGGTTAAAAATAATAGTTGAAAAAAGTTCGTTTTCTCATGGACCGTTTATTACAGTGACTAGTGGCACTATGAACTTTACATTGTGCAGTGAAATTAATGGCCTAAGCAATTGATTTTTTTTTTGTTTGTTTGTCAATCAACTTTTGAAATTGCATTCGCTATACAGAAGGATTTTTTTCCCCTGCAGTATGTAGTCAAGGCCAGACGAGTTTAACTATAAAATGCTATGGAACACATAGTTGGAACACTCTTGACTACCAGAACTCTTCATGAATATTTTGAAAATATGCATATTCAAAAATATTTGTTGGGGAAAAAAAATATCTTGGTCACTCTTAAATTGAGTCTGTCTCCTCCCACTGTAGGTCAATGACAAGAACAAGTAGAAGTACAAGTTGTATTTTTACTTTAAATTTTAAGGCTAAACCGAGTAAGCCTATAAATCGTCTACAGATCGGTAGTGATTTAGACACCAGACTTGACAACACTATTAAAAGGGGGCAGTCTTTCGATATTAATGTAAAAGAATCACAGTCAATACAGAATAACAGAAAAGGACTCACAAAGTTGGTTTCTGTGGACTGAACACGTGCTAGTACAGGGAAATAAGAGGTTGAGATAAATCCACTTCCCCATTTTTCTTTGTGCCTTTAGGCTTGAGAAGGAGGCCGTGTGCCTTTTCCTGCTCAACCTTTAAAGAAAAGCCCAAGTCTAACTCTTCCAAGATCAATGCTAACGCTGATTCAAACAACCGCTGTTCCCTGGCCACTTAGTTGTTTTTCACTTTTGCAGCCCTGTAGTTATCATGCTAAGCCCACCCAATGCCCAAACATAGTGTGTTATGATTGGTCCTACCAAGCCTTGGTAGAAGACTGTGCTGAGGCCCTATGGTGTGTGGCTCGACGATTAAGAGCAGAGTGACGACACTGAGCCAGACAGTTAGACAGGACCCTGAGTGTTACACCTCTTAACCTCAAAACATTCAAATAGACCCAACCTGCCACCTGCAAGTTATCTGGAATTAGTTGTACTCTATATTAATAATATCCAGTTTCCTCAAAATAGTAAACAGCCAATCCAAAATAATGATAATCATCAAAATGTGATCATCATAGTGGTGATAGAGACAGGAAGATAAAGGTGCTCGTAAAGACATACAGAATAAAAGTAGATTAAAGTGGAGCACATAGTAACACACTGCAGCATAAGACAGTATCACTGGAGTAAAGGCTAGACTGCACAGTAAGAAAATCTCTCTTCAGAAGCTCAACTTCCCATTACTGTGTTTCCCCAGCAGTCCACTGATGTCCCCATCCACACACACACACAAACACACACACACACACACAAACACACACACACACACACACACACACACACACACACAAACACATACACACACACACAAACACATACACACACATACAAACACACACACACCTTTGTCTCCACCGCACAACTCTTCTCTCACCAACATCCCACCATTAGCACCCAAACCCACCTACAGCACACCACACCACATCACTGTTGTCTTCTGAAACACATCACTAAAACACCCCCCACCACTAACCCTCATCACAGTCATCCCAACTCAACCCTCCAGCACACACTACTGTATCCCCCCACTGCACCACTACCAGTCGCAAACATACACACATACAGACTAGTGTTGGGAGATGAGAGGATGGGGTGACCTAAATGATGGGGCTGATGAGGGCAGACAGGACTGTGAATGTTATAGTTCTTAAACTCAAAACATTCAGATTGACCGAATCTGCCATCTGCAAGATATCTGGAATTAGTAGAACTAGAATTTTATTAGAATATTAATAATATCCAGTTTTCTTAATATAGTAAACAGCATATAGTGGTGATAGATACAGGAAGACAAAGGGCAGCCCAGGTGCCCACAAAGACAAACAGAATAAAAGTAGATTAAAATGGAGCACATAGTAACACACTGCAGCATAGTACATTATCACTGGAGTAAAGGCCAGACTGCATAATATGAAATTTGTCTTTGGCAGCTCAACTACCCATTACTGTGTTTCCACAGCAGTGCATTGATGTCACCATCCACACACACACACACACACACACACAGGGCTAGTTCCTAACATTGGCGACCTAGGCCATTTTGATAGACCAAACCTGTCATCCGATAGCTGTCTGTAATTAGTTGAACTCTATATTAATGATATCCAAGATTCATTACATTGACCCTGTAACTCACAGTAGAAAGTAGTAGTTTATATTAACTCTATAAAAGAAATATATGTTCCACCAGATTTAGTCAGTTTCTCAATAATCCAAAATGATGACAACTAAAATGTGAAATTCAAAGGACTGTGCTAAGGAGGTGCTCACAAGGAGATGTAGGACACAAGTACAATTAAAATGGACCAGACAGTAGCACACTGGAGCATAGTACATGGAGCCACTGGAGCTGAGGATTGATTGGCCAGTATGAAGATCTGTTTTTATCAGCTCAGCTGCTCACTGCTGAATTCCCCCAACAGTCCATTATCACTGGAGGGAACATTCCATTACCACTGGAGGGAATGCCAGATTACCCAACATTCAGCAGCTCAGCTGCCCATTGCTGCCCCCCTCCACACACACACACACACACACACCTGTCTCCCCACATGTTTTTCTCAGTACAGAGTCATTTTATTTACTTACTTCTCAACCCTATAGAGGGTAAAAGTCCACTGATGACACCCCCCCCCCCCACACACACACAATTCTGCTCTCCACACCATACCAGCATTAGCACTCTAACCTCCTACATCACATCACACTACATCACAGTTTCCTCTCCACCCACCACTAAGCCTCACTACTGTCATCCCAACTCAACACTGTTACCCCCCCAGCACACACCATGCTGCAATGATGATGCAGTGCAGGGGCAGTGATGGTGCTGAAGGTAAAGGTGCCGTTAGGCAACTGGAGAGTTGCAGGTTTGAGCCTGACTCCTTCTGATCATCGAAGTGTCTTTGAGCAAGACACTGATCACTGTTGAGCTAGGTGTCTGGAATTAGTTAAACTGTATATTATCATATCCAAGATTTATTACATTGACCCTGTAACTCACATTAGAAAGTATACAATCCACATTAACTCTGTAAAGGGAATATATGTTCCGTCAGTTTGTCAATAATCTAAAATTATGATAACTAAAATGTGGTGATCATGTGAGTTTACCAGAGAGATGCTCACAGTGAGATATAGAACATGTAGAACATGCAGTAATACACTGGCGCACAGTACATGGAGTTACTGGAGCTGAGGATTGGATTGCCCATTGCTGTATTTCCCCATCCACACACACACGGACACACACACGTCTTCCCACATTTTTCTCAGTACAGTCATTTTATTTAATTACTCTTCAACCCTGTAGAGGGTAAAAGTGCACTGATGACACCCCCCCCCCCCCACACACACACACACACACACTTCTGCTCTCCCCACCATACCAGCATTAGCACTCTAACCTCCTACATCACATCACACTACATCAGTTTCCTCTCCACCACCACTAAGCCTCACTACTGTCATCCCAACTCAACACTGTTACCCCCCAGCACACACCATGCTGCAGTGATGATGCAGTGCAGGGGCAGTGATGGTGCTGAAGGTAAAGGTGCTGTTAGGCAACTGGAGAGTTGCAGGTTTGAGCCTGACTCCTTCTGATCATCGAAGTGTCTTTGATCAAGACACTGATCACTGTTGAGCTAGGTATCTGGAATTAGTTAAACTGTATATTAATCATATCCAAGATTTATTACATTGACCCTGTAACTCACATTAGAAAGTATACAATCCACATTAACTCTGTGAAAGGAATATATGTTCCGTCAGTTTGTCAATAATCTAAAATTATGATAACTAAAATGTGATGATCATGGGAGTTTACCAGAGAGATGCTCACAGTGAGATATAGAACATGTAGAACATGCAGTAATACACTGGAGCACAGTGCATGGACTCACTGGAGTTGAGGATGGATTGCCTACTGCTGTATTTCCCCATCCACATACACACACACACACACACACACACACACACACACACTATTGTCTCTATAACACAACTCTGCTCTCCCCAGCATACCACCATTAGCACCCAAACCCCCTACGGCACACCACACCACATCACTCTTACCTCTCCACACACCACTAAAACACCCATCACTAACTCTCAACACTGTCATTTCAACTCAACACTGTTACCTCCTAGCACACACCACTGCATCCCCCCACTGCATCGCTATATATCACACACACACACAGTCTAGTGCAGAGAGATGAGAGGATGGGGTCGTGAGAATGAAGGGGCTGATTGGGGGTTTCTCTGTGCATTCAGGCTTGAGGGGGAAGCTGTCAGGAAAACAGAACACAATGGAGAGCAGACAAAGCTAACAGTAGTCACACAGAGTTATGTCTCCATTCTCACATGGCCACCAATGAAAGGGCAGTGTCATCTTGCAAAAAGAAACATTCAGATAGTCATTTAATGACTGGCCTGTAGGCATATTTACACTAAGCCAGAACTCTTATTGCCTACAGGAAGTAATAATGCCTTTGTTGCGATCACAGTAGTTTGGGGGGAAGATGTGGCACAAGTGGCTGCACATCTGTACCACACCAAGTGCCCATAGGGAGCAGAGTCTGACCAACAATCATTTCAGAATCAGAGAATCACTTCATTCGCCACATGTACTCAGCACACAGGACTTTGACTTGGTGATGCAGCACAGAATAAGATCAATTGAAAGAGTAAAAAGACAAATATTACAATAAGTTGTGACAGACACAGAGCAATAAATGAGTCCATGCACTCAATATGCAAACATGTATAGTCATCCCCATCCCATCCTCTCTCTCTCTCCCACTCACATCCTGTCACTCTTCACAGGCCTATCTGAAAAAGGTGAACATTAAAAAAAGAGGAATCACAGTAGTTTATCAGGCTACAGTTGTTATCTAGAAAAATATATTCTCCAGCAAAATTAAAAGGTGTGCTTGGTGCTATGTTGTCATCGAATAGTCCTAACAATCACATCACACCTTGTAGGTTCTCAATAGAAAGTCAGTTTGGTCACTTACTTCACAGTGCCTGTATTCAGTTTAGTTTACACTAAAAGTTTAAACCAAATATTTAATAGCTGTATGTAATGAAGGGTGGAGATGGTTCTTCTTTGGACCTACTCTGAAGCTCCCTGACACAAACACACATGCACACATGTTTACACATATCCACATACTCACAGTGAGTCTCCATCCACTCAGACTTTGCAGCAGGGAGAGATGGAGGAGGCAACACTTTCACAAACATGCATCCTCCGCACATACACGTTTATAGTGCCAATAGAAGCTCCCTGAGTCCATCTGTCTTACCAAACATTCAGTCAGACGTTCCCTGCCTTCTCTTGTCATTCAGACACACACCCCTAACACACGCAGGGCCAGTGGAGTGTCTGTCCCATCTACAGCCTCCAGCACCAGTTGCTCTCTCACTCACACTGACATCAGCATGAGGCTGCAGCCACTCAGAGAGACAGAGGAGAGGGACACAGGAGGGAGTGTGTTACTCTCTCTCTGTTTCACACATGAAAACAAATATATCCAAAATTATGACATGTGACAGGTTATGAGATTCTGAACATAAGTTGCCCAATATGAAGATTGGCCAGTATGACCAATATTCAGCAGCTCAACTGCCCTTTGCTGCCACCCCCCCCACCACACTCACACACACACCATTGTCTCCCCACATGCCCCCACATGCACACACACAGTGTATTCACTGTATTCAGTTTAGTTTAGTTTAAACTAAAAATTTTAACCAAACGTTTAACAGATCCTTGATAGAGGGTGGAGATGCTTTTGCTTTAGGCCTGCTTTGAAGCTCACCCACACACTCTGTCACAAACACACATGTATTGTCTACATATTCACATACTGTACATCCACACACTCACAGCATCTGTCCCATCCAGAGCCTCCAGCACCAGTTGCTCTCTCACTCACACTAACATCAGCACGAGTGGGGGGGGGGGCACAGACAGGAATGTGTTACTCTCATTTACACAAGGACACAAAAACACATGAATACACACATTCACATGCTTAAATATGAACACATAACATGGAAGCTACATCCAATACGCACCACCAGCCAGAATGTTGTTCTCAGTACAAAGTCATTGTATTTCATTACTCTTCAACTCTATATAGGGTAAAAGTCCAGGGATGACCTTACCCACAAATACACACACACACACGCACACACACTTATGAAAGATATTCTGCTCTCCCCAGTGTACCAGCATTAGCACCTAAACCATCTACAGCACATCACACATCACTGTTACTTCTCCCCCTCACCACTAACCCTCGCCACTGAAGATATGTTCCATCAGATGTTGTCAGTTTGTCAATAATCTAAAATTATGATAACTAAAATATGATGATCATGGGAGTTTTCCAGAGAGATGAGATATAACAATGACACAATGAGATATAGAGGATATAGAACATGCAGTAATACACTGGAGCACAGTGCATGGAGTCACTGATGGATTGCCCATTGCTGCATTTCCCCAACAGTCAAATGATACCCCTATCCACACACACACACACACCACTAAAACACCCACCATTAACACTAATACTGTTATCCCAACTCAACACTGTTACTCCCCAGCACACACCACTGCATCCCCATAAATCACACACACAAGCAAACAGAATGGAGAGCAGACAAACCCAACAGTAATCATACAGTGTTACGTCTCCATTCTCACAGGACCACTGAAAGGGCAATATTGATAGTTTAACACTGCTATGATGTATGTATGTCATCTTACAAAAAGAAATATTCAGATAGATGTTATTAAATGACTGACCTGTAGGCATATTTACACGAAGACAGAAGATATGTAGCATAGAGAAAGTAATAATGCCTTTGTAGTTACCTGTCTGGGGGATTATGTGGCACAAGTGGCTGCATTGTCTGTACCACACCAAGTGTCCACAGGGAGAAGAGTCTAACTAACAGTCATTTCCCCATCCTACCCCCTCTCTCTCTCCCACTCACTTCCTGTCACTCTTCGCTGTCCTTTCTGAAAAAAGCCAAAACTAAAAAGAGGATTCATAGTAGTGTCATCGGACTGCAGTCGTCTTAAAAAATATATCCTCCAGTAAAATGAAAAGTTGTGTTTAGTGTTGTATTCTCATCAAATAGTCCTGACAATCATACCACACCTCATAGGTTCTCAATAGAAAAACAGTTTGGTCATTTTCTTTGCCGTGCATGTATTCAGTTTAGTTTACACTGTAAGTTTAAACTAAACATTTAATAGCTGTGTGACGGAGAGTGGAGATGGTTTTGCTCTGGGCCTGCTTTGAAGCTCACCCTCACACCTTGACACAAACACATGTCTACATATTCACATACATCCACATGCTCACAGTGAGTCTCCAACCAGTCAGACCTTTAGGAGCAGGGAGAGATGGGGGAGATGACACTTTACCTAACATGCATCCTCAGCACATGCACACGATAGAGCCTCCCTGAGTCCATCTCTCTTACCAAACATTCAGTCAGGCATTTCCCTGCCCTCTCTTTCATATAGACACACACCCCTAATACACACAGGGCCAGAGGATAGTCTGTCCCATCTAGAGCCTCCAGCATCTGCTGCTCTCTCACTCATACTGACATCAGCATGAAGCTGCAGCCACTCAAAGAGACAAAGGAGAGGGACACAGAGGGGAGTGTATTACTCTCTCTCCCATTCACACATGTACACAAAAACACATGAACACACACGTATACACACACACACACATTCACATGCTTATATATGCACACATCATAACATGATGCTACAACCAATAAGCACCCACGTGACAGAATGTTGCTCTCAATACAGTCATTTTATTTCATTAATATTCAACACTAGGGTAAAGAGTGGGGTAAAGGAACCATAAGTAATACTCATTAACTTTCTAAAAACAGTAAACATTATATCAGACTCTATTAGGATATATACACATTAACTATACAGTCAAATGCTGGTTAAAACTCTACCTTGCAAAGAAAAAATCACATTTGGGCATATACCCCATTTGGGTATTACTCTCTGTCTCAATCACACATGAACACAAAAACACATAAACACACATATATACACACTCACTGCTTAAGTATGCACACATCATAATATGAAAGCTTCCTCCAATATGCACCCACCTGCCAAAAAATTGTTCTCAATACAAATCCATTTTATTTCATTACTCTTCAACCCTAAAGAGGGTAAAGGAGCCACAAGTAATGCTCAGTAAGTTCCAGTACACATTAGATCAGATTTCCTGTCAGTTTCCGCAATGCATAACAGTTGATCCAAAACTGATAATTGTTAAAATGTGATCATCTCAGTGGTGATAGATAAGATAAAGTGAAGCCCAGGTGCTCACAAGGAGATGCAGAATGAAAGACTAAAATGGAGCATATGGTAACACACTGCAGCATAGTGCATTATCACTGGAGTAAAGGCCAGACTGCACAATACAAAGATCTGTCCTCAGCAGCTCAACTTCCCTTTGCAGTGTTCCCACGGCAGTCCCCATCCAAACACACATGCAGATATCACACACACACACATACACACTACTCGTCATTTTCTTCACCACTCCACTCTTCTCTCTCCAGCATGCCACCATTAGTACCCAAACCCGCCTGCAGCACACCACACCACATCACTGTTGCCTTCTCAACACACCACTAAAACACCCACCACCACCACCAACTCAACCCTCCAGCACACACTACTGTATCTCCCCCCACTGCATCAATAGCAGTCACACACACAAACACACACACGCAAACCCACACACACACACACACATACACACAGGCTAGTGTAGAGAGATGAGAGGATGGGGTGATCTAAATGACAGGGCTGATGAGGGCTTAGTATGCAGACTCCCTCCACCATTTCTCTCTGTGCCTTTAGACTTGAGAAGGAAGATATGAGGGAAACAACCAATCACACATGAACACAAATATATCCAAAATTCTGACATCTACAATGTGATATTCATAGGATTATGCTAGGGGGATGCTTATTAGGAGATAAAGGACAGAAGTAGGATTAAAATGGACCAGACAGTAACACACTAGAGAATAATACATGGTGTCACTGGATCTGAGGATGAATTGCCCAGTATGAAGATCTATTTTTTTTCTGGAGAGAATAGTCCATTATCACTGGTGGGATTGAGAGATTAACCAATCTTCAGCAGCTCAACTGCCCATAATTGCTGAAAAAAGAGGAATCACAGTAGTTTGTGATCACGCTGCAGTCGTTCGGCAGTAGTCCTAACAGTCACACCACACACCTTGTAGGTTCTCAATAGAAAATCGGTTTGGTCAATTTCTTTTCAGTGCCAGTGTTCAATTTTTTTGTTTACACTGAAAGTGTAAATAGTGGTGTAACAGAGAGTGGAGGTTCTGCTTTGCTCACTGACATCAGCATGAGGCTGCTGCCTCTTAGGGGTCAAAGGAGAGGGACACAGGAGTGAGTGTGTTAGTCTCTCTCTCATTCACACATGCACACAAAAACATATGAACACACACATACACACACATTCACATGCTTAAATATGGACATATCATAACAAGCTTCCTTCAGTGTGCACCCACCTGTCAGAACGTTGTTCTTAATACAGTCATTTTATTTAATTACTCTTCAGCCCTAAAGAGGATAGGAAGGAGCCACAAGTAATGTTCATTACATGTTTTTTAACAGCACACACATCAGATTTTGTCAGTTTCCTTAATAATATACTTAAAAGCAGATCCAAAACTGATAATTGTCAAAATGTGATCATCACAGTAGGGCTGGGTGAAATGGACAAAATCTCATCTTGATATTTTTAGGCCATACCCTGATTAATGATACATATCGATATTTTATGTAAAATGAGCTGAGGGTTTCATTATTACTCAACAGCATAGGTATATGAAAACAGCTCAGTTCAGCTCAGTTTCTGTTTGTCTTTTGTGTGCAGACTAATGCACAATATAGACTACACCTAATATTTGTAAAATATTTGTATTGTTGGAAAAACACTTGCAATACATTCTGCATTCCGCAATGCAATAGCCTGGATTTCATGCTAATTGAAAATATAGCCTATTGTGCTATAACAACTATTCAGTATTCAATGTGGCATTGCAATATTATGTCTAATTTTAATTAGAAATAGAGTTGAAATTAATTTAATTGCTCTCCATGCACATGGAAAAAAGGATAGACTTTCTTTTAACTTACTTTTAAGCACTAACTAAACATCAAGTTTAGTTTCATTTTTCCTCAAGATAGAGAGATGCACTCTTCTGGCTTTGTGTCTCCGTAGTGTATTAATTAGCCTACTCTTTTGGTGCGAATACTATTTTTAGTCAACCGATGACAATGATCAGTGAAGACAAAATTTATTATTTAACTCGAGCAGAGTTAAATGCAGAGTTGATACCACTACAGTTGCGTTGTTTGACAAAGTGTCTGGATCTGGACCAGAGTCCCTAGCCTACCGTTTGTGGTAAAACACAACACTGTTTGTGGTAAAACACAACACTAGTCTACTAAATGACGCTTATGATTAACTTTTAATGATTAACGTTTTGTGACAGATTTCACAGACTGTAGGAATGAGAATGCAGCAGCACTTCCACCTTCTTAAACATTTTTGGCAGTTTGATAACGTTGTGATATCCTCACCTTTAATCCTAATTCCAAAATAGCCTAGGCTACATCCAAGTTACAAAGCCTATTTTCTTCGGAATTAACTAAATTTAGCACCATTGTTACCACCACACCACTTTTCTCTCCCCAGGATACCACCATTAGCAGCACACCACATCACTGTTGCCTTCTAAAACATCACTAAAACATCCACCACTAACCCTCATCACAGTCATTATAACTCAGCCCTCCAGCAGACACTACTGCACATGCAACCCCCCCCCCCACTACCAATCACAAACACACACACACACAGCCTAGTGCAGGGAGATGAAAGAATGAGGTGATCTAAAGGATGGGGCTGATGAAGGCTTAGTACGCAGACTCACTCCCCCATTTCTCTCTGTGCCTTTAGACGAGGAAGCTGTGAGGAAAACAAGCAATCAGAATAGAAAACAGACAAACCAAAAGTAGATCATTAATCAAAATAACAGCAAAGGGAGCGATGGAGTCTCAGCATCAGAGTCCCCTGAAGGCCCAGCTGTAGCTAAGGGCTCCTCACCTCCCCTACACAGCATCATACTGAGCAGTTAGACTGGACCCAGTGTTAACTTTCTTTTTCTCTTCTCTCTCATTCTTTCTCAGGTATGCACACTTTTCAGTTTCTGGTTGGCTGCCAGTGGGATGATGTGAGTAAAGCCACAAATGGATTTCATATGTATGGTTATGATGGAGGAGACTTCATCTCATTGGATTTGAATACAATGCAATACATTGCTCCAGTGAACGAGGCTATTCCCACAAAACATAAGTGGGAGAATTTGAAGGGAGATCTTGACTACTGGAAGAACTACCTCACCCACGAGTGTGTTGACTGGCTGAAGAAGTATGTTCAGTATGGACACAGTTCTCTGGAGAGGAAAGGTACAGCAGATGCTCAGCTGTGTTTCAAACTTTCTATCTCATTAGGGCCTATAATATGTTTCTTTTCCTTCACTGAGCTCTCAACGTCTTTTTCAGATTTCTTTTTTTTTTGCTGAATGCTGAACCTCCCACTGCCATTAGCAAAATAAAATAAATAATAATAAATAAAATAATAATAAAACCTCTGGTGAACACAGCCTCTTGTAGATGTATAAAACATTTGTGTTTGTTTATGCAGGGAAAATAAAGATTTGTGCTTAGACCATTTTAGAGATATATATTCCATGGGAAATCAATGAGGACTCTATCTGAGGTGCTGATGTCACGTCAAATAAATAAAGCTTAATAACATGATAAACGGTGATGAAGAAATGTTAATTTTGTCTGTACAAATGCAGCATCAACCAATTTCAGTACTAATAGGGCACTGGCTGACCTAATGGTTACCAGCTGAATTAATGATTAATATCTCTAAAACAGTTTTAAGCATTATTTTGCATGCACAAACCGTGCACAAACAGAAATTGTTTTATCCATAATTTTAACATATGGGATGCTTATACTGTAGTCTGTAATGTAATATATTGATGGTCAACTACTTTAGAAAAGGTACGTAGCCTGTAACTGGCCTGCACAAAGAGCCAAATACAAATTTGTATTTGCTCTGCAAGTCCATCTGGCCATGAAGCCATTACAGCTCATTTCACTTAAAACCCAGGTACCAATCACAATCTCTCATCCACCAGGGACCGGGTTCTATGTGATTCACAACTAATATAGGCATTACTGTCGGCATTATCTGCATTACTGTCTAAGATTAAATTATGGATGTATATTTCCTTTCAAATTGTATAAAACGGCATTAAAAGCATCACTATTATGGTTATGGCCCTGGAAATGGGCCATATGCCATACATGACATATCGATAGATCTAGGTCTCAGCTTAGTACGAGTGGTTAAATTTATGTTTTTTGTAGCTCACTAAATTTGTTTTTGTTTTTCCGTTTTGTTCCGCCCCACTGCTCCCATGTTCCTCCAGATCGTCCACAGGTTTCCCTGCTGGAAAAGGGCTCATCTATGGCATGCCATGCTACTGGTTTCTACCCAGAAGGAGTGATGATCACATGGAAAAAGGATGGAGGAGAGGTGCTGGAGGACTTGGTTGTTGGAGAAACTCTTCCCAATGATGATGGAACTTTCCAGAAGAGAGTTGTGCTTAAAGTTTCACCAGATGACAGGACAAAAGGAGTGTACACCTGTGAGGTGGAGCACTCAAGTGGAGAAACCATTGTGGTGCAAGTGGAGAATGGTGAGCTTATCTGCACAGTAATTATTTACCAAATGCTATGTAGGGGAAAAAATCCTCACAAATGTTTTTAACACATCCACCTTTAAGACACCTTAAAAAGACTGAAAGTAAGTTAGCCGTGGAGTTCTTCCATCCACATTCTTCATGTAACAGACTGAAGTGAGGCCATTTCAGGTCACTTGATGTCTAACAGCTGACACTTGTATAGTACTTGTATACTTGTACAGTATATCAGGAATGTCACAAGCTTCAAAAGAAAGGGGGGCTTAGCCCCTTGGCCATAGTTGTGAATGGACAAACAAAGTGCATGCTAAATATTTTTGGTGATATTTAAATAGGTTACATTAATTTACTTAGTTATAGATCATTCAGGACCTGTTATCTGACTCATTGTCTCTACCTGCCCTCTTTGAAAGCCTCTGCCTTTCCTCTCCTACCTCCAACATATAGGCCGACTTTGTTTTTACGTACTTTCTAGTATATTTGAAACTATATTTCACAACAGCCCAAATAAGTCAATGACTTGGTACTATTAAACCTACATGTTTGGAGTCATGTTCATGAAAAGATACTACCAAGTATGTCAATCAGTGCATTTAGAACAAACTAGATGTGGCAAAAAAATGATAAATACATACCCAAATCTTTTTGGTTTGATTTCTATTGGAGGAGAATATGCAGAAATGTACTGTATTATCTTGCTTAATTAGGCTACTTAATTGTACCTGAATTCAGATTATGGTCTCATTTATGTTCTTAGCAATTTCACTGAGATGAATAGATGCCAATTTTCATGCACTTAGGTTAGTCGAGCCAGCATTTGAGGGGTTTTGGAACATTCTGGTGGGCTTCAGTAAACAATTCCCCTTTTTGTCACCTCCATTACCCCATTAAAGGGATTAACTGAGTGAAGCAACTCGTTGCTCTGTTGTCCAGTGTTGCTGAGAGCTGTCAATAGGTATGACAACGAGAGAATTTGGTACAATGTAGATCTGATTTGCTAACACTAACTGAGGGCAAAGGAAAATGAAACTGGAACAAATTTTCCTTGCCCTCAAAAAATCAGCGCTGGCTGCCATTTCGCTATTTTGTCTGTGTTTTACCAAATTCTGACGTTTTTACGCCTACTGACAGCACTCAGCAACAGGGATATGGGTTGATTCACTCTGGATAATCCCTTTAAAAAGTTGTTTTTTTATGTGAATGATTACAGGAAATGTAAACTTACATGTATAAACATTAATTGTCAAAACTTTTTACACAATATTGTATTTCCTCATGTTCTGTCACATCCATAATGTGGAATTGCCCAATATATGCTGCAAGGTTAAGTGTAGGGAATACTGAATGTGTTAGTGCATGTGTTAAACATAATATGTTTTGCTGCAGGCGGCAACCTTCCAGTCATTATTGCTGTGAGTGTGATCGCAGTTGTTGTTGGTATTGGCGCCGCTATCATCATAGGTGTCATGATGAAGAAGAAGGGTGAGAATAAACTTGTTTTACCTTTATTGACATGCAGATACAGTTGGAATTAGGGGCTAATATTGTTCTTTGTCTCTCATCCTTTTTTCTATCCTTGCAGGCTACAAAAGAACTAATCGTGAGTACTTTTAAGTCTCAATTTTGTGATTAACATGAATATTTTCAGCACATTAGATCACTGAACAATTTAATATTTGTCAGAAAATTAGTTTACACAGGGAATTTCTGGCATCATGCACACATAAATAAAAACACTCTTCATTAATATTTCTCAGATTGCTTCTCTTTTTCATAAAAATCTGTTATTGTGCATGTATTTTATTTCATAGTGTCAGTCATCATATCTGTTTCCTTTGTCCCCACAACAGAGTCTGATACAGAATCTGATGCCTCCTCTGGAACTCCAAAGGCATAGTAAGTTATTCAGCCTCACAATTTTTTCTTCTTATGTTTTTTTTTCTAAGAAGAAAAATACACTCTGTTTCATCTATGTTTAAGTGACTAATTTGCTGAATTATCTCCTCTATGTTTATCCTTTTTAGATGGGAAATTGACATGGTCAATACCAAAAATGAAGACAACAGAGATTGCATTTAGGCCTACTTGCATATTTTGATAGAATGTTCTTTGCTCTAATGATTGAAGGTTTTAATTTTCAGATTCATCACTCCAGTTTCTCTGCAATAGCTCTTTAATAGCTCTGCAAAATTCTCTTTCATTTTTACACAATAGAACAATTCACTGTATATTTTAGTGCCGTGTTTTTTTTTTTCAGAATGTTATTTCAGAATGTTTTACACAAGACATTAAAAAGAAAACATCAGTTTGGCATACTGACCTTGGAGTTGCATACCCTGTTCTTACTGGGGGCACCAATAGATGTTAAGTAAGGAATGTAGGCAAGCGTAAATGTATCTGTGTACTTAAACCTGCCTAAATTATATAGTGAGCTTAATTACTGGGTCAGTGTTTTGTGGTAAAAATGATAGTATGGAAATTTAATCATTGATTATTAAGAAAGGGGATTGGGCATAGTTTGTAATACTTGCAAATTGCAACAAGTTGCTTAAGGGAACTTTGAATGCAGATAAAGATTGATGATTAAGACCAGAGGTCTCAGTGATGCTTCTTTATTACTAGGCTTAGTGAGAAATGCATCTTGATTCTATGTAAAGTATGTTTTGAATTTTACACTTTTGCTATTTGAAAGCTCTTTGGTGGAGGGGAAATGTATAGATTCACTTGTTATCCATCACTCAGAATCTGAGACGTTAATTTCCTTTTTTAGTTTGTGATCTTTATATGACACATTAAATGGAGTGCATCTAAATTTTGGAATATTTTGACTGGTCCTTGTAGTGGTCTTGTGGAAAACTGCTGTTCCACCATCAGAGAAATAAAGTCCAAAAACTGGAAAAAAATGTCTTTTTTTTTTCATTCTCTGCAATCCAGGCAAAATTGTTGCCAATATATATATATGGGTGTGAGTGGCTGGGGGGAGCTCTGGAAGTAAAAAATCTCAGGCTTGCCTTGTATGCCTTTAATCAGGGGCTGGCTTCTTAAAGCCTTCTTAACTCTAAGTGATTCTGAAGTTATACCTTAAAGGAGCTATATGCAAAATAACTTTTTAAATAAAGAAAGAAAAATAAACAACTTTGGTGAGATATATCTAGAGTTTTCTTTGCGTGCTAAGAGTGAACGTTATTGGGAAACTGGATCATGGGCAGCTGCCCAGGGCACCATCTTGTGAGCCTGGTGTAGGGCCATTTGTAAAAATTGGGCCAACCAGGTCCACGGGGCTACGATGGCAGGGGTCCCCACATTTTTTATTTATCCACCATTTAACATTGAGAATTTTTTTTTGCAAAATGTGCGATAGCAAATTTCAGTGTAAGGGTATAAATGCGGGCACTTAAAACATCCACTTCCTGTAACGATAGATGAGCTCCGATACATCTTCCTGGCACACTTTGATCCAGCCATTTTCCTGCATATGATACACTTCACACACAAACAAAAGCATCATTTTACTATGCATGACTATTATATATTATTTTTGCTTATATTTGTGTGTATATATATGTATATATATATACTCTTTCCTTTCCTCTCCTCTGGTTCATGTTGTATTTTATCACTTGGTGGTAACATGCTAAACACTAATTGATCAAATACGCATCATTCTACAACAGTTACTCACTGTTAACCACTTCTCCAGAGCAGGCATCTCTGTGTGTGGCATGTGTAATACCCCGTAGGCCCAGCTCATAAGCCTCTTCTACAGTCATGTCTTCATGGTAACCGCTGTCCACCACACCATACGCATAGCCATTTCCACAGCCTGTGGAGAATATGCGGCCAGAGAGACGGGTGCCAATATCAGCCACATAGTAGAGACCGGGGCCCTATGAACACAAAAAACACATACATTCACAAAATGAGAGAAACGCAGAAACCATCTTAAGAGGACACTATACTCTACTGTTATTATATAGTATGTGCCAGTTGTCACATTCTGGTACACACAATGTGAGCCATACCTTCTTGTCCCATCTACAGATCATGCTGCCTACAGAGAGACCCATGCCTCTGTATCCCAGCATCATGTTGCACAGCAGCTTAGAGGCAGCAGAGACTGAGATCCTCTCCTTGTTACACAGCTTATAAAGCCTGAGACATGGCACATATTGCAATGCATTAGCAAAGCCTTTGAGTCATTAAGTCATTAATTAAGCTCAAATCTGAAAAATCTGCTGGTACAACATTTAGAATACATTAAACTAGATTTGATAAAACTGTCAAAAAAGGAAAAACTGTCAAGGCTGTGATTTCTGACGGAAAAGATAGCAAACATTTCACAACAGTCATTTTAATATCACTCCCAGTACTCCCAGTACTGACAGTCTGCAGCGCTGCCAGACATGGTCCCCAGAAGGTAAGGGTTTATCTCTGTGACCTTGTTGACATCCGTTGATGCTGTGAAAAGAGAGCACTGATGACATTTTGTCTACTATGAAACAATAAGTCAGTTGACTTTTTTACATCATATTCTGCATAATGATTTTTTTATAGAGCAGTAGAAATATGTTTCATATGTTTTTTAGGTAGCTACTTGTTACATTTTACAGATTACTACAATACAAGAGACTTGTGGAAGAGAATGAATAGACACTGTTACACAGATAAACGCAGTTTTTTCATAATAACAGATTTGGTCTAAAGCAAACTTTCAGCATCTTCAGTGAATGAATGCATGTACCTATATAGCGCCCAGCAGAGGCTATGGAGTCAACTGCAACAATGACTCCATGGCGAAATTTGAAGGCCAAAGTCGTTGTTCCATGGTTCAGGTCTATTGAAAAAGCATTTTCACTACTACATTACTTCAGAAATCCAGTAAAACACATTTTTTCAAACCATAGAGAGGGAAAGAAATGTGGGCATTAAATGAAACACTTTCTGTTTCCAGCGAGACTGTATGTCTTTTGTGTGCATCCATAGACTACTACTTGGAGATGTCCGTCAATCAAGCCCTCAATGTTTCATCACAGGGCCATTAATATAATTTAATTAATTAACCAAGAGACAACACATGAGTCATACGATCCACAAACCTACACTTACAATAATCTTTCTTGTATATTGTCAACTTGTATTAGGACACCCACCACTAACTCTCAACTATTTAATTCTTATCCCCATAAATCACACACACAACCTAGTGCAGGGAGATGAGTGGATGGGGTCGTGTGAATGAAGGGGCTGATTAGGGTTTTTTCTGTGCATTCAGGCTTGAGGAGGAAGCTTTGAGGAAAACAAATACACAGAATGGAGAGCATACAATCACATTAGTCACACACAGTTACATCTCCATTCTCACAGGACCTCAAATGAAAAGGCAATTATGATAGTTTCCCAGTTCTATGATGTATGTGTCGTCTTACAATAAGAAACATTCAGGTAGTCATCATTTAATGACTGGCCTGTAGGCATATTTAAACCAAGCCAGAAGTCCTATAGCTTGTAATAATGCCTTTGTTGCCATCTGTACCACAACAAATGCCCACAGG
This sequence comes from Tenualosa ilisha, assembly GCA_015244755.2. NCBI lineage: Eukaryota > Metazoa > Chordata > Actinopteri > Clupeiformes > Clupeidae > Tenualosa > Tenualosa ilisha. The sequence goes on along the minus strand of PYXC01000090.1, from coordinate 1,943,369 downwards.
CCACAGAGTCTGACCAACAATCATTTCCCCATCCTACTCTCTCTCTCCCACTCACTTCCTGTCACTTTTCACTGGCCTATCTGAAAAAATTATAACACATACTATTGTCTCTATAACACAACCCTGCTCTCCCCAGCATACCACCATTTGAACCCAAACCCCCCCACGGCACACCACACCACATCACTCTTACCTCTCCACACACCACTAAAACACCCATCACTGACTCTCAACACTGTCATTTCAACTCAACACTGTGACCCCCCTTGCACACACCACTGCATCCCCCCACTGCATCCCCATAAATCACACACACACACACACACACACACACACACACACACACACACACACACACACACACACACACACAGTCTAGTGCAGAGAGATGAGAGGATGGGGTTGACTGAATGAAGGGGCTGATTGGGGGTTTCTCTGTGCATTCAGGCTTGAGGAAGAAGCTGTGAGGAAAACAAATAAACAAGATGGTGAGCAGACAAATCCAACAGTACACACAGTAACACACAGTGTTACATCACCATTCTCACAGGATCACAAATGACAGGGCAGTTACTGTCATCTGATAGCCATTGTTTAATGACTGGCTTGTAGACATATTTACACTAAGACAGAACTTCTATAGCATAGAGCAGTGGTTCCCAAACTTTTAACTGCCATGTACCCCGTGAGACATTCTATGTCCTACCACGTACTCCCTGCACCATAGACAGCTTGATTTTATAATTAATATTTTTCTAATTATTATTGCTGCATATACAAAATGTGAACTCATATTGATATACAGGCTACCATGTAGTGGCAATTGCGTTTTATTGGGGACAATTTGAGTGCAAGATCTTTGTCCACGTATAGTCTGTACCTGAACTTCATGTTGTTGAGACCTGAGAATCTTTTTTGTGTACCCCCTTGAATTGATCCAAGTACCCCCAGGGGTACTCGTACCCCAGTTTGACAACCACTGGCATAGAGGAAGTAATAATGCCTTTGCTGTTACCACAGTAATTGGGGATGTGGCTGCAACCTCTGTACCCCACCAAGTACCCACAGGTCTGACCATTAGTCTTCCTGACCATACCCTCTTGCTTCCTTTCATTCTTGAGTATCCATCTGAAAAATGTCAACATTAAAATCCTCATGCTGAAATAGTAATAAATTATGAAAAACACACTAGGCTCAAATACTGACACCACATCACTGACCTGGGATCCCAACGTGGGATGAGATCTGTTAAGTTTCAAATTGCAAACTGACATGTTAAACTTACATGATGCTGGCATTACAAGTTCATACTGGTGGTGATACAACTTTCAGATGACTGTTGAATGGATATGAAACTTGTAAATGATGAAGGCTGTCCTGAATTCTGATGGTTCTAAAATCTTTCCTGCTATCCCACCCTCAGGTTTGCACACATTACAAAAGATGAATGGCTGTCAGTGGAATGATGAGAGTGAAGCTGTGGATGGTACTGTGGAGTGAAGCTGTGGACAGTACAGAGAAGACTTTCTCTCACTGGATATGAAGAACATGAGATACATCACAGCTACACCACAGTCTCATTTCAAAGCAGAAATGGGACAATGACCAAGGTCTTCTTGCAAATGATTGAAATGATGAAACAGTACTACACCAAGATCTGCATTGAGATCTGCATTTAACCCTAGGTATGTGCAGTATGGGGGCAGTGCCTTAGGGAGGGAAGGTATAGCAGCACACCACACTGATAATCAGAGCTGCTTTACAGTGGAGGATTCCAGCCGTTATGTTATAAGCCACAGGCCATGGGCAAAATCGTACTTAGAAATCAGGAAAAGGCATGCTAGCATTTTTAAGACAAGTGTGTCTTCATGGGTCACCTTAAAAATATTCAATTCAAATACATTGCCATGTCCTGTATAAACTTTGTATGGTTTCAAAAAATGCTTGTCAATTTACATTCTACTTAATTGGTTAAACTTTGCAATTGGCCTCCATGTCTGTATGCAGTTTATCAACTAGAATGTTGCATGGCTTTTGAGTTCTGATTGGAAATGGAGGAATTTGGAATGTGATCATGATAACCACTTTTTACACCAGAAAGGGAAAATGTTTGAGGTTTATGCATATGAGGTTTGTGTGTTGTTAGGAGCTTCTCTATCAGTTGGAATGCAATACATTTTCATAAAATTATCAAAAATTCTGAAGAATAATTTCTTATTGCTATGAAGAACTATCTATTATAATAAATATCAATACCCTCCTACCTTCTCCCAGTTTCCCCTGAGGTCAGTTTCCTTCAAAAGGCCTCTGGTGTGGTGTGCCATTCCACAGGTTTCTATCCTGAGGGAGTGATGGTCACCTGGAAGAAAAATGGGGAGGAGATTCCAGAGCATATGGATGTGGGGGAGACACTGCCCAATGGGGATTAAACTTTCCAAAAGAAAGGTGTGCTGACTGGAGAGAAAGGAGGGACAGTACACCTGTGAGGTATCCCATAAGAGTGGACCTCCCATTGTTAGGACCCTGGTTATAGTAAGAACCAACCCCCTACACAACTCTATAACTACTGTACAGAGATAGACCATTGCCTTGTGGTATTTTGTTATTACTGAGTTATGTAGCATTATTTCCAGCAACCTTTCAGTATCCAATCCAATTAGAGTGACCAGATGTCCCGTTTTGAATGGGACAGTCCCAGTCTTGACTTACATGTCCTGAGTTCCGATAAATATGCGTTGGTACGCTGATGTGTCCCAGAGTCTGAGTTCAACACTAGATTATACCAGAGGAGTGGGAGAACCTTGAAAAATTGACACACACAGCAAGAGAGAGTGGCAGTTGAGATAGGGAGCGAGGGAGAGTGAGGGTAGCTTTGGTCATGTATAGTATTTTTGCAGATACCTTAATAGACAACCTCTGTCTCCACAACTAGGCTTGCATATCTGGCTGTTTAACTTGGCAACTCTGATTATACTGCATTCTAGGCATTCACAAAGTGCCCCGGTTTAAGATCTTGAAAATCTGGTCACCTTAAATCCAATCTATTTCAAATCCAAATTCATCAATTGTCACTTGGCCTCCAGCCTCATGACTATGGTTGAATCACAGCCTTTGGGATATGCTTTTTTTAGTGTATTTGGGGTTTTGTTGCCTTTATTGAGACAGGACAGTAAGGTGTGACAGGAAATGGATGGCAAAGAAAAAAATGGGTGGGACTGGGTCCTGAGTGTGGTACTAGCGCCATAAATACCACAGCCATGGGAATCTCTATCCAGCTCGTCAGTCGATGCGGAAGTGGAAATCCAGAAATGGTTCAAGGAAGACAATTTTCCATTAAGTTCTCTTTAGACGTTTAGTAAAAGTCCAGTTTTAAAGCATTTTAAACGGATATGCCACCAATTTACTAATTATCCACCTCTTGAGTTTTACCTTTCTTCAGTTCATCCAGCCATTGTCTAAGTCTGACGGTAGTGTTTTTAGGGTAGCATATATCATTGAATATTTTGGTTGCCACTAGCATCTCACCCAGTCGCATCTTGCTTAAAAGTGTCATAATTTAATAGTATTTTTGTAAGAAATTATAGTATTTTTCCTATTTAAAACTTGACCCTTCTTTAGTTACAGAGGTGTAACTACTAGGTACTAAGACTGATAGAAAATGAAATTAGATGATTTTCTGAACTAATATAACATGAAACCATACTCCCATTCCCTTGTAATAATCAAGCAGAGCAAGTAGTAGCATAGATCAAGTAGTCCAAGCATAGCTCAGTGAGTCCAAGCCACTGTTCCATGATTGTTACATCATTGGTGAGGTTGTGAGTTCGAGCCCAGGGCTGGACCACGTGGGATAACCTTGGTTACATATGTCTAGCCATGCTAAATGTGAATTTGAACAGTGAAAATTTTGGGATACACTACCTGTTTCAGCCATGCCCACTGAAAACCATTGTTTTAAGAGCCATTTCATTTCATTGACCTCTTTGAGGTCATTAAGTGCTGTCTGTGCGGAAATAGAACAAGAAAATGTGATACAACATAGATCGAATGTCAAACTGATAACTAGCATTAACTGAATGGGGTGTAGGAAAATGAAACTGAAAGTGAGTTTCTGTGCTCCTTTTAGTTATTGTTTAGTTATCGCTATTCAGTCTATATTGTATCAAACTTGCTCATTCTTCTGTAAGATCAGTGTTCTCCTTTAAAAGGATCCCTGACATGTTGACCTTATAAGACTGATGTTGTATTCGATGTTGTAATATAATAATAATAATAATAATAATAATTCCTCTTCTTCTTCTTCTTCTTCTTCTTCTTATTATTATTGTTATAGCGTACATCAGAGTAGTGTGAGATCATGGGTGGAGGTTGTGTGAGATCTGTCAGTTTCATTTCATGGTCAAACTCTGACTTTTAAACTCACTTGCACATCAGTGAACATCCGAATAAAGTTGATTGAGACTGGCGTTTCTACATGCCTGCTCCGGTAATGTGTCATGCATTGTCTGTGGTGCAACATTAAGCATGTGAAAAGTGTGCTCTATCTTTGCTTATCACAGCAAATTTATGTTTTTTTTTCTTTTCCCTCAAACCGTTTTCTGCGGCAAATGTGAAGTGACCTGCACAGTCACGCTAGAAGGTTCAGTTCGATTCACGTGCTAAGGTTTGGCAGAAACCAAACCTCATCAAAAAGTCCAGTATTCTGCCGAATCCGAAACTGAATCCTAGATTCAGTACATCCCTAGTCTCAGTGCTTTCTGGGTAACAAACTGTAAACACAGCCTGTATGTGTGTGGGATACAGTGTGTATATGTGTACATGTGAGATGTGTATATGATGTATATGTGGGATATGTAATATGTGATATGTTTATGATGTTTATACACTGCTGGACACCTTAATTTCCTTCGGGATAAATAAAGTAACTCTACTCTACTACTACTCTACTCTACTAAAAAGTGACATCACCTGGTTGATATTGATGGTGTCTATGTTCTGCAATAGCTTGATTGCTGCACTTTGATTGGATCTTGATTAGATTCAACCAGGTTATGTCATTTTTTAAAACAATGGCAGTTTACAGGTGAAAAAGATTTTCTAGCCAGGGATCCCTTGCAGACCTTTCTCACACTGGACACAACTGAACAGCACCATAGTTACATTTAACAGACCTGTATGTTATCCATTTTCAGACTTAGTGTAGGATATACAAGGTCAAATGGATGCATTGAATGGTGTTGTTGGTGACTTTTTTTCCTCTGTGTGTTGCTTACTTTTTTTTTCTAATGGTGACACTGTAGGCAGTACACTTAGCATTATCATTGACTGTGTTGTTGCTGTTCTTGCTCTTGTGATTTGTGTGATCATCGCCATTATTATGATGAAGAAGAAAGGTGAGACCAACCTTCTTCATGCATTCTAATTGTTTTTGAAAAACTGTTTTCGACCTCTGAATCAACATAATTAATGTTCTACTGTGTCTTTACAGGCTACAAGAAGGCAGAGCGTAAGTACCTTTTACAACCACAAATTCACTGATCCAATAAGTAACTTTGACAAAATATGAGATGCTAACAGTTTTTGCTTTTTTGATATTTTGAATATTGGTCAAATTTAGCATACATTTTTGTACAACAGTAATACTACTTATATTTGTTGAGAAGGCATTGTGTTCACTATATCACAACAAATTCATGTTGTGATATATGCACTTAATGTGCTTTGAAACTTCTCACAGAGTCCGATACAGATTATGTACCTCCCCTCCATGGTATGGCTCATGCTTCAGTCTAGACTATAGTCTAGATCTACTTGAATTCTCTTCTGAAGCCCTATGTCACCCGACGACCACTACACTCCTCTAAGGAACGTTTTCTAGCACGGCCAACACCTTGTGCAGGTCAGTCCAGACTCTTCTCATATCTGGTTCCGCGCTGGTGGAATGACCTCCCAAGTTCTACCAGATCAACTGATACCCTCTCCACCTTCAAGAAACTTGTGAAGACTAAGCTCTTCCAAGAATATCTCCTGGCGTAAACTTTGAGAATGCACTTAATAATTTAATTTCTCTACATTGTGTTACACTATTGCACTTTCAACTTAAAACAGTGCAGATTCTATGTTAGCAATACGCACTCCTTGTTAGTTCATTGTGTTGTAGCTTGAATGTTATCCTCTTTTGTAAGTCGCTTTGGATAAAAGCGTCTGCTAAATGCCTAAATGTAAATGTAAATGTAAATGTAGACTATTGTCTGTTTTGTATCTAGAAGACTTGAGTGTCTGTGTACCCTCAGTTTAATCTGGCATATTATAATGTGGTATCCTTTGTGTCAATTCTCTTCAGGGCTTGAGCTGCATGTAAACTGCAGAGTGTAAAGAGGGATACAACAAGTTGATTTATGTGCAACATATTGTTCTCCATTGCCATCAACCTAGTTTTTTTCTGGCATTTATCAATAACTCATTCTTTTTCAAACCTGCTGAACAAACAAAAGAGTTAGTTAAATCAATTACAATTGAACCTCTTCACCTGGTGGTGGGTATTGGGTATTATTTACTGTGATGATAAACAGGGATCCATCCATAAATGTCAAAACTAAATAATTTTCCTGACAGCAAATTGTATGACTAGTTTGATTAACAGCTAAACCCAAGAAATTTAGATTTATGGGTACTGCTATAATTAATGCCAATGTACTGCTTTAAAATAATAAAGTCTACCAAATTGGAAGCCCTGTCTTGTCTTTGTTATATAGTGTTCAGTTTTATTTATACAGCGCCTTTTACAATAGTATTGTCTCGTGGCAAAAACTCCCTTATGTTTAGTTAGCCTAGGAAGAAACCTTGGGCAGATCCACGACTCAAGGGGCTAACCTAACCATAGCGTCAAACTCAAAGGAGTGAGATGGGTCATGGGGGTAACAATAAGGGTCCATTTGACAATGCCATTGTGAGGGGGGGGAGGGGGAAAACACATACAATTTCTGGTGTTGCAATATATTGCATGTCCGAATAAGGGTGGACATGTTAAGTAAATAAAGTCATTAGAACTAAGAAATAAGGTGTTTAGCAAATCCACATGCCCCTTTTAAATTTTGAGCTCCTGCCCTTCCAAGGGTACATCAGACAAGTCCAGCGTTGACTGACAAGAGTCTCCATGCTGTATGTTGCATGCATGTTGTTGAAGTACTTTAGTTTTAATGTGTTCTTTTTTTCTTTCTGCTTTTCTGCTGGCTGGTGTTAATACCACTTATTACAACCTTATTTTCAATCAAGATGTTTAGGCTTAGCTGCTGATCAAACAGTTTCAACCATGAACTTGCCTTTAAATCTGAAACAAAGGTCTGTAAAATAGGCTACAGGCACATAGGCAGTCATAGTTTTCTAGTGTTTACTAGTGTTCTAGTTCAAGGGGGTTTTTGTCGAGTTTTACTGATGATTCCTTGCAAGTCAGGATATATAGACTAAATGGACACCCCAAAATCCACCAGAATGCAGGAAATCACATCTACTGAATCCAAAATTTTCTGGGGGAGGACCCCCAGACTCCCATCTTCTTAAATTGTCCTTCTCCCGCAGTATGATCCAGAAAACACCAGAATGCAGCAGGATACATGAAAAAGGAATTACTAAATCCCCATGTATCCCTGCGCCCACCTTGTGTGGATGCATGTGGGGCAAAATTCAGCTCCGATCCAACCTCTCCTCCAAATCTCACTCCAAGGTTTTTTGATAACTTGGCAGCCCTGCTACTGCACATTTGAGCTCACATCTGATTTATATATATAACAGGTTTTGCATGGCAATGACCGTATACACAGTTTTCGTTTCGTGAGGGCCATTATAACCCCTAAGGGTAAACACCATTATTATTTGGAGTAGACAAGTGAACAAGGCATCTTATACTAGTGCTCAAAATAAAATTGGACAGCTTTGCTAAGCACCTATTCATTACCTCTGCCAAGGTAATGTTTTTGCCAGCGTTTGTCTGTCTGTGAGCAAGATAACTTGAAAAGGGCTGCACGGATTTGGATAAAATTTTCAGACAACGTGGGTATTAGGCCAAGGAACAGATTAAATTAGGTGGAAATGATTCCATTTTGGTGGTGATCCGGAACACCATCTGGAATTTGTATTGGGCCAGTGACCCTGTATTGCCTTGGCGGAGGTCTGCGCTCTCTGAGTGCTTTTCTAGTTAAAGATGTGATTAATGTGAACTCCAGCCCCATTACCCCCATGTGAGCGCATCCCCCATTTTACTAACTACAGTCAGTCTTTTAAGTGCATGTTCACTTTAATTGCAAGGTCACCATATCAGCAGATGATACAGCCATGAAAGCTAGGATGACCATTTGTGTATAAAATGCACAGTAGAGACGCCAGAAACCTGCAGAGAGCTACCATTAAAACTACAGCACTAAAATTACTATGATCCTGCACATAACTTAGGCCTTTCAGATGGCAGTCATCGATTTTAAGCAGGTCTTTAGAAGTTTATTCTAAACTAATGTAAATGGGAGAATACAGAATCATTAGGATCATTTTTCCAGATCGTATTTTCTCTCTCATTTTCCATGACTGCAAAATTGTAAACCATTTTCCAGGATTTGTGAGAACTATGTAGTTAGTCTGTAATGGTTAATTCCTACACTCAATGAAGAAAGTGTTTGAGATCTGTGGTGATGTAGTTGTGGTGTAAAAGAATTTACCAAGTTTTAGTCTTTTCCCTCGGTTTTATCATTCCGTCCTACCCTTCCTCTCGCCACCAGTCATTATGATTTTACAGAACCTCCACTACCTGTCAATGGAATGTACTGGAATATGCAGTATATACTTGAATCATCCATTATAACTCAATCCCTGCCAAAACACACAATGCGAAACAACACAACAACTGAAAAAGTCTTACAATTTTATTGTGAGTAGCACTGTACTCTAAATGGTAAGGTGTGTTTGTTGGGTGGGCCTAGTTTTCAACATTTAAAACATCCCCTTCCTGTAGCGGTGAATGAGCTCTGACACATCCTCCTGGCACACCTTAATCCAGCCATCCTCCTGCATGTGGTACACTTCACAGACAAACAGAAGCAAAATTTTAATATGCATGTACAAAATGCAAAAATTTGCATAATTTAATGAACCTGAGCTTCATGTTTGCTTAATTATTTTGTATGCATGTTTGCTTCGTTATGTTTGCAGGTTTGTGTGTTAAACAACCTAGCCTAGAAATCTAAAAGTACCTTAGCGGTAGGAAATGGTTTTGCTATACAGGTAGGTCTACAAATGAACCATAGGGCCTCAGTAGCTGTTCCCCCAAGTTTGGCTGGACCAATCACATCACTTATAGAGAGTCCTTAGACGTACACTAGCGGTAGCTTATAAGGCTACCTACTACTTGCACAGGCAATTTGAAAGACAACCGCTGATTTCACCCCTTGGATTAAGTCTATCAGTCATAGCCAGACTATAGTCTGGTTTATCAGGCTATAAATGATTTGCATTTTGAGCTAAATTTCAGCTAAGAATACTGGCAAAGAATATTCTCTGGTTCACACACTGCATAAAACCATATTAGGGGCACTCACTGTTAACCACTCCTCCAGAGTAGGCATCTCTGTGTGTGGCATGTGTAATACCCCGTAGGCCCAGCTCATAGGCCTCCTCTACAGTCATGTCTTCATGGTAGCCACTGTCCACCACACCATACGCATAGCCATTTCCACAGCCTGTGGAGAACATGCGGCCAGAGAGACGGGTGCCATTATCATCCACATAGTAGAGACCGGGGCCCTATAGACACAAAAAACACATACATTCACAAAATGAGAGAAACGCAGAAACCATCTTAAGAGGACACTATATGCTATTTCTGAGTTGCCAGGTAACGCACATATATCTATTGAAGCACAGACAGAACACTAAAGATTTTTTAGATCAACATGATAAAGTATTTGACACTACACTCTACTGTTATTATATAGTATGTGCAAGTTGTCACATTCTAGCACAAACAATGTGAGCCTTACCTTCTTGTCCCATCCACAGATCATGCTGCCTACAGAGAGACCCATGCCTCTGTATCCCAGCATCATGTTGCATAGCAGCTTAGAGGCAGCAGACACTGAGATCCTCTCCTTATTACGCAGCTTATAAAGCCTGAGATGCAACAGATATTGCAATCCATTAGAAAAGAATTTAAGCACAAAATCTAAAATCTTAAACTAAAATCTGGAAAATTTGTCACTGGGGCAACATTGAGAATGCATTCAACTGGATTTGATAAAACTGTCAAAAAGTGTCAAGGTTGTTTTCTTATGTGAAAGATAGCAATATTTAGATTAGAAAGATAAAAATATTTAAATTTTTCAACCTCTCATTGTTCAGTAAATCCATCTGATTTATCTGAAATAAATCTCTGACCCCCACCCTGATAGATATGCCTGCAGTAAGACTTAGGCAAGAGTCCTGACATAGCTTAATATAGACTGATGATGGGCATCTCAGGTGTCTTTGCAAACACTTCAGAATCACAGCATAAGAAGGAGACTGAAACAAACCTGCACTCCTTGGCCAGGAGCCGCTCCCAGTACTGACAGTCTGCAGCGCTTCCAGACATGGTTCCCAGAAGGTAAGGGTTTATCTCTATGACCTTGTTGACATCCTTTGATGCTGTGAAAAGAGAGCACTGATGACATTTTGTGTACTGAAACAATAAGTGAACTGAATTGACTTTTTATTAATTGACTAATACAATACAGCTTATACAAGAGACTTATGGAAGAGAATGTATAGGCACTGTTACACTAACATCGCAGTTCTGTGTGCCTTCATTATTTCAGGTTGTCTAAAACAAGCATTCAGCATCTTCAGTGAATGAATGCATGTACCTATATAGCGCCCAGCAGAGGCTCTGGAGTCAACTGCAACAATGACACCATGGCGAAATTTGAAAGCCAAAGTCGTTGTCCCATGGTTCAGGTCTATTGAAACACCTTTTTCACCACTACACGACTTCAGAAATCCGACGGGCTGTAAAACACAAGGTTTTTCAAAGCATATAGAAAGACAGAAATGTTAAATGAGGACGTTAAATTAAGCGCTTTCCGTTTCCAGCAAGACTGTGCGTCTTTCGCGCGCATGCATAAGCTATTTGGAGACAGACATGTCCGTCAATCAACTTGATTGAATCAAGCCCTCAATATTTGATCACAGGGCCATTAGTATTATTGAATTAATTAACCAATAGACAACACATGCGTCAAACGATCCACAAACCTACACTTACAATAGTCTTTCGTTAATTCGTTCAGATCTGACTGAACGGACACATTAGTTTGCATTTTATCCTACTCTCGCGAAAGCTTTCTTTGAAATTACTTACATCTACTCCAAGAGGGAGGGCAAATTCTTGACATTTAGACCCAAAAGTAAAGTGATCTGTTCTGTTCCACTGTTGCAACGATTCAGTCCTGAGAACTCCAACCTCCAAATGAGACTTGAATCCACTGACATCAACGAGTGCCATCTTATAGTAATACAATCAATGGAATCAATATCGAAAAGATAAAACAACAACAAAATGTTTTTAAAGGTACTACTAGTGTCGACAAAAAAGCTTTTCCTGGATTTGTAAACTCGTCGAAACCGAAAGGACTATGCAGTGCGTGCTTTCGATTATAATTAACCTTTCATTGTCTGTGAATTCCGGTGTAGCCTATTGCATTTTATAGTCGGAATAAAAATATGTAAACACAGTGTAAGACCGTAAGGGATGGCACTTCAGTAACCCGTGTCTAAGTACATGGTATTATAAACATCAGGAAGCCCAGTTTCATAAAATAGTTTTGTGTGTACCTCGCTAATTGTATCATTGACCAATGATGGTGTCAACCAACCTGCGTCATCTGTTTTTGGGTAGATGTAACCAATTCAGGTTGGAGATTAAGGTAAACCTATGCTGATGAATGCTGAGATGCCATGATCTGAGCACGGTTTATACAGTGTGTGACAATATCATTTCACTCAATGAAACCATACATGATATTTTTATGGTAAAATCTATGTGTTGAACCTATACAGGAATATGAACGTTTTGGTCATGGAATAGCCAGTCAAAGAATACACAAGTGACGTTTCCTTTTGTCATCATATCTTTTTATTTTCCATATAGAACAAAATGAGTTTTGCAAAGTGAATATACTAATATGAGACACTGTATTTTAGAGTCTGTTTTATGTGGAATTGTATTGTTGCTGTACTGTAGCAAGCATATAGCAAGCCATGGTTTCCCATTAGGCCAGCCTATGCAGATTAAAGTTGAGATGTGAATACATCTAAAATGTCAAAATAGGTTTGCTGATGATCCTCTGGTATTCCAAAAATATCCATCATGTTTTGAATTTCCCATATGTATAGGCTGTGTTTAAATTCGCGGACATGGAAATGTAGAAGTTGACTGATGTCTGATAGGGAAAATGATTTAATGTCTACAGGTAATGATTAAGCTGTGTCCATCTGTTGTATGGTCTCCTCCACTAGCTGTATTTCAAGGGGAATCACCTTTTCTCCCAAAACAGGAGTTGTGCCAGGCTTGTACTTGTATTTCCTTTGCCTAAAAACGAATAAACAAATGAAACGTTTAGAGGGTTTTGCCAAATGCAGATGTTTGTGTGTGCTTGATATGTCACACTGCAAACACAAACATCAATATAAATTTATTATTGCAGACTACATCAGTGCACACAAAAGTTTTTCAGAGGCATATTTACCTTTTGTCTTTATATTCTGATTCTTTGTAGGGTCTTATGTAGTCCACACCCTCTCTAGTGATGACACAAATGTCTATATTGTTGCCAGAGGCAAGGTCACTCATTATGCCAGCCTGGATAGCATCTCGCACCAGAGTCTTTGCTTCTTCAAGCTAAAGGATAGACACAGGGAAGGACTAGGTGAGGTTCAATATAGACAATGTGGACAATATCTCAAATGCTTAAAACTTTAGTGCATGAATAACCTGCACTGAAATTACACAGTCCTGGATCTTTGGATTAATGTATTGATGTCTTGCATGAGTGATTATACCTCCATATTAGGTCTAAATCTGTCCTCTAGTATTCCCATAGCAGCAAGGTCTCCAGACCCTAAAAAGACAATATCTGGAATTACTGTATAGCAAACATGAACTGGTAGAACTCATACAGGGATGCTAACATTGGAGGATGTACATTTAATTTCCCCTGACTTCCATACCCACCCATGGCCAAATAAGGGTTTTTATCCATGCTTCCATAAGGCCCAACGGTATAAAGGTGATTCCCTGTGCAGTCTACCCCTCCAAGGATTAAATTGGCTCCAACCTGCCCCTTGTACCTAAAAAATGAGGCATTAATAATGTTATGGAATGGTTTAATGCACAGTTGTCTATAGAATCATAAAAGATGAATTAATCAAATCTTCTGAATGTCACTTACAACATTTAAGCACATTTTAACAACCAGAACTTTACCTGACAGGTCTAATACAATTATGTTAATATCCACATTCAATATGTTTTCCTTGAAACAAACCTAAAGAGCATATCCTGTAGGATATTAGCAGCCATGATGAGACGTGGGTTCCTGCCACTGTTCATGGAGAAGATGGTGAGGTTGGAGGAGAGAAGCTCTGTGGTTTTCTCTGTATCTGCAGCTGTGCCTGCACCACAACAACTACACCAAGAAAAAACATGCCCAGGTATCAGAAACACAACATTAGAGCCATACACAAAAAGTTATACAGACTGCAACCATATAATAACTCTGTAAATCAACATTTAATTGAACAGGTGGACAATCACAATAGACAACTATGAGGTCCATCCTGAGTATTAAAACATAGGCCTGCTACTAATATAGCCTACTGTATACTTTTTTCTTGTACATGCTCATGAGAATCCACTATTACTGCATAACAACATGGATGTTCTACCTACAAATATCTTGCAACTTTCCTTCACAAGACAACAAATGAAAATGTGTGACCATATAGAGAAAAGCTATGTATGTGCAAGCTTTTCAAGTGTGTGCACACTTTCATATGGCCCAAGGGGCGCCTCATAAAAAAGTTTTGAAAAGTTAGTAACTCCATCAAATGATGGACAAGCATCTCCGTATGACAAGCATCTGCATGTTGGACAAGCATGTCCATGTGATCACATACTGTAAGTGTACTCACTATATATTTGGAGCAATGTAGTGGATTTTTGCACACATTTTATCAGCCACCACCTCATCTGAGGTGGCTCTGGTATCTGCTCCTAGGACCACCCCAGCCTGTAAAAAAGAGACACAGTTAAGGCTACTGTCAAATGCTTCCGTGCTTGTTTCTGTTGTACTACTATAAATTCCAAACTTTCTTTTCAGTATTTACTTCTTTCATGAATTAGGATACCTTACAAACAACTCCTGCGATAGTAGTCCCTGTTTTGAATGGTCTGGGTGCCTTGACCTTTTTCTCCCCGAATAAACTCTCCAGTCTAGTATTTCTGAAGATGACACGACCATTGGAATCAGATCACGTAAATGAATGAATGACAACACAAAATGTAAAAGTCGAGCTATAAAATCGAACTTGCTTATTTCCTAACGATGCATTTCTCAAAACGCTTTCACTTTTGATATAGGCACTTTTGCTATCATAGACTAAAGCTTGTCAAAGTAGATCAAGCATATGAAGAAAAAATATCAAGGAAAAGGCAGGCTCACTCACCTGGTCGAATTTTCAAAGTTAAAACCTGGTATAGGTTTTTCAAGAACGTAAGACAGTGCCATGTTGATGTAGCCTACGAATTTCCCCGTTCTGAACGATGGCTCAATAATCTACAGGCAGTGTTTTCCGGCATCAGACGGGGTCGCTGTACCTTCCAATTTAGAACAGAGTAAGATAGCAGCTAAACGTCTGAATGGGAATTCTAAATCCCGAGTAGCCTGCTCTTTGTCTTTGTGAGACACCAAAAATGGACAAATATATTTCAAACTCGACAGTAAAAGGCGTCAGCACTGGAGTAAGTAACTAGTTTTCGTACATATTCGTCTGGTGTGAATAATGCTGTCATGGTGTTGACATGCTATGATCATCGCTGGTATCGCATGAAGTGTAAAGAGTAGGACATAGCTATAATCTTGATCATTACAAACTTTTCACCGGTGCCTTTTGTGAATCTAAACCGGTTCCACCATTATATGCTCTGGCATTTCAAGTCAAAATTAAACGAAATCAACGAAATGAAACTTTCACTTTCGTATTAAACCTATGCCAGATCACAATTTTCAACTCTCGAAAGAGGCTCATAGTAAGGGTTACGCACATGTAACCATGCAAGTTGCAAACAGCAACCTTGTAACTTTAAAACGATTAATTTTGTCTACGTTGGCTTAGACTAGAGCCAACTGATATTATTTGTAAGTTAAGTTGTACTTGATGCTCACATGGCATATTGCAACGTTAAGTAGCCTTGTAGGTGGTTGATAGGCTACCTTTAATCACATGATATTGCGATGGCGCTAGGAGTTAGGCTCTGTATCGGGAATGTTGATTCCCTTCCATAAGCAGCATCACCTATGGCTATGTCTTACTGTCTCATTCCTCACGTTTCAGACTACTATATTAGCTGTTAAGTTCAATGGAGGGGTTATCATCGGGTCTGACTCCAGGGCATCAATTGGAGGGTAAGCCCAAAAAGATTTAGTTAGACCGCATATTTAACAACACCAGTTGAAATTAATGTTTTACTTTTTTGCTCAAACTTTCTTCCAGGTCTTATGTATCTTCCAAAACAATAAATAAGCTTATCCAGGTCCATGACAGGATATTCTGCTGTATTGCTGGTTCCTTGGCAGATGCACAGGCTGTGACCAAAATGGCAAAGTTTCAGCTGTCTTTCCACAGGTTGGTGTGCTTTCACATTGACCCATGTTTTATTCAATTCTATGCTGTTGGTGTCTTTGGGATTTAAAAGTCACCAAAGTGGAGATACAGTAAGTGTTGTCATGATTTTAAAAATGTCAATTGGACAGCATAAACTCTTAACACAAATGATTTAGAGATCTGCCTTACCTTATGTTTGCATTACTTTACATTAGGTGCTGGTTTGCAAAGTCAGTTTGTGTTGTACCAAATGTTTTCATTCTTATTCCTACCAACAAGGTTATAAATTGATTTACTCCAGATGATCCCTTTAAGCATCAGAAGAAATTAATAAACATAAGCACAACCACATTCAGCATCGCTTACCCCACCTTTAACTGTCCATTTCCAAAACACTGAGATAACAAACACAGTTGGGGTAAATTAATAAATTAAACTTGTCTCTCTAAAAAATTTCTGTGTCAGTATCCAGATGGAGTCCCTCCTCTTGTAAAGGCTGCTGCCTCTGTGCTGAAGGAGCTCTGCTACAGCAATAAAGATGAACTTCAGGCAGGCTTCATCACTGCAGGCTGGGACAGGAAGAAAGGACCACAGGTGAGTACATCCTCAGTCCAACTTAGTGACCGTAGTCACTGCACCAGCTATTAAACCCAGTGCTTTAAAACCAGTTGTTGTTGTATCGTATGTTATACCAACCTGATTAAACATTATAATGTATATATTTACTAACTGAATTTATGTTGCAGTTACAGTGTTCTATATACCACTTTCAATTTCACCACACAGGTATACACTGTCTCCCTGGGTGGAATGCTTCTCAGTCAACCTTTCACCATCGGAGGGTCAGGGAGCACTTATATATATGGCTACGTTGATGCCAAATACAAACCTGACATGAGCCGTGAAGAGTGCTTACAGTTTGCCACCAACGGTAAACTTCTTTTCTACAATTCAATTCAAGTCAATTAAATTTTATTTATACAGCACCTTTTATAATAGAATAGGATTGTCTCATGGCACTTTACAGAAGGAACACCCAAGAGCAACAGGGGCAAGGAAAAACTCCCTTATGTTTAGTTAGTCTAGGAAGAAACCTTGGGAAGATCCATGACTCAAGGGGCTAAGCCAACTGCCAGGGGTCATGCAGGAAAAGTACAATCAGTAGTAACCATGATAGACTACAAGTTATCCATGGTTTTAGCTAAGGATCATAATAGTTCCAGAATATTATCCCACTTTAAACAAACTTATAGCACACATACATTAAACATACACTACTAATAGATATACAAACATACTGGGACCCTTGCTGTCACACCCACAGTACTTCAATTATATTCCATTCTAAATCCATAGACATTATGAATTGCTCCTTGCTTTGGAGGGCTCCAGTTGAATTGGTACATTTCTTTCATAGAGGTGCATCAGCACATCATTTAGCTTTTTACAGAAGCACCTAGTTCACCCCTAGTTTATGGGGGTTTCAAACCATTCATCTAGAAAAGCACCTGTTCACTAATGTTGGACAAGAGGTGTGTTCATCTCAAAGATGTTTGATGGTGAGAATCCTCTTCTCTGCCAAACAGTCATGTCCTATATCTCTGTATAGTTACTCACACATGATTTTGGACCCTGCTTTGGCCCTGTACAGCATTCTGGTGCAGGTAGGCTGTAAAGGGGTTGAACTTGGATTTGGGAAAGAAAATCCTAATGCCTGTGCATGACAGGACATTTGACAATATGCTAACTTTTTGGGAACAGTTTATCAGTTAGGATGGGATGTCACTAAAGTTTTGGCAGAAACAGTTGGACGGAATGGCTAGGTATGTGATACAGTGTATGAAATAAATATTTTTCTTCTCTATCTCCTTAGCAATTGCTCTAGCCATTGGGAGAGACAATGTCAGTGGTGGTGTGGTGCACTTAGTAGTGATCACAGAAGATGGCGTCGAGCATGTGGTCATCCCTGGAGAAAAGCTTCCCAAATTTCATGATGAGTAGATTCACCATGTGTAAAAGTAACATGAATAACAATAAAGAAATTTGTACGTTAAAATGAACATGCAGTTCTTTATTAAGCCTGACTGTAGTGATACAGCAGGGGAAATAAATTTTAATTTTGAAAGACAAAAACTTTTTCATCACTGTTGAACATTAAATCATAGTCAACTTTCTCTGTTTTAGATCAGTATAATACATTTTGTTAAATGTCAGAATAAAGAGAGAAAGAATTTTATATGGAATATTTACATTTTCTTTTCATCAGTCAAAACTTTACATACACTTAGTATTTGATAGAAAGGTCTTCAAACTGGTTCACTAAGGCCAAAAGTTGTGGTATCATTCCACAAGCTTCTCATAATAGTTTGCTTGGAATCTTCACAGTACTGGTGTAACTGGGACAGGTTTGTTGGCCTTCTTGCCTACACACCTTTTCTGTGCTGCCCATAGCTTTTGATAAGATTGAGATTGAGACTTAATAACTAATTTGTAGGTATGTTCGGGGTCATTGTCCATTGAAGTGTAAAAGCCCCTCATGCAGCAAAGCAGCTCCACAACATAATGTCACCTGCACATTCATGGTTTGAATAGTGTTCTGAGGCTTGTAAGCTTAAACATAATTTATGTTTATCATTATGGCCATTGCTTGAAAACTACCAAAAAATGCTACAATTTGTAACTGTATGGTGACTGAGATCCTAATTTCTGGAGACATTGTGCTCTGATGAAACTGGCCATAATGATAATAAATGGTAGACTGTTTTTGGAGGAAAAAGGGTGAAGGTTGCTTTTTACTCTTTCATGCAGTAGCCTAATCATAAAATAACTGAGGTGGGATTGTTAATGCTCCAAATCAAGACTTAGAACATACATTATGGATTCGTTATTTCCAAAACTCAAAAATATTTTAATCAAGTTTAGCCCAACCCTTGCAGTGGACACTTTTCTTGACTTTGCAAACGAGAGATCAGCGTGCGGATGATGTGCGGAGCTCAACATAACTTTTCTTGCGTGCGCATCATAACACCACAAGCGTAAAGGTTCATGACGCTCACAGTCGATTTGGTTTCATTTTCGATTCAACCCGGAATTTAAAATGGTGGAACGCTACGCTGGATAAACACTTAAACCATATTTTATAGTAAGCTGTGTCTTCCAAACCTTTACGTCATTGCCTAGATAGATGATTTAGCTTGATTCACCTCACTTTCCTCTAAAACTTTCGTCGCTCAGATCTTATTACGTGTTCAGCACATGTAAGTAGCCCCACACAAGAGCGGAGACCAAAGACAATTGAAAAAAGAATGCTGGAAGAATCCAATGGACCGAACTGGCTTTCGGAGGAAGTCAAAACTGGGGTATGTAATATTCCTATTAGAACGGTATAGCCATGAAAAGGGTATTTACCTCCCTATATACATAATAATGCAGGTCACATTTGCAAAGACAAACTAGTCTACAGTGAAGGTGTTTGATGATGCCCTGCTTACAGTGAGTCTTTGTTCACAGACTACGATCATAGGTATTGAATATGATGGAGGTGTCGTGTTAGGCTCTGACTCTCGAGTTTCTGCAGGGTAAGTTTGTCTATAAGTTTTGGTGTGCGCTTAAAATTGTCTTAGAACTTGGAACTCGTTTTTGTTATGAGCCATAATGTGGATAGCCTATCGAATAATCGTCTGTTATTAATCACACTCAAGCTCTGAACAGATGCACTGCAGTTTTGGTAGGCTATATACCATCAGAGCTGTTGATTTTTAGCATTTTTCTCTTTCACACATTTGTGTTTTCAACAGAGCATCAGTGGTGAACCGAGTGATGAATAAGCTGTCCCTCCTCCATGATAAGATTTACTGCGCTCTTTCTGGATCTGCAGCTGATGCCCAGACCATTGCTGAGGTTGTCAACTATCAGCTGGAAGTGCACAGGTCTGTGTGTGTCATGTTGGTCTTCAGCCTTTCCTTATATCTTGGCATCTCATTAAGGAATGGACATGCATTATATTGAATTGTTGAATTGGGGATGTGGTATGCACACATGCTCTATGGTTATGAAAACACGTCCCATGATATTTACTTTAAATTTCAGTGTTGAACTGGGGGAAGACCCCCTTGTTCGTTCTGCAGCTACCCTGGTGAAGAACATCTCCTACAAGTATAAAGAGGAACTGTCAGCACACCTCATTGTTGCAGGATGGGACAGAAAAAAAGGAGGACAGGTCAAGAGAAATTTGTTTGCTATTTCAAATGATTCTGTTGACTTTGTTTTTTGGGGGTGTCTTACCTACAGCAAGTGCCACTGATGTTATATAACACATTTACCACAACAGTTAATTTGCATTTATTTAATTAAAAACTTAACATCTGAAACTTAACAGCTGAACGTGTAGTTAGGTTAGTTAGGTCTACAGAGTTGAGACCACAGTTACTTTAACATTGACTCTGATGACAGAGAAGTCAGGGATTCTCAGGTAATACCTTTATTTTTCTCATTCAGCAAATACATCCCCACAAATCTGCTGTCCATCCCTGGCTCTGTAAATGGAAACCCAACATGAACGCACCCAGTTAAATAACAAGTGCTGTTAGTGCTGGTAAACAGTGCTGTTGAAAGGAGTCAGGGAATGTCAGTAGCATTGAGCATAGTATTTTCCTGGCTTTGGAATTCAAAGATTATCATTCTTTTGTTGGATGCAAATGTCCCCCCTAAGTAATGAATCCTGAAAAACATAGCTGGCTGAATTTGGCTAAATGAGCAAATAATTTTGTTGATTCATATCATTTAAGTCTTTGAGGGTTCAGAGTTTAGGAGAGCCTTAGGAGGGACATTGGGATTCAGCATATGACTAGTATTGCTAAAGCCAGGTGGTTTAGACTCTTTGCACTTCACTTCACTTTGTGCAAAGAGTCTGGGCATTCTTGATAGGCATTCATTTACTTTGCATTGGGTGGGCAATTTGTTTTAACTTTAAACCTTATTGGTTCTTTCTTCAATTTCCGTTCAGTGATTGGTTGTGAGAAAATGGAGTTGGGAAAACCAAAGCTTTATGTGGTAGACTTCTGCACACATTGCGCGCACAGCCAGTGCATACCGAGCGTGTGATAAGAACTGCCTCATCATTGCGGCATGCGCAAGTTGTGTGTACCTCCCAAATTTTGTTGCCACGCTCACTCCTGAACCCGTTAAAACTGTTTCACTAATATTCATTTGTGGAGTAAACCTGGATGTGTCCCAAGAATTTCTGGTTATTGTGTGTGTTTATTACAGTTGTTAACAAAACAAAACTAGTGAGGCTTTGGTAGTGCACATGACCCTGACGTGTGTCTAGACAACTAGAAAAAAAAGTATGCGTGACCGTTGCAGTGCATGGTGCTCCTTTAGGAGAGTACCCTGACGTAGTGCTGTAGCAAAATATAATATTGAGCAGAGGCACTACAGCAGCAGTAGCCTAACTAGTATGGCTAACTTATTAAGTCATAATTATTTATATATATAATTATTTTAATATATAAGTATTTTTTACACCTTCTGCCTTTATTTAGATAGGACAGTGAGAAATGACAGGAATCACATCGCTGAGAAATAGGATGGAATTGGGAAATGGCCAAGAACTCCTTAAAGTCACTTGGCCCAAATGTGATACAGATTCTGTGGATTGTGCCAGAGTTCAGTCACTTTTGAGTTTTGTCATGTTTACTCTGGAAATGTTTTTACCATTTTCGATGTACAGGATTTGGGGAGGCAGAACTGTAGCATTGCTAATTACCTCACATGTCACACTCTTATGTTACAGGTGTATGTGACCCTGAATGGGCTCCTGTCCAGGCAACCTTTTGCTGTGGGTGGCTCTGGTAGTTCATACATCTATGGATTTGTGGACGCTGAGTATAGGAAGGGCATGAGCCGCAGAGAGAGTCAGGAGTTTGTTGTGAATGGTTGAGTAGTTTTAATTTTCTTTTTTTCTTTCCTGATTTTCTAAATGAATTTTTGCTTGACTATAATATTAATGAAACATGTGCTATTTGTTCTCTCTCTCTCTCTCTCTCTCTCTCTGTGTCCTGTCTTCTTTGGCAGCTCTGACACTGGCAATGAGTCGGGATGGTTCCAGTGGCGGTGTTGCTTATCTTGTCACCATTGATGAAACTGGCGCGGAGGAGAAATGCATTCTAGGCAATGACCTCCCGAAGTTCTTTGATCAGTAATTGTAGGCTTTGAAATGTATGCATCTTGCATAACAGCTAATAAACTATATAAGATATATGCTGTGTCAGCTTTGCTTTTAAATTAGGAAGAAAACTTATTACAGGCCTTATTAAAGCAATTATGTCCTACTACATATTTTATAAGCATTTACATTTATGTATTTAGCAGACAATTTTATCCAGAATGACTAACAAACTAACAACGATTAATAAAAGAGGACTAACATTCAAGCTACAATACAGCAGAAACTTTTACTAAGAGTACCACTAACTAACAGTAAATAATGAGAGTGAATGGTTAGTGTGAAGTGCAGCTGAAAGAGACAGGAGGAGTGAAAAAAGTGCTCCAGGTCAGGGAAGCTCTTGGAGGAGCTGGATCTTCCAGAAGGTAGAGAGAGATGCCCCTGTTCGGGCTGCTCTTGGAAGGTCATTCCACCAGCGGGTAATGACATACAAGAATACTCTGGATGTCTTAGTCTAGGGGTGGCAGTGCCAGATGACATTCCTTGGAAGAACGAAGCAGCCGAGGGTTTAGCAGACCTTTATGAGGGTGTTGGGAGCAGATCCTCTGTAAGCCAGCATTAGTGACTTGAATTCAGTGGAGCTTAATGAACAGAGGGCTGACGTGCCCTCTTAGGCCATTTGAAAACCAGACACGCTGATGTGCTCTGGATCATCTGTAGCAGTCACAGCACAGGAGGGCATTACAACAGTTAAGGCAAGAGATAACCATGATCTCTACAGGTAGCTGGCTTGCAAGCTGGTTGAGGACTAGCAGTATACTTCTGGAGAGGTAAGCCAGTGCTAAGTTGGTTAAAAGGCTAGTGACCAGCAATAGTTTTCAAGATACCCCAACCGAGGCATAAGTAAACCCAATGTTTCCTTCATCTATAAAGTTGCTCGTATATTCTTGGATAAAAAAATATTTTTCTGCAAAGATCGTTAAATTGATAAAGGTATCTATTTGACAGTAGCCTCACAAAAAATGCCTAATTTACTATTGCATTAAAATTGTTATTTGATTTTTTCAAACTGCATGCATTGCAGACATGCAATATTTTAGACACAAATATTACAGCATTGCATGGTACTGTATGGTCTATTAATTGGTATACTAAAAATTCCTCCATGAGAAATAACCTGCATACAAGAAATGGAGGAACTGTATATTCTGGGCCTCTGGGCCTATGTCATGATTAGTTATGATCATACTTATTCTACACACTTTAATCCCATTTCTCACTTTTACAAGCACAGTTTGCACATGTTATTATTGTCTTGGACAATTTTGTTGACATTTGGTTTGAAAGTAGTGCTTGTCTGAGAGAAGTTGTTAGTATTTGTTAGGTGGGGATCATTAGTCTCTTTTCAGGGTTCGGATCTTGGGTTTTTGCTGTAAATGAAATGCATTGTGTCTGTGGGAAATTTTAGAGCTCTCTTTTGTATGTAGATGGTCAATTGATCTGCCCAATTCTGCCCTACATGTATTGATTGGTGTTTTCTTTTGATTTTTTGAAGATCAATCAGCATGCAGGGCCTCTATGGGATGCTTGTCCCATCTAGTGTAGCTGTGCTCACTGAGTGAACCCCACATCTCACTTCCGTACAGCACAATAGGCTGAATTACACTAAGGTGTAAGGTGTAAAGGTCTGATATGAAAATCATTAAAACAAGTAATGTTAAGCTTAAAAAATCGGGGACAAACTGGCTTTTCTAGTAAGCTATTTTAACGGGGACAAACCACCAAAGTCGGGGTCCTGAAATTGGAGTCGCCTGGTCACCCTAAATTACACAGTCAAATATTTTGCACCAAATCCTAATTGGTATTTATGTTGCACAAGTTTTTTTATTTCATATAGAGCTCTGCAAGCTTTTTCTTTTGGAGCATTCACTGCCATTCTGAAGCTCCATGATGCAGTCATGATCAAGCCAAGGTAGGTATACTGCATCATGTGATCTAGGGCAGTGCTACCTGATAACTGGGCTTCTTCTGGAATACCATAATGTTTGTCTTTTTTAGGTTTACAGTCAGGGCCCAGTTCCAACAGTAGGCTTAATTCTCTGGCAGGTCTATGCGCTGCTATAGTCCTTGTACAATGGAAGACATCCACACCAAGTCAACTGCACTGAGAAGGAATTTAATGTCTTTGTCAAGTATGCTGAAGCCAGGGGCTGTACTAACTACTTCCTGGCCTAAATGCTAGAAAATATGACATCCAAGCGGTAGAAAGTAGGCTATTTTGATGACTCACTTGTTGCTAGGCAGACTTTTGAATGGTAGGTTATGGCAAAAAAAAATCTTGTTCAGTCTGGCAGTGGCAGGGCTGAACACACATGGAGTTTTGTCTAGCCCTTTATGAAATAACCAGGCCTATGTTCAGTGCTGTAGGCTTACAATGTTAATAGCTCTACTTACTTTCTGGTGAGCCTGGGTTAAATATCTAAATAAACAAAAACAAGATATAGCCATCCACAATTGTTATTAAACATAATAGGCATTTATAATGTTATTATACATATTTAAGTAGGAATTATAGTCTACTGTATGTTTACAATATATCAATGCTGATGGCATTGATGGCCATTTCATATTCTACCCAATGTTCGAACGTGGTTTCCCGCTTTTCGAAACTGAAACTAGATTTTGATTCTCCGATGCTGGATGTGCTGAAGTCAAACATGCCTGTTTCAGTCCCAAAGAGATCGCTTGGTTCAAGGACTGATCACTTGGTAAACTGTCTGTAGGCTAACCTCTGTCAGTACCACTGAAGGTTTTGGTTCAGAATCAAGATGCGCAGTGCGTACGTTTTAATTTGGCAATATGTGCAGACTTAATGTTGTATTACGCTTTAGATCATCTGCTGCTCCTGGGTAGATTTAATCCAGAAAAGACATTTGCGAATTTGTTAAAACAGTGGCTGTCGTCGGGAATAAGATGGGTGATACTATACGGAGTGTCAAACCTGGTCGGTACGTGGTCCAATGTTTTACTGAGACGTTTGCTAGGGACTCATTGTCTTCTTGGCCCTATATTTTGGACTGGACGAGTGGTATTGCTTGACAGTAATCCACTCGAAAAGTGGTGGTTTTGGCTTTTCAGTTTTCTTGCCGCTGCATCAGCCTGTTTGTTTTGGGAGCTATCGTGTCCCGATGAAATTTCTAAAAGTAACGGAGAGAAGACGGCATCCCGCGAGCTGTTAAAGCGAGTTATCCTTCTCTACAAACCTGACTATGCCCTACTGTTTGGAGCGTTCGTCTTCCTTTCATTAGCTGTACTATGTAAGTAGCCTGTTATAAACCCCTTTGGTTACTGGGCTGGTGTTGCTGTCTCTAAAGACTTCTACATTTGCCTCTTGCTGTGTGTGTGTGTGTGTGTGTGTGTGTGTGTGTGTGTGTGTGTGTGTGTGTGTTTACATGCGCCCGTCTAGGTGAGATGTTCATTCCCTTCTACACCGGACAGGTGATTGACATCTTGCAATCACAGTATCTGTGGAATGACTTCCTAACGGCAATATTGTTCATGGGCCTCTTCTCCTTAGGAAGGTTGGTGTATGCACATAAGCAGGTTGCCCAGTGTAATGCAACCTTTTGATATAAATATCCTGATAAATTCCAGTTATAGGCCTATAAGACCAAACATATGTTCTATTGATAACATACCTTTGAAAGTAACCAAGGCAAGTCTTATTTAAGCCTTTTGTTTGTGCTTTAGCTCAATCAGTGCGGGATGTCGAGGTGGCCTCTTCATGTGTGCCATCAACAGTTTCACCTGCAGAGTCAGAGTCAAGCTATTCGGATCTCTTGTTACTCAAGAAATTGGCTTCTATGAAACCACTAAGACGGGTAAGTCTTTTTGTACACAATTTGTTTAGGTTATAAGCACTTTCTTGTCTGCACAGTGCAGACTAACAGAAAGAAATACATTGGTATCACTAAAGTAAAGTATCTTGTGCTAACATGTATCTTCTGCAGGTGACCTCACTTCCAGGTTGTCCACTGACACCAGACTCATGGGACTAGCAGTGGCTCTTAATGTCAATGTCCTTCTTCGAACATTCATCAAGACCCTGGGCATGCTCTCCCTGATGGTCAGCCTGTCCTGGAAGCTCACATTACTAATGCTGATGGAGACACCACTAACTGGTCTGCTTCAAAATATATACGACACCTTTTACCAGGTAGATATCAAATCTCTGAAGCCCATAGGAGTCACTTTGGTCTTGTTGCTTTATCATTCTGTGTGAAAGGAGTATCTGGATTTAAAAATATGAGCTCAGTAGTAATGGAATAGTGCAGAGTGGGACAAGAATTGGAATAAGTCTTCCCATCATACCTCTGAAAAAGAATGTTTCATGTCATGGATGTGACAGAACATAATAATAATAATAATGTGAATATTTTGTTGAAAAAAAATAAAATAATGATGTAACTTCTACAGCTAAAAGCCAAGCTACCACTGCCATATTACCTCTGCTAAATACTGTATTTCACTACAGTAGCCTACAAGTGCCCACCCACCACAGTGAATATATGACTATTATGAGTGTCATGTCTCTTCACTTTGCACAAAGTGAAAGATTCTGGTTGACTGAATACAGGAAATGCTCCAATTTTATATAATTATTCACATCATACAAACACATGCTATTGCCATTATGGATGTGACAAAAAATCCACTTTCCATGAAATTGCCCATACTGATACCATGGAAAAATACCCAGCAAACACAGCCTTGGGGGGCTCTCGCAGGGCCCATGCGGGTTTTTTTCTGGTAGTGTGGGCTAATAAAGGACACCAAACTGAAATGGGCCCATTGTGGGCTTGCCCTGATGAGGCCCATGCCTTTGGGCTTACCACGGGCCCTCTGTGGGCAGAACCACACATGCTGCTAACCCTAGAAAGCCCATACAGGGCCCAAACTCTTTAGGGCTAAGCCCATTCAGGGCCAGTGCTGGCCTAGTTAATGCTATGAGGGCTAAGTGAGGGCTGCCTGTTTGGGCCCAGTACTATACCGATGAGAACTCTCACAGGTCCCTTGCGGGCCCCCTACGTCTGCCCAAAGTGGGCACGAAAAAGGCCTGTGCAGGCTTGCTTGCTGGGATGGTAAACAATGTGTTACAGATAAATAAGGCTCAGATACTGTAGGTGGACAGTAAATAATGTAACCATAGATTGCTTAAGTAGCCATGTCTGATCACGGTCTTTGTAATTTTTCATAGCTCAGTGTCTCAATATCTTTGACCCATTAGAAACTCCATAAAGAAGTGCAAGACTCTATTGCCCAAGCCAATGATGCTGCAGAAGAGGCTGTGTCAGGCATCAGGACTGTTCGAGGCTTCAAAACGGAGAAGAGCGAGTCAAGTCGCTATGACACCTTCTTGATGGGCACTCACAGCTTGAAGACTCGAAGGGACACCGTCAGAGCAGTGTATCTGCTTGTCCGAAGGGTATTACTTTGTGTTCAAATTTGTTTGAGTTTTTGTTGATTTACAGGTATACTATTTATGCAGTATTGACATCATTTAAATGAGTGTTCTCTTTAATGTGTTTGTGTGTGTGTGATTTTGTTTTGTTAGATTGCAGAGCTTGGCATGAAAGTGGCCATGCTGTACTATGGTAGACTGATTATTCAGTCAGGACAAATGAGCACAGGGAATCTGGTGTCTTTCATCCTGTATCAGTCAGACTTGGCTGATAATATTAGGGTAAGTATTCTGAAGTTGTGTATTGTTTAATGAAAATTCTTTACTTTGTAAACATACAAAGTTGTCAGTTATACTGGATGACATTGCCATTGATACTAGTTTTTATAACATACCCACAGCCAGATCACATCAAACTAGAACTGTGAGTGGAGAATAGAGATTTTCATTGAATTCTCCTTTAGTCTATAACAACCCTTAATCTATGCTCAGCAAACCAGTCCATAATGTTCAGTTGTTGTAATATTTTTATGTCTCTATTCTCTGATTCTGTAGACTTTAATTTACATCTTTGGAGACATGCTGAACTCTGTGAGTGCAGCAGGTAAGGTCTTTGAGTACCTGGACAGGAAGCCTGAAGTTAAAACTGAGGGAATCCTTCAGCCTGATTCTCTGAAGGGACATGTCCGGTTCCAGAACCTGACCTTCTCCTACCCTACCCGCCGTGACCAGAAGGTGCTGAAGGTAAGGAGGTTATATTCTATATCCAGATGATGGTAATGGTAATGGACTGTATGTATATAGCACTTTTGCATTTCTCAAAGCACTTTACAGTGTCATGTCTCACGTTCACCTACACTTTCATATACCGGTGGTGGAAGCTGCCATGCTTGGAGGATTCAGTTCTTTGCAGGGACACCTCAATAGGGTCAGAAGGAACCAGGCTTGATCTTGTAACCCTTAAGTTCAGAAAGATTCCTTTACCCAGTGACTGTATACGCTACAGTCAATGCCTTTATCAGTGACACCACCACCCCTGCCCACTGATCTTGAATGCTAGTTGTACATTCATTTGTCTGTGAGTTATAGGTTGTCTAACAGGTGTTTGGACTGTCTTTATACTGTATGTGTTTTTTTTAGGATTTCTCTCTAGAGCTGAAGCCGGGGCAGATGACAGCTTTGGTGGGGGCTTCAGGTGGGGGCAAGACCACTTGTGTCAGTCTGCTGGAGAGGTTCTACCAGGCCCAGGAGGGAGAGATACTCCTGGATGGACAGCCACTGCAGAATTATCAGCACAAATATCTGCACAGAAAGGTGATTATGACTTTGTTGGCTGTTTTAGTATTTCATTAGCGCAGACGTTTTGGAACACGCTGTCACACTAGTAAGTACAGCAATTCATTAAATTCAACAGTTGGCATAGAAATATTTGCCAGTTTTGTAAGCATTAGCATATAACTGTCAACACAGGCATTAACAGTGAGATTGGCTGTGTCACACAGGTGGCCATGGTGGGTCAGGAGCCTGTGCTCTTCTCTGGTTCTGTGAAGGACAACATCACTTATGGACTGGGAGAATGTTCCCTGCAGCAAGTACAGGAGGCAGCCCGCAAAGCCAATGCCCATGGCTTCATCTCCCAGCTAGAAAAAGGCTATGACACAGGTACTTTACAAAATTATTAAACAGATATACAGTAGTATAGTATAGTACACAACACAATGGGCTTGCTGTAGTTACAATAGTGACATTTATACATTTATTTCTTAAATCACGGCACAGAAAAGAGTTTTCATAGTGGTGGACAAAGAGAAGTTTTCATGAAACAGAAAGGGTTTTAGATGTGACAGTGGGGTTGAGAGGGAATGTAAAAACTTGGCTATGGCACTACAGACCTGTCACCCAGAGTGGAGAGCAATCTGTAAGGAAAGAATGAATGGAGGATCTGAGGTAGTGAGATGGAGTGTAAAGGGTCAGAAGGTCATGGACAAGAAGAGAAAGGTTTTGGAGGAGTTTGAAGGTGAGTAGCAGGATTTTATATTTAATTCAGGACAGAACTGGTTGCTTGTTAAGCTGGGGAAAGAATAGAGGGGTTACATGAAAAGATTGTTTCGTGTGGTTGATGAGTCATGCTGCAGAGTTCAGAATTTGAAAAGGATGCTGCAGTAATCTAGGCAGGACCAAACTTTGAGCATTACTAGAGAAAAGTGAGTGGTGAAGGCAGGTGGTATGCCAGAGGTGGACTAAAGCAGTCTTGGTGTAGGGTTCAAAGTTTTTAGGTAAATGTTTTCAGACAGTCTCTGTGTTTATAAGGGAAGTAAAAGGAAATCATTCCAAGTTGGCATTAACTAGACGTAGTTCCTTCATTCATATCACTCTGCCCCCCCCTCAGATGTGGGAGAGAGGGGAGGTCTGCTGTCGGGTGGTCAGAAGCAGCGCATTGCCATCGCCAGGGCTCTGATCCGAGAGCCACAGGTGCTCATCCTGGACGAAGTGACCAGCTGTCTGGACACAGAGAGCGAACAGATGGTACAGTTCTCCCTTTTATGCATATTTTTGATTCATACACCATACATACTGTACATGCATGCATAGAAACTCCACACACAAACATGTTATCAAACTTACACATTGTAACACATACAGATTACATACAGAGGGATTGTTTTCTTTCTTGTTTTCTTTTCTACACACTATAGCCTACATATCTATGTAACCATCTGAAAAGTACTTTGGAGGATGACCAAACAGTAATACATGCATAGAGATGTGGACACACTTAGTAGTGTGATGAAGCATTTGAACTATATCTCTCTAAATCAAGATGTCTTATAGCTATTTTGACTTTCATGTTTTTCAGGTCCAACAAGCCCTGGCCTCCTGTCCCAGTCAGACCCTGCTAGTGATTGCTCATAGGCTGAAGACAATCGAGAGAGCAGATCAAATTGTAGTGATTGACAATGGGATGGTGATTGAGAAGGGCACTCACAAAGAACTCATGGAAAAACAGGGCACCTACTACAGGTTAAAAGAACGTCTCTTCACCGATAGTTAACTAATCACAAAACGTTCAACAAATTGGTTTTCTGTTTCCACTCATGCTGTTCCAATCTGTATAGCTTTGTAGGGAAAAGCCACTGTTTGTATGCCATAACATTTAAGCATATATTTTGTCATATACCAAAATGTCATATAAACAGCCACAAGAATTAGAAGTTACGCCGTTTTGCTGGTCAAGTTGGGTTTCTGTCAGACTGAATAAAGAGTGTCAGATGTGTATATATGAAGTTGAAAATAAAGTTTTTGTGTATTCACAAAAGTTTTCATGTTTTATTTTTCATA
>PYXC01000090.1:1287500-1307500 GCA_015244755.2 Tenualosa ilisha | reverse complement strand
TCAACATGGCACTAATTGTCTCTTTCCTTTTGCTTATAAAAGTGGCCTCCTCGCATCTATCATTAAAAGCCCTGACAGCCTCCAGCCCACGGAACAAGCAGAGGAGGGGACGTCCACCTTTCATTCTTCAGACAGCCAGGTACCACACACACACACACACACACACACTCACACACACACACACACACAAATACATACATAGGCATGTATATATAAATCAATGCACACACCCCTACACAGACAAAGCATATCTCTCCCACACATGATGTATGTATGTATAAAGATGTATGTATGCACACACTCACAAAAAGCACTGCTAACCTGACTATATATATATGCAAGCACGTAGAGTCATCTATTGATCAATCAATTGCCTGTTCATTAATACATACCCTGAGGTTTAGTTTGAGGTCGTGGGGCCATGATGTTGAGAGTGGGTCTTGCACCTCATTTCCCTGGCTCTCTTGCTTGCCTGCCAATCAATCAAGTGATCAATTGATCTATTGATCAGCCTTCCATACTCTGTGAGGCTCGACTTAAACAGTCCACCTTTGCTTTCCGAGATGTCAGAAGCTTGCTCTGTGAGTCATCAGACTCCATCGTTTAAAAAAAAAACCTGTTTATCTGTCATAGATTTTTAGTTGAATTTCATCGCCATGTCTCTAAATTAATTAAAGCCTGCTTTTTATAGGCCGCACATCCAAGAAATTGCATTAGATGCGATAAAGTATGCTAATATCCCTGGGGTACCATGTCTGGATATTGTTTGGCTTCTAATTCAGACCCATTTATTTGCCGCCGTGCTTTTCATTAGCGGCCCACTTAAGATGCCTCTTACGAAGATCTGCAGAAAATATGGCAGGCACGTGGGATTATAATTAACTCTACTGCGCTCTGCTGTGTCAACCTATAGGCAGTCCTTATCCAGCTATAGTAGTGCGCAGAGTGTGCAGAGAGAGAGAGAGAGAGAGAGAATGTGAGTGTGTGTGTGTGTGTGTGTGTGCAGAGAGAGAGAGAGAGAACGTGAGTGTGTGTGTGTGTGTGTGTGCAGAGAGAGAGAGAGAAAGTGTGTGTGTGTGTGTGTGCAGAAAGAGAGAGAGAGAGAGAGAAAGTGAGTGTGTGTGTGGGTGTGCGAGTGGGTGTGTGCATGTGGATGTGTGCATACGTATGTGTGTGAGTGAGGTAGAGAGAAAGAATGCAGAATAGAAAAGCATCAAGGCAGGATTTTACAAAGAAGACAATAAAAAAAAAACGATATGGAAATGCTAGTGGAGAAATACCGACATATATATGCTAGCAAAGATGCAGTCCTGAGATTTAGAGACACTCTGACAGAGAGCGAAAGAGAGAAGGATAGAGAGAGTAGCAGAGAGAGAGAGAAAAAAAGACAGACACCGAGATGGAGAGAGAGAGGTGAGCCCTAGTGAGTGCCAGTGCACCACTTACAGCCAGTTAGCCTATAGCCTGAGGGGGGCTGGGGGACAGTGCTCAGGTCCATGACTCACAGATGGACTCAGAGGTTTCAGAAGTGCCGCAGTGGCACCGCTGTCGCCCTTTAGCTCTCTCAAGTCTCTGACTCCGTCTTGGCGTTTCGTCCGTCTCCGTCTCCGTCTCCCGTTTCTTGGTGACCTGGTTCAGCTCAGGCGAAGGTTGCACGCGTGCAGAAACTCACTGACCGCACCGCACCGCGCTGAGTGCTGACCAGACCAGCTGATGTCCTGTTTGTCTCCTGTAATTTGTTTTTTCTATCATCACTCCTCCTCCTGTCTCCATGTACTCTTTCTCTCTCTCTCTCTCTCTCTCTCTCTCTCTCTCTCTCTTACGCATGCTCTCTATGCCTGTCTGTGTCTCATAAGGAGAGTCCTTTGTGTACCCTTGGTTTAATAGTGATGAGGTAAATTTATGCGCCGCTCGCGGCGATGTGGCTATCAGGCAGTAAATTACTGTGTCTTCACGGAAGCCACCGGAACGCCGGAAAAACATAGCAAACACGGTGGCACCTCATTCGTTCAGCCGCCTGCCCCCCACCTCCCCACCCCACTTCCTCAGCCCCAACCCCTATCCCCCTCCAACCTCCTCCACCTCCCTCCATTCCCCGCCTCTCCATCCCAGGTGCCTCCCATGGCCTTGTTAGATACACTGTCCTCCTTCCCCTTTGATTTCTCAAGTCCCCCCCCCTCTCTCTTTCTCTCTCTCTCTCTCTCTCTCTCTCTCTCTCGCTCTCTTTCTCCGGCTCTTTCACCTCCACCTTTTCTCTGCTGCCTCTCTGAAGGCTGTGCTACTGGGAGTTAACAGCAGCTGCAGCACCAACTGATCTCACCTGAGGGTCGTTTGTTGGCTCTGTCAGCAATACGGCGTGTAGGTGTGTGTGTGTGTGTGTGTGTGTGTGAGTGGGTGCACGTGTTTGTGTGTGCGTTTGAGTGTAAGCCTGTGTGTGTGTGTGTGTGTGTATATATGTGTGTGGGTGTTATATGTGACATGTCTATGCTCAGATCATTTGCCTCTCACTTGCTTCTCCTCCCTCTGTCTGTGTGTGTGTGTGTGTGTGTGTGTGTGTGTGTGTGTGCATGTGCGCTTGTGTGCAGAGGTTCTTTGGGGAGTCTAACCTCTTATTGGCACCTGATTGCATCAGGAGCTATGGCACATTCAGCCGAAACGCGGGATGAGGATCGCTACTTGATGCCCGGCAACCACAACACTTTGCCTCACACTTGTCTTTGTCTGTCTCTCTCTCTGTATCTATCACTCTCTCCCTCTTTCTCTCTCTGCATTTTCTCTCACTCTCTTCCTGACCTGCCGACTTCCACGTACACAGGGGTAATCAAGGCCAGGCGTAAGAAATGGCTGCAGACCTTGCTCCATGTGTCAGGCCTCACGGAAGGCCTGAACAGAAGTAGATGAAGCAAGAGACAGAGAGAGAGAGAGAGAGAGAAAGAGAGAGAGATGAAAAGAAAGAGGAGGGAAGGAGGGAGGGATGGAGAGGAGCTTCAGCAGGCTTGCACTGTGAGACCGGCAACTCCAGCCTGCTAAGTGCGTGCTAATGTGTGCCAAATGTGTTTGGTCTCCCTGCGTTCTCTGTGCGCCTCAGCCAGCTGTAAGAGATAATTATTTCCAAACAAGTGCTCCCCGCGGGCCAGAGGATATTATCCGAGGCAACGTTCATTAAAATTCCTCCAACCGCACAGTCGTCTCTAACTTAAGGAAAGGGGATGGGAATGAGTGAGAGATTAAAAGCAAAAGAAAGCAAAGCAAAGGGAAAAAAAAAGAAGTCAAACACACATAAACACACACACACATACACACACACACACACGCACTAGCTCAACAAACACACCTTACACGGCACTGGCTGAAGTCGGAGCATGTTTACTGAGCAGATTGACGAGCAAACAAACGAAACAAACAGGCACACAAAAGAAGCAAACAAGCACGCAGGGGCAGGCTTGGCACACTTCGTTTGGTTTCACGCCAGAACCCGCTGGACTCCTCCAACTCGTCTGTCCACAGTGGGCAGAAACTGTCCCACAAGGTTTTTGGGACGGGAAGAGAGACATTTTTGATGGGTATGAAAATTGTCTCAGATTGAACTGAATCATGCACACTCTCTATCATCTATCACTACGGGAATGAGCTCAGTGTGTGTGTGTATGTGTGTCTGTGTCTGTGTGTGTGTGTGTGTGTTTGTGTGTGTGTGTGTGTGTGTGTATGTTTTTCTTTTCCCACATGCACACAAAGACCTAAATATGGAATGGAAAGTTTTTCTGCACTACCAAGACCCTAATGAGGTGAATCGATGCAATCTACTTTTTTGCTGCATTTGCTTACACAAATGTTTCTTTAAAGCAACAGTCTGGAGTCATTTCAACCATAGCTCTGTTGTTCGAGCTCACTTGCTGTCGGTAGGAAGACGAAGGAGAGAATTTAGTACAACATAGATTAAATAGCAAACCAGTAGCTTACTCTAACCAAATGCAGCCAGGGGAAGTGATGCTAAACATGAGCTTATGGCCCCTATTCAGTTAGCATTAGCTGCCTGTTCGCTATTTGGTCCAACAACAGGGCTGTGTTTGGAAGTATTTCGAAGTATCACTTTAAGTGATTGGAGGTCAGACAGTGTTGTTATTTTAAATTATTGAACAGGGTTGTGTTTTTACAGCAAGCATACACATATTTTTATTTTTGCTTACTGTTGCAGCATACACTCCCTGCTATACGATCCTAGCCTCCCCTCCCACAGCGGACTCCTATAGATAACTAAAATCAGCACACGGTGATTTAGTAAGCATGCTCAACTTTAAAAAGCTCTACAAACTCCTAGACTGCAATCACACACTGAGGAACAAATAAAGTTAATTACAGGCTGCCAGGAGGAGGGAGGTGTACACTCACACTCACACACACACACACACACGCATACGCACGCACACATTCACACACACACACACACACACCTACATATAGACACATATATGTAGATATATACACACACACACACACACCTCTAGAGAGATAGATACGTATATTTAGATGCACACATACACACAGACACACACACAGACTTCAGCCACTACCTTCCGTCTGT
Source organism: Tenualosa ilisha (assembly GCA_015244755.2). Classification (NCBI taxonomy): domain Eukaryota; kingdom Metazoa; phylum Chordata; class Actinopteri; order Clupeiformes; family Clupeidae; genus Tenualosa; species Tenualosa ilisha. The sequence goes on along the minus strand of PYXC01000090.1, from coordinate 1,302,918 downwards.
CTCTTTTTTCTTTCTCTCTCTCTCTGTCACACACAAACACACACACACACACACACACACACACACCTAACACACAGGCTCACACAGGCTCACTGACTAATGGCAGATAGAGGATACATGCATCTCTGTATTGAGCTGCTGCCACACACACAGAGGAGAGTGGACAGGCCAGTCAGTCTGCTGAAGAGTGGGCTTCTCTCCACAGGCACCAGGGGAGAGCACAGGGAGGAGGAGACAGCACAGGTTGAAGGAGAAGAGAAGATAGGTGGAGGCGTGTGTGTGTCTGTGTGTGTGTCTGTGTGTGTGTGGGCGCTTGCGGAGAGAGAGAGAGAGGTGGTGAAGATGGTGTGTGTTTATCTATGTTTTTGCAGATGTGTGTGTATATGTGTGTGTGTGCAGTATGTGTGTTTGTGTCTAAAGGCAGGTGTAAGGTGCTGTTTTTCCTGCGAGATCCTCTGACAGGTGAGTGTTGTTAGAGCTGGTGCTGAGACAGAGCCGAGGGCCTGGGTGCCCAGCGACACTTAAGGGTATCGCTGCATAAGCAGATCCTTCCCCTGTCCTCCTCTCTCACTCCCTTGTTCCCTCTCTTTTCTACTCCCTTATTCCCTCTCTCCCCCTCCTCCCCCCCTCTCCCCCTTCCTCCTCTCCCTTCTCCTCTCCTCCTCTCTGCTCACCTGTTTCTCCCTCGCTGGCCCCGTTGTGTCAGGAGACCCCTCTCTTTGCCACTGATGTCTCTCTCTCTCTCTCTCTCTCACAAACACACACACACACATTTCTCTTCTTCCTCTCTCTTGCTGTTTCTCTCTCTCAGTTCTCTCCCCCTCTCAATCATACATTTTGGGAGGCTGTTACTGGAAGAAACAGCACGTCTTCACCCCTGAGGCTTCCCTGTTACTACCAGATGGGTCAGAAGCTGTGTGTGTTTGTGTGTCTGTGTGTGTGTGTGTGTGTGTGTGTGTGTGTGTATGTGTGTGTATGTGTGTGTATGTGTGCACTGGTCAAAGCAAGCTGGCTGATGAAGGCCACGGGGAAATGGTTTCTGTGTGTGTGTGTGTGTGCGCGCGGGTGTTTGTATGTGTGTGTGTGTGTGTGTGTGTGTGTGGCTTTATGAGAGAAACATGCAGTGACTGTAAATGGGATCTGGGATACCAAAGGGAACAGAGGATAGGGGAGAAGAAGAGAAAGAAGAAGAAGAGAGGAAAAGAAAGAGGAGAGGAAGGGAAGAGAGGAGAGGACGAGAGGAGGCCACCCATGAGACAGTCTGGCCTCTGAATCAGATGCTTTGGGCACCGCAGGAGAAAGGGAGACTTAGGGAAAAATGCCCTCATGTCTGTGTCCAGTATGTTGCATATTGCAATGGCCGTTGCTCACTCATGCCAAACACATGGGTTTTTCAGCAGAAATATGGGAGCTGAGAAACTGACAGAGTGTGTGCAGGGCACAGAGCTCTAAATTGAAGGACAGACAGTTCTGGCAGTTGCATATATCATTTATTTCACACATGCACCACACACACACACTCTAATACACACACTAACTAATGGGGTGGTGGTAGCGTAGCGGTTAAGGAACCTGGCTAGCGTGCAAGTTGACTGAGAAGTTGTGGGTTTGAATCCCAGCTGCCACCGTTGTGCCCCTGAGCAAGGCACTTAACCCTAAGTTGCTCTAGGGGAGGCTGGCCCCAGGTTAGTATAACAATTAGATAGTTGACAAGATGTGGATAAAAGCGTCTGCTAAATGCATAAATGTAATGCATATACACACTAAACATACGCAGACACCCCCCCACCGCACATACACACTAAACATACACATACAACCCCCCGCCCAGACACGCACACATATATTCCCTCTAAGTATTTAGATATGAGCCGCCTGTACTCATCCAGTTTTAGCTGAGGCGCTTGTGTCTGACATCTTCAATGAAGCTCAACATTAAGGCAGTGCTGTGTATGGAGAAAAGGGGCCTAGTCACACACACACACACTTGTTTTTTTTCCTCCCCTCTGTCTCATTTCTGTTTTGTGTTCTTCTCTCCTCCTCTCACTGTCCTCTGTATATCCCTCCATCTCATTTCCATCTCTTTCTTTGACTTTCTTTCTTTACTCTGTCCTTCTCAGTACTCATCTTTTTCTTTCTCTCTGTCTCACGCTATTTCTCTCTCACAAACATATTTCTCCTCTCTGTAATTTCCTTTGCTCAGACAAGAGGAAAATGGTGTGACTATCCAGTGTTCTATCTACGTCAAAGGTGGAGTAAGCGATGTTGGATGACATCATGCTCATTCATTTAGTTTATTTAGTTAATTTAGTTAATTTAGTTTGTCTATCTTTATATTTATTTACAAGATGCTTTTGTCCAACAAACTGTGAATTATATTTGAACAACACACCTGCGAGGAGGTGGCTCGCCCCTCCTGTGCTTCTGAGAAACTCCATGCAGTGTTATTGCCTGGGGGCCAGGCTGCCCCCTATTTTGTTTGTTTCTAATCCAGAGTCAGAACTGTGTAAAATAACCAATAAAGGGGCGCCACTGGATTATGAAGTAATATTTTCTGACTGTTACAAAAATGTCATGAGTTTGAAATGGCTTTGCATGTACCTTTGCATGTAATGTCACTGGTAGTTATCTGTTGTCTAACCTCAACATAGGAGTGGTCTGTAGTTCACAATTGTATGCAAGTGTGTGTTTCACACTGCTGCTGAGTACTGCTTGCTTATGTGGTCAAATCTTAAGTAGAATGAGTGTGAAATGAATTCTTTAAACAAGATCATTACACATTTACTTGTCCGTCCTTCAAGCCTCACACACAAGCACACACACACACAACACACACACACATTCACACTCACATATTCAGGGAAGACCCTTCTTATTCAGTAGATGACTGGTGTAAAGTCTAAATAGCTGTGTTAGATCCCATTTCCATTTAAAGTGGGCTTGCGGCATCTGGGGCTGCTAACGGTCCAGGCTGTCTAGCGTCATTAGGGATGTGTATAATTTCAGGTGGTCTTGCTGCATTAAGCAACCAAATCATTTGAGGTGGTCTTGCTGCATTAGATATATTCTTTTCTCCGGTTCCCATTGGTAGAAGTTCAGCCGCGGAGAGTGAGTGTGTCTTTCTGTGTGTGTATGTGTGTGTGTGTGTGTGTGTGTGTATGACTGAGAGAGAGCAAGTACGCATGTGTCTGTGAATGTGTGTGTGTGCAGGAATGAGAGACAGTGTGTGTGTGTGTGTGTGTGTGTGTGTGTGTGTGTGTGTGTGTGTGTGTGGTGTATGTGTGTATTTTTGTGTAAGTGTGTGTTTGTGTCTGTAAGAGAGGGAGAGAGACAGAAAGAGAAAGAGCGAAAGAGAGATGGGGTTTGGAAAGTGTCGGTCGCACAAAATGAGCTCCCTAATGTAGCATACAGCAGCTGGATTGCTCCATATTCATCTAGCAGTGGAATGGTGGTAAGCCCCATCACGTGTGCCTGTGCCTAGCTCTCAGGGGTCAGACTGAGCAGGGACAAGACCTGCATACCAACAGACAGCCTCAAGTCAGTCCAACACTCTTCTCTTCTTCTTCTCTCTCTCTTTATTTTTTTTCTTTCTGTCTCTTGCCACCTAGTAGGCTACTCTGATTTTCTGAAGTCTTCTTTTGTTTTAGTCATTCGCCTAGTTTCTCTCTCTCTCACGCTCTCTCTCACTCTCACTCTCTCTCTCCACCCAGCAGGGCGCCCAGCATTTTACAATTCACTTCTTCTTGTTCTTTTTCCTTCTCTTCTGTCATACATTTTATGTATGTTTTTATCGCTCCCATACTTTGGGATCCTCGTGTGGCCTTATTACTTGGTGTAGGCAATGAGTTCGGGAGAACAGACGAGCTTGGAGCAGAAATAGTTTACTTCTTCGGCCCCATCTAAAATCACTCATCATCGCTTCTCTTCTCAACACCCCTCCAAACCGGCGTCACCCTCGATTCCAGGCAAAGCATTATGGGAAATGTTGTCAAAGCTAAAAGTGACCCTAGTTCGGGCCCATTTTCATGGCCTTAAATGCTTTTCTCTCTGTTTTTATCCTTACACCCATAAAGCCTCTGCTCTCTCCCCCCCGCCCTGTTTCCCTTCCTCCTCTACCACTCTACACAGTTCCCCCAGCACATCACTGTGGCATTTACCGCCTGTTTCCTGTATCACTGTGGCATTTGCAGCCCATTTCCTGCTGCTGTGGGAGAGACCATATGGTTCCCTGTGGATGCGTGTGTGTAGGCCTGAACGTTTCCTCTGGTGCATCCACACAGGTTGATGGGGAGAGACGGGGGTTCTCTGGCGTGATGGCTGATCCACAGCTGATACGGTGCCAGGATGAGGGGAGGCACAGCTTTAATTTAATCCAGGATTAGGCTACAAATCTCTCCCCCCCCCCCCCCCCCAAAAAAAAATCTGCTCCCAGCGTGTACCTATTTTACAGGTGACTTTACCTGGTCCGACCTCCGTGCATGTGTGTGTAAGAGTATTTGATAGAGAGAACGAGGGAAAGAGATGCTATTGCATAATTGATTATGCGTACATCACCTTTTTGGTTATGTATGCACCTTTCTCTGATTGGTTATTTGCGTTTTTGTTTATTATTTAGCATTCTCTGTTTATTATTATTAGCATATTTAGCATTAGCATTCTTTGTTTTTATTTGAGTATACACTTTTATCATCATTACCACAAATACCTCCAGATCACCCTTTTATCGTTACAATGACAAATACCCTCGGATAACCTCAAATAACTTCTTTCAGTTACCTATGACCTTGTATTAATTTACTGTTAATTTTACTGCTACTTTGACCCTGTATGAATTATTTCAGCATTACCTGTATCAATGACGCTTTGTAATTTAACATTTGATAAATTGCCTGCCATCCTTATTCTAATTTAGCCAGTTGGACTGTGAATAACAAGGGAAATTAAGGGAGAGGAGATGGAGGGAGAGAGAGAGAGAGAGAGAGGGGAGAGGGGTGAGTGTTGCTGGGCAGTGTACTGTCAAATCCTCAGGGTAGCCTGAGAAGTACTCTGCACCCTGTGGGGTTGGGGGGCTGTAGCACTACTCTGCTGTCTCACTGTGTCGAGGTCTAGTCTATGCCAGATAATTCCCTGAACATCTCCAAAATACCACACACACACATACGCACGCGCACACACACACACACACACACACGTACTTTTTCTTGTACTGCTCCACACATACCCGAGCTATCTCATGTAATGGAACTTTCCCCTCATTTCTCATTCTCTTTCTTTCTCATGTACTCAAATACACTCATACTTTTTCTCTCTATTTTATGCACCCCTACACACACACACTCACACACACACACACGGACAGACACACACACAAATATTCCTTCTCACACCCATATTTTGGTTAAGTGTGTCTTTGGACTTTATTGAGCTGAATCTTGACCACCCTTCAGAGGCTGCCCAGAGTGTAAGCTTAGCTTAGGACACACAGCGTGCTCTTAATGCAACAATAACAAAAACCTCCCGGATTATTCGCACCTACTTAAGCAATCAATTAATTTCATAATGAATGTTGTTGGCACAGCTCAGTTCTCTTTAAGCATCGATTTGTGCCTTGTATCTCTGTCCCTCTCTCTGCCCATGGAGGGATGCGAAGAAGCAAGGTGTCACTCAATTCCAATTTTCCATCTCAGATTTCTTCTGAGGATCAATCTCTGCACGTGGTCCCCGGTCTGGGCAGGGAGATATGGTACGGGTGGGTGATATGGAGATGGAAATCGATCAGGCGGAGAGGAGAGAGAGAGAGAGAGAGAGAGAGAGAGAGGAGAGAGTGAGTGAGTGAGTGAGAGAGAGAGAGAGAGAGAGAGAGAGAGAGAGTGAGAGAGAGAGAGAGAGAGAGAGAGAGAGAGAGAGGAGAGAGAGAGAGAGAGAGAGAGAGAGTGTGAGTGAGTGAGTGAGTGGGTGGATGGGTGAGTGAGTGGCATGGCCGCCGGGCTGCCTGTGTGTTTGTGTGTGTGTGTGTGTGTGTGTGTGGGCAATGGCGGTAAAGAGCTTCTGTTGCTGCTGCTCAGGGTTGGGTCTCTTCAGGCAGGAGTCTGCAAGGGTTGTCTCCCCACCCACACAGCTGTGGAGACACTGGAGCTGGAAAAGGTGTGTGTCTGTGTGTGTGTGTGTGTGTGTGTGTGTGTATGTGCGTGCTTGTGTGTGTTTTTGCACAGGTCTAAAGGTCTGTGGAGAGCAAACATAACATATCCACAGGTGTGCAAGAGGAAGAAAGGAGTAGGAAAGTGGAGGTGTGCTGTGGAAGCACGGGGTGCCAAGTAGCGGTATCGACATGCCAGGCCGTGGGGATCCTGACTGCCTTGAAGAAGAGATCTCCAGAGTTTTGGACGGGAGAAAGGAAGGAGGCTGTCAGTACAGGCCAAACTGACAAGTCTCAGCGAACAGCGGATTGCTCTCTTTTCACAGTTCAGAAAATGTCTGTTGTTAGTGGTACAGGATTCGCAGGGGGAATTGACTTGACCTGAGTTCAAGTTGAACTAACAATCTCAAACTGAACAAGGCTGAGAAAGACACGTGAAGAATATTTTTAGACGTTCGTAATTGACGTGATCCAAGAAATAACCTACAATTACAGCAGTCATTAAAGTAAGTTAAAAGGAAAAACTATTAGAAAAATGTGTGCAGCCAAAATGTAGTCTCTTAACATGTGAACTGGATCCAAGTTCATCTGCAGTCATTCTTAGATCTCTTTTGGAAAGGAACTTGGGGACAGTTTCTTGCTGTTGTTCATGGGTTTGGCAAAAATACCTTCCTGTCGGCTGCTATATGGTCTGGTCTGAAGCACCAGCGTGTACACAGGGTCAGAGTGCACAGACAGAACCCAGCCAGCCAGCCAGTCTGTTGCTTGGAAAGCTATTATCATTTTAATGGCCGACGATAAAAACGGACCCAGCCATCCTTACGATTGCCTGGTGCATCTCTTTTCCCCCCTCATCTCTCTGTCTGTTCCTCCTCCCTGCCTCTGTCTTTCTCCCTCTCTCTCTTCCTTTTTTCCCTCCATCTCTTCCTCTCAATCTATTCTCGTCTCCTGCTTGATGTCTCAATTAAGCGTTTGGGTGTTTTGGGGGTTTTTTTTGTCTCAATTTTAAATGATCGTGAGGTGCTTCCATTCCAACCACCCACCCCCCCCATCCCCAGCACGACCCCCCCATTCTCTCCCCTCTTCCTTTGCCCAATTATCCGGGCGTAGTGGGACGTTAAGCTGCTTCTGGGCCTACGGTGTCGTTTGATCTCCCCGTCCCTGACCCTGGCATTAACGAGCCAGCTCGGTGTTAGCACCTGTTGAGGGGTGGGGCTCCGTCAGGATGCTAATTAGATTCTAATTACACCCAATCCGCACTTCCTAATGATCCAGGTGTGCCAAGGAGCGTCTTGAGTGAGCTCAAGTTTACTGGCTCCTAGGATTTAATTATAGGAAAAAAAAGTAGCATCTCCCCTTAAAAGACTTAGAGTTGGCTAGTGTTGACAAATCTGGAGTTTCTCTCTCTCTCTCTCTCTCTTTGTGTGTGTGAGTGTGTGTGTGTGTGGGTTTGTGTTGTCATCAGTGTCTCTGCATACTTTAAATCTATCTGTATGATGTGACCATATATATAGGGTGTGGGTTCTGGCTCAAAAGTGTGTGTGTGTGTGTGTTTCTGAGTTGTGTTTGAATGTTCGCTGCAGGGGAAGAGCTGCGTCTGGGAGCATGAGTGCATCCCTCACTGAACTGCAAGGTGAGTTACCAGCCCTGTGGCATTCATCAGGACAATCTGTTTAGAGAGCTGGGGAGGTGTTGGAAGGCTTTGTGTGTGTGTGTGTATGTGGTGTGTGTGAGAGAGAAAGAGAGAGAGAGAGAGAGAGAGAGTGTGTGTGTGTGTAAGAGAGAGAGACAGAGAGAGAGAGAGAGAGAGAGAGTGTGTGTATGTATATGTGTGTGTGTGTGTGAGAGAGAGAGTGAGTGTGTGTGAGAGAGAGAGACACAGAGAGAGAGAGAGAGTGTGTGTGTGTATGTATATGTGTGTGTGTGTGTGTTTGTGAGAGAGAGAAAGCTAGAGACCAAGACAGATAAAGAGAGAGACAGCCTGTACGTGTGGGAGGGCTTGTGTTTCTCATTATCGTTACCTGTCTTGGCGAGCCCAGGGAAAGACGAGGAGGGGGGAGGGAAAACGTCAACAAAAACAACAAACGAGAGGCCCAGAGATGCTGTGTGGAGATTAGCGGTAAGGGCTTAGTAAAAGGTGAGCAGATAGGAGGCTTACAGGAATTCCCCTGACCTAGCGAGCGGCCATTAAAGCAAAACTAATTACACGCCAATGACCCTGAAGGACCGAGCTCAGGAACAGTCAGAAAGGGGGCCTGTCTGGCTGTGGTGCTTGGCCTTAAAAGGATCCTTCACTGGTAAGACATGTTGGCATTATGAGACTGATGTTGATTTAAAAACACTCAAAATGCTTTCTTTTTCATTAAAACTTTTTATGAATTTTTTTTTTATGAACTTAAAAATGACCTCATTTGCAGAGCTTGTAAGCTGCCATTGTGTTTATGTCTCAATGTTTTCTGTGTAAAAAGTGATATCACCTGGTAGATATTGATGGTGTCTATGTGCAGCAACAGTTTGATTGTGCACCTTGATTAGATCCAACCAGCATATGTTGCTTTTTACAACAACGGCAACGATTAAGGGTGAAAGGATTTTCTAAACTTTTAATAACCAACAACAGTTTGAGTGTTTTTAAATCATGTTTATGTAGCTAATGCCAACTTCAGTCTTTTAAGGCCCGTGTCTTACAAGCCAAGAATTGTTTTAAGCTAAGGATCCTTTTAAGGTTACAAAGCCAGGGGTTCTTTTAAGGTGTGTGTGTGTGTGTGTGTGTGAGTGTGTGTGTGAGACTTGGAAGCGTATGTACTTTTTGAGTTGTATTGCCCATTTGGCAGTGTGTGTTTTTGTGTAGGTCTTGTGTATGGTTGTATAAGGGTGCAGTTGAATTGCTTCTGTATGGCTATATTGTACACGTAGTTGCCAGGCCGGGTTTTATATGTATGTTTGTGTGTGTGTGTGTGTGTGTGTGTGTGCATGCATGCATGCGTGCGTGCGTGCGTATATGCATGTGGATTGCTTGTGTGTGGCTATGATTAATAAGTGTATGTTTTTTCTTCAATATGAATTGATGAATGTGTGTATGGATGTCTTGTACGCTGGGTGACTGATGTATGAGTGCATGCTTGTGTTTGACAGTCAAGGAGAAGCCACCCGCTTTGCCACCAGCAGCTGTGTGTCTGGTTGAGCAGAGAGGACAAAGCGGCATTTAAGCGTCCTCCAGGGTGCCGTTAGGACTGCCGTGTCCGGGCGAGGTTTATCGTTCAGTGGGTGAGGGAGAGAGAGAGAGCGCTTGCGTTATAATGAGCAGAAGAGATAATGAGGCTCCAGGTTGCTATGGTACTGATCCGTCGTCCCTGGGCTCCTTGGTTGCGCTCCGTTCTGAAAGTGCGGGCGATGATCAGTAATTGATATGGGAGCCAAGAGGCCAAGTGGCATCCCGCGACGGCCGCTGTGTGTGTGTGGCAGATTTGATTAAACACGCCGCCACTTGTCCTTGCCACCACTCGAGCTCTTGTGGTGCAACCAGGCAATTCCCTCCGAACTTGGAAATCTGAAAAATTTAACTAAGTCACCAGGAGGCACAGAGTTTTTTCCCCATGAATAGCAGTCAAATAAGTCATGATAAATGCTGTGAAAAATTGTGATAAATAATGGGACCGTCCAAACAACAATGTTTATAAACGTTATTTGGAGTTTCCAATTATTTGCTCATTTTTATCACGTTTTGACAAAAATAGGTGATTATTATTATTGCATATTATTATTCCTGTTGAGCAGCCAGATGCTCCCGGTCTCAACTGCCACTTTCTCGCTGCGTAAGCCACTTGAGGTTCTCCAACAAGATATTTGCACAACTTACTGGAGAGGGTAGGGTAGCCTGTAGAAGCCTAGGCTACTCACTGTTGTCCAGGAGCCAACTCCTGTATTTGATTGAGTACGAACTAGTGTTGAATTCAGACTCGTGGTGCATTGAATATTTTCTGAATGGATTTAGGTTGGCTTAATGTAAAACAGAACACAATAATAACATAATAAACTGAGGCATATTAGTGTCCTGACGCATATTTATCGGGACTTGGGACATGCAAGTCAAAACTGGGACTCTCCTGGTCAAAACCCTGGACTCTCCCCATCAAAATCGAGACTCTCCCGGTCGAAACTTGGACATCTGGTCACCCTAAGAAAGGCAAATCTTGAGCGTTCTGTAGATATAGCCATTAGCACATGTCTAGGCAGCTCCTATTTCCTGCACTGTTCTCAGCAGGAAAAAAAAAACAATGGGCGTCATTCACCGATGTCTTCGTCAGATTATTCTTAAGGTCCATGAGTGATGAGTGATGAGTAACAAATTTCCTTCTAAGAATGATTGGTGAATGAGCCCTGTGTGTGTGTGTGTGTGTGGGGGGGGGGGGGGGGGGGGGGTGTCTACTGCCTACAGTACTGTATGTAGATCCATACATACAGTACATATATGTACATTCCCCTGGAGGCTAAATAATCTGCAGGCGACTTACTCTGAATCTAGCAAGCCTTTCAATAACATTATTCAACCCCCCCACCCCTCCTTCACTTTCAATAGTGCTTTGTTTATCAAGAAGTCATTTTTTTTTATTTCATCATTTGTTTTTCCTCCCATCATCAAGGGCAGCAATAATAACAACAACAACGGCACCAATAACAACAACAACATTCACAATTAGTCAACAGAAAGAATTGGAACATGATGTATCTAATTAAAACCTGATGAGGTAAAACAGAACTTAATTTATTCCCATCCACTACATTCTCTCTCTCTCTCCCTTTCCCTCCCTCTCTTTCTCTCCCTTTCCCTCCCTCTCTCTCTCTCCCTTTTTCTTCTCTCTCTCTCATGTTCAAATGTGGTTATCAAACAATTAAATGCAGCCACACACTGTAGGGGTCAATAATACCCCCTCTTTGCTCAAAAATAAAAAATAAAAAAACACTGCGATGAAAGGACTGCATGAATTAAGTGGCCAGCGACTTCATGGCCACTCAGATGAATAATTCATGTGTCAAACTAGCAAGAAAATACACTTGCCGTGATCCAGCGTTCCGCGTGTTTGCTGCCTGCTTTGTCCACTAATACTTTGGAGGGTCCTTTTTTATTGACACACCTCATTCTCCTAGGAAGGCAGGACAAGAAAACAGAGGGTAGAAATTCATGCATTCATGCATTTTACATCGGCCACATCGTGTCACGAAGGCTGAGGTCACGGCATGAGTGAAGCTAGCTGTAATGTCAGAACGGTTGGAAAACAATCTCACCAAACCCAGTAGATGACTCACAGCTTGTCTTTACCTCACTAAGCCTTAAAATCTGAGTAAATCATATAGAGTTCCATATAGTGTTATCCCCCATATTTGAATGAATTGTACTTCCAGAACTTTCCCTCATCCATACGCAATATATAGAACTGAATCCAGTCTTTCTTCTCTGAAGGACAAACTGACAGCCTAATGATTCATGATCATTATGGCATTTATATACTTATCTCTGTACATAGATCCCTCAGACTAAGGTCAATGATTTAGCTCGCTTCTCTTCACACTGAGACTACAGGGTTCTGTTGGCTTTTAATGCCCATCTTGAAGCTATAGCACCCCAGGGTTTTACCTCACTCGCTAGCATGCTTAATTCCCAGTCCATGGTGATGCTAATCTCAGGTTTGAGCCCAGGCGTGTGCAGGTCAACGCTTGTTACATCTGTCCATTCAACTTGTCAAGATTTCATCTCTAGCCTCATTTAGAGACACCAGACACCTTTTCTCTACTAAAGTTATCTCCAAGAATCTGTGGATTTATGTGTGTGTTGAGTAACACTTTATTTGAAGGGGTCTACATAAGGGTGACATGAGTCTGTTATAAACATGACGTGACACGTATCATAAACATTAATGACACTGTTGTCATTAAATGTCATTCTGGTTTTGAAGTATCTGCCCCCCACGTCTGCATTTCAGAAACCGAATGATACTTAATGACAGCAGTCATGAACATGAACTAAGTGTCTTTAATCCACAGCTAGACTTCCCTCTTTTATCTGTGGACAGCAAACAGGTGTAAAGGTGGGTGGATATCAGTCTTTATGGGCATGGTTGTGTGTGTCTGACAGTTATTCCAAGAGTGAAAAACTGTGTAGAGTTCTTTCTGTCTGTGTATCTGTGTTTCTCTGTGTGTGAGAGTGTGTGTGGTGTGTGTGTGTGGTGATAGAGCCTGAAGAGGAGACGGGGTCTGATGCAAGAGACGCCCCAACGTCACCTCACTTCACCTCACCCTGTCCCACCCTCGTTCCTCTCGTCCCTCCCTCTCCCCTGACACGGCTGGAAATTAATTAAAACCCATCCTATTAACTTCAAGCCTTCCCTGGGGAGATCCCTGCAGCGCTGAAAGCATCAGAGCCGCTCCAAACGCACCAGCACCCTTGCCCTTCTCACACCCAAACCCCCCCACACACACACCCACCCACCCACCCACCCAAACACTCACACACACAATTCACCTCACCAATCCCTGGACCCAGGGGATTTGCTCTGACAAGACATGTAATGTGATGGAAAGATGTATATCTCTATTGACTGAGGAAAAGACAGAGAGAAAGAGAGAGAGAGAGAGAGGGATAAATAGAGGGAAGACAAGAGAGATATGTTAAGTTACTGCAGGGGTAGCTCCAGCGAGTGTGGAGAGACTGGAGGAACAGGGCCATTAGTAAGCATGAGGAGGGCTGGGTGGAGAAGGGAAGAGACTGGAAGCTGAGAGAAAATAGAGTGAAATCTCATTCCAAATCACAGTATGTGTGAGCAGCCTCATATAGCCGGGGCAGGCATCCACATGAATGCACACATATATGCAAACGTGTGTGTCTGTGTGTGTGTGTGAAAGAGAGCACGCACATGCAGAGGTTCGTGGCAGGACTGTTCTTACAGTTAGAACACAGGTAAAGAGAAAGAAAAAACAGCATGTATTTTTGACAGACTGAATAAAAAAATTAAATTCATTAGCAACTTGTCCGTAGTCAAGGGCCTGATTCCAGCCCATATAATTTCAGATTCAACATGGACCCACTACACACATGTAAGGTGCTACTGGTTCACTGAGGTACATTGTTTGTAAGGGCGCTGCACTAGTCCCAGTTGAAGTTCTTTAAACATATTCTTAGCTACTTGTCTTGTAGTAACTGTTAAAGGCTGAATTGATTAACTGCTTAACTGACTGACTGTCTAAACAACTCTCCTCTATATTCTACAGCTTTTTTCTATTGTCAATTTGTAAGTGTGCTTTTTAAACACCTGCCTTGCATGCACTGTGTAATTCCTGGTAATTGCAAATCTAGTTTTAAGTTTATATTTATTTTGGTTGGCGTTGCCCTTTGGATTTATTAAATTATAATTTATTAATTAAGTTCTTTCCAAATGATGTTACCATTTCCTTTAGCCTCTGATGATACTTAAATATACTAGCTGATTTTGAAGTAAGCGGTTCCTTTGAGGAAAGTCCTCAGAGCAAAATCTCTTTTCTTCATCAAATGGTGAATGTCTTCATTTAGCCATGAGAGCTGGATTTTTCTTTGATTAATGCAGTGCACCTACAAACAATGTATCTCAGTAGACTAGTAGCACTGTACATGTGAGCAGTAGGCTCATGTTGAATCTGTGTTTACATGAGCTAGTTTCAGGCCCGCGCAGTTACAGGAGGCACTTGTTTATCAATGGCTACAAAATGGTCAAGCATGATTGGGTTGTAAGTAAAGAAAGCTGCACTGCATAGGCTGACCCTTGTGTTTCCTTGTTGTGAAATGATCATGTGCACATTAAGCGCAGAGGCCATGTCTGTGTGATGCAGCCGAGATGTACATTTTTAGGCTAATGTTATTTGTCAGTTGACGTGCGGACACATGCGGTAACAGATAGAGCCGAGAAGTTAATTTTTCGGCTAATGTTATTTGTCACAATTGACGTTCAGACACATGAGCCAACAAAACTGCGGGGGCGGTAGCCAACAGCAGTTGCTGCATTTAACAGTCTGCTTAGCCATGTGGGATGCGTGTGTCGGCACGCTGTTCCAAGATCAGTAAACTTACACAGTGTGTATGTCGTTGAAATGAGACATCATTAATTCATGCTGGTTCAGTAGCCTACTACACCAGGAATATAAGGCTGGGAGTGTGAGAGGGGGAGTGGCTACAGTGGATAGAGTGTCAGAAGGCAATTTTCTATTGTTTTTTTAAACGATATCTTTTGTATTTTTGCTCCAAAAATCACCAAACTTGGCCCTGCACTCATTTAGGCCATCGGCAAGACACATACCAAATTTGACATCAGTCGGATGAGTGGTTCGAGAGTTATGTGTGCAACAGACAGACGTTCCTTGCATTAATAGATAGATAGATAGATGTTTCTTACATTGTTTAATAAACAGTCATTTGACTGAGCTCATCCCAGTTATCCTTTCTTTCTTCAAATTCAGTCAACTTTCTTCAAGTCTTATAGACTTATAATTACTATTTGCAAATTAATTAGGCGTTTCTTTGTAGGTTTTGTTGCAATTAGTGTCATGTTGTGGTCAGATAGGTCAGCAACTAAATTGTATGTCTTTGTGACTCTGTTATGGCATGCTAATAGTAGCTAATAGCTGCTAGTTTGTGGTGAATATGTGTACCCCAATCTAAAGTGTTACTAAGTCAGGTTTAAGTGTCAAGTCATTGAGTTTTTTTCTACACTGTTTATCCAGCCAGTTAAGAGCCATAAGAAAATCTAAAGACAAGCATTTCATGATTGTGTCTAGAGTTTCTTGAGTATCACATCCAGGTACTCAAACAGTGTTGCAGCACATCCTGTAAGAAGGTTGTATACAACCAGAATACTAAACTCCATGTTTGGGGGTAAGGAGATTAAATGAGAAACTAACTTTTGTACATTTGAATAAATCTTTGATGTAAATCAGCACATCCCCTCCCCTACCCACAGTTCAGTCCTTTCTAAAACAATTATATTCTAGAACATCGATTAAATTGGTTGAAATGTTGTCATGTAGCCATGTTTCACCAAGATGGAGAACGTCAATGTTAGAGTCAGTTAGTAAAGTCCTAAATGTCAGTATGCTTAGGAAGCAGACTGTGGATGTTTAAGTGCCCTCCAAAGATGCCTTTAGGTTTCATTGTAGAATCCCAGACTACTTTTGCATGGTTAACTGTTGGATAAAAATAAACTCTGTCATCACACACACAGCAGTGTGTGTGCGCATGTCATTGTGGGCCATCAGCAC
>PYXC01000090.1:1262500-1277500 GCA_015244755.2 Tenualosa ilisha | reverse complement strand
CTGTCCATGAGGATGGAGGAGGACAGAAAGAGAGTACAGATAGAGAGAATATTTATATAGTAAAAATTGGAGTTTTGCCCCTGCAAGTGTGTGTGTGTGTGTGTGTGTGTGTGAGTGAGTATGAGAGGGTACTCAGAGGGTGTGTATTCACATGTGTTTGTGTGTGTGTGTGCACAGCCTCGCTCTTCAGTCCATGATCCGACGTCTGGGCTAGATATTTTCTTTGAAGGCTCTGTCGATCACTTGACATTTACTTTGATGAGGTATCGTGGCCATGTGCTCCCTCTGATCCGTGTGTGTGTGTCTGTGTGCCTGTGTGTGTGTGTATGTGTGTGTGCACACTCTTCTCTCTGAGGACTAACAAACCAGGGCTAAGATGACGAGGAGCGAAAACGAACATAGAGAGAGATGAAGAGAGAGAGAGAGACAGAGCGAGAGAGAATGGAGAGCAGAAAACGAGTGAAAGAAGAAGAGGCTCCCGTCATCGTTCTTTTCTGCCATCAGATAAATCTCCAGACCTGTCAGCACATCCACGGCCTCTCCCGACGCTCTAACTCTTAACAAGACCGGCAGGATTTACTAGAGACCCATTTCATCTTTGTCCGCTGCTGCTGCCGTGGCTTTGAGTGCACTATGTCATTGTTATCAGTATTGTGTATTCCCTGGGTCCTCCACAGGCTCAACACAGTTATCCCTTAAATTCGTGGGGTCCTTCAAGATGCCGTGAGTGATAATTTGCCCAAAAAAAAAGAATAAAAATACATAAGCTAAATGGTTTCTCTGACCTGACAGGTTTAGTGGATGAGGAGACTTTGGGAAAGTGTCCCCACCTTTCTCCCCTATGGTGATTTATCTGTCACTGTCAGCACAGTCTTTACCTCTGAGTGTTAAGGAGTCAGTAAACTTTTTTAAGAGATGGGCCTCGCTAACTGTATCGCTAGCTACTTGAGTTGATGTGTTCACAGCACCCTGTGACTGTAGTGGGTGGATGCAGCAGCAGCTAACTGTCTAGTTACCAGTAACTTTCAGACCTTCTTCTCTCTGCAATGAAAATATCTCTTGATGAGAAAAGTCTGAAATGTAAAGTAGCCACCCTAACATCCATGAAGCTCCTTGAGCATAACCAGTCTGGCTAACTGCTAGCATGTATTAGAATACAGATGATTTTAATCTCAGTGATTTTTTTCTGAATGTTCCTCTACACACTGAAGAATAGTAGACACAATGTAATGGTAATTGTTATGTTATTAGACATTATTATTATTATTATTATTATTAGACATTATTCTGTCCTTTCTGTCCCAAAGGTGAGGCCCAAGCTCCTTGATATGAATAACATAAATGCAAAAGCCTGTGAGAGAGGATCTAAGAGAAATGCTCCTGTTATTTCTCAGTGGACAAGCCGTGTTAGAGTGACCTTCTGGTTTGTTTTCAGAAGTTCGGTTCCAACTGCATGTTATCAGCCCTCACTCTGAGCAAGAGATGAACAAATGCCCTTACGATAATGTTTGGACAAAGCTACAGTCTCAGGCAGTGGTCAAGGTTCAAGTTGAGTTTAGACAGCTCGAGTCACAACACTGGCCCCGAGCTTGACCCTTCTTTTGCTAAAGGACTCGGGGTCTGTGTGCATTATTGTAGGCTTAGTAATTCTGCCACAGATCTCTTCTGACAGCACAAAGCATGCTGGGAGCCAAGCGCAGCATACAGGTCTTCATTGCTTCCGATGCAGCCTCCCTTTCATTTCCCTGCAGAGTTTCACCTATTAATTATGCATTTTAATTTGTAGATTAATTCCACATAGGTTCTCTCTCTCTCTCTCTCTCTATCTATCTATCTATCTCTCTCTCTCTCTCTCACCTCATCCCTGCACACTCTATTTCACACACGCACACACACACACACACACACACACACACCAACACAGAGGACGGCTACACACCCACACAAAGCCTGCCAGGACGCAAGCACATACACACTCACACACACACACGCACACACACACACACACACTGTTCTCGCTCTCTCTGACAGGTTCCATTAGGATGTCTCTCACGGCTCGCCGGCTCCCCTGTTATAGATGACCTCACACGAATATTAATTTACTGTAACATTAACAATATCACATCTTCCTCTCTTCTACTCTCACACTCTCTCACTCACTCTCTCCATCTCTCTCTCTCTCTCTCTCTGTCCTCTAAATACCCTTCAGCCTCTCTCTGTTGTCTCCACCTCTAAGCATTATAACTCTTTAAATCACTTATGTTGTGTCTGCCTATTTGTGTTTGTGTGTGTGTGTGTGTGTGTGTACATATGCATGTATTTGTATGGGTATTTCTCGGTGTGTATGTAAATGCTTACCTTACCTGTGAATTTGTGAATGTAAAGCTTTTATGATTGCTTTCCATTGTGTGTGTGTGTGTGTGTGTATGTGTGTGTATGTATGTATGTGTTTGTATGTGTGAGTGAGAGAGAGAGAGAGTCTGATGGTATGTTTGTACCTGATTAAAACACATTCTTCATGTGTGTGTGCGCTTAAGTGTCATGTTGGGAAGTGTCAGCGACTGTGCACTCACACTCTCTCTCTCTGTTTTGTAAGTTTTGTAAGTGCCAATTTAATTAAATTAACGTCTGATTTTAAGGAAGCTCAGTGGAATGAAATTGCTCATCTCCAAGGCAAAGGAAGCCATGATCCTGTCCTGCCCCCCTTCTTTCAGCCATGAATCCTGATGGCAAGACACCATCTATAATTCATGCTGTCATATAGTCATATTTAGTGTGCTATGATGTTGCAATGCACTTCACTGAATCCCTCTCGGTTAGTTGTGCAGTTTATTGGGTGGGTGACAGATACACATCCATTTCGGGAATAAAGGTGAAAGACAAAAAGGAAACAATTTAAAATGAATATATTGAATATAAAATGAATATATTAATCAAATTTTAAATATAGGGCCCATATTCTAAATATATAACAACATATTTGTATATATGTTCCGGGGGATCTAGCCTACTGTATCACCACCTTCGGCTAATGAGAAGAGCGTGCGGTGGGTATAAGCAGACTGATGGTAAAAATACCCTGGCAGGAGCGCACTGCAAACTAACGTGTGAAATTAGTTCCATTCTGCTTCATTTTAATTCACCTTGCTACCGGCCTCCCATTACTTTTCACTGCTCACACCGTGAGCTATTTCTAATGACACTCGCGTTTCATTGCCATTTCAGCATTGAGCTATAGCAGGGGCTGTATGTGTATGTGTGTGTGTGTGTGTGTGTGTGTGTGTGTGTGTGTGTGACAACCAGGAGAGTTGGCTGAACTTCAACAAAAAGTGTATAAAAAATGTTGTTGAAAGATCTTGATTACATTAAACCACATTAATCAATAACACAGAACGTTCGCTATTGCGTTATTGCTCTGTACACCTTCTATTGAATTATCTGAAGGTCTGTACATACTGTTGTCCCAACATGCATCACATTAGTGTCCTTTGTGTTCAAAGTTTTTTTGCAAAATAAATAAACATTTGTCATGTCAGGAAAGTTTATTTAAATTAGAGAGAAAGGGAGGGGAGAAAGAGAGAGAGAAAGAGAGAGAGAAAGAGGGAGAGAGAGAAAGGGAGCAATGAAGGGAAGCCGACCAACAGAGACAGATGGAGACGGGAGATGGAGAGACACCAATTGCGGCCGGGGGGAGATGGAGACGTCTCCTCCCAGGTTGTCTTCGCCGCTCCCTGGGCACGCCTGAAGCAGAATTAATGTGTGGACAATCCCTCCATTAGTGAAATGAGCTGTGCCAGAGAGGAGCTGTGGAGCCAGGCGGCCAGGGGTAAAATATGCACGCCTTTATTGCAGTATCAGGGCCCGTGGGAAGCATGTGTGTACGTGTGTGTGTTTGCGTGTGGGGTGCATACCTGTGTGTGAGAATTTAAGTGTGTGTGTGTGTGTGTGTGTGTGTGTGAGCAATACACCAGGGGGCTTTCTGCTCTCCTCTCATATTTCTCCCCCCCCTCCTCAATCCACCCTCTGTCTCTCTCTCTCTTCTGCCCTAACTGAGGGCTCACATGCTGTCATACATCATGGAGGCATGCATGGCTGCTGTGGGTTGTCACTGCAGATATGCGGCTTGTGCCGTGCAGAGGGAGGTGACGTGCTCTTGGTGCTGTGTGCTTGTGTTGTGTTGTGTTGTGTTGTGTGTGTGTGTGTGTGTGTGTGAGTGTGTGTGTGAGTGTATGCACTGAGAGAAAACCTGAGTGCTGCCGCTCACTCTCATGTGGGTTAGTGGGGTTAGTGAGCCATGCGCACTGCTGTGGCAAGGGACCCAAAACCACAGGCTGTGTGTGTGTATGTGTGTGTGCGTGTTTGTGTATGTGTATGTGAGTGTGTGTGTGTGTGTGTGTGTGGTAATACTTAGTTTATAGTTTGTGTGTCTAGAAAATGTTTAGGTGTTTTAATGTGACTGTGTACAATTGTGTACATTGCCTGTTTGTATATTGTGTACATATATAGATTGCATACGGAATTTTTTGTCCTAAACCCTGTGTTTGGTTTTGTGTGTGTTTGAATTAGTTTGTGTGTGTGTGGGTATGTGTGTGTGTGTGTGTGTGTGTGTGCGTGTGTGTGTGTGTGTGTGTGTGTGTGAGTGTGTGTACTGGCCCATAATGCTGATGCACAGGGCCACAGCTGGTGTGTGCTCCCTCTGTGAGGTATTGCTCAAATAAACAGCTATTAATTTCCTCATCCCCTTCCCCTTCTTCTTCTTCTTCTTCTCCTCTTTTTCTCTGGCTCCCTCCTTCCATCCCTCCATTCCTCCATTCCCCTCTCCTCTCCTCCCCTCCCCTCTTCGTTCCATCTCCCCCTCTTTGCTCCCCCTATCATCTCCCACTGATTCATTTAGCAGCCAGATTGGACAGGAGGGACCCAGCAGTGATCTTGGATCCTTTGGCACAGAGGAAGCTCATAAACAAAGGAAAGGTCGGATCGAAGTGATAAAGAAAGAGGGGGTGAAAAAAAACCCTCCCGAAATAAATATAGAGGAAATAAAAACTTCTTGACAAGGCAGGCGAGAGAGAGAGAGAGAGAGAGTGTGTGTGCGAGAGAGAGAGATAGAGAGAGAGAGAGAGACAATGTATGTGCGGGAGAGAGAGTGAGAGAGAGAGAGAGTGTGTGTGTGTGTGTGTGCGTGCGAGAGAGAGCGAGAGCGCGTGTGTGTGAGAGAGAAAGAGAAACGAGAAGGAGAGAGTAATAAAGATATATATTTTCTAAATCGATTAATGTTTGAGTAAATGTCCAATTAATCTGCTTTATGGTATCAGTGTGAGCTTTACGCAATGAAATATGCATGAGTGATCGTTCAGACGGCCTTGTGCTTAGAAATTCTTTTCATCCTGCACCCCGTGGAAATGTGTCAGATTGGACAAGTGTGTGTAAGTGTGTGTGTGTGTGTGTGTGTGTGTGTGTGTGTGTGTGAGAGAGAGAGAGAGAGAGAGTCTGTGTGTGTTTTTCCCTGTCTCACAGACCTCTGTGCAATACTCTCCTTGGGAGATGCTGTTTGGGGAAAATGGAGAAGGCTAGACTGGCCTGGCATGTAGATGATCCAAACAAACAGAGAGAGAGAGAGAGAGAGCGAGAGAGAAACAGATACCAAACACATATGACGGATGTAAAACAGATGTCCTCTCAATTTGATATTTAAATGTCACATACTCAAAAATATTAGACTGTACATTTTGCTGTATAAATAACACTGTGTCTCCCCGACTCAAATGCCCATATGTAGTTTGTATTTATGTAGTTAACGTATACATTATGTATGTCAATAGATCACAAGTATGTGTACTTGCTTTCATACATCATTAATATTATATCATTTGATATACTGTATTTTTTATAAGGTTGGCTAAGGTCTGTGCTTGTTAGTATGAGAGTTTGCCAGTGTGTGTGTGTATGTGTCAGTTAGATACCTGTGTGATGGGTAAATTACTGTGTTTAGTACACTGCATGTCTCCCAGGCCCTGGGGCCTTTTTAATTGATGCCCTCCCATCAGAGACACCCGTGTCTGGGATGTCCGCTTTATCCGCCCCCAGGGTAAACTCACCACTCAGAGATCCCACGAGATTCACCACCTTACACTGCCAGTCCACACACACACACACACACACACACACACACACACACACACACACACGTGCACACACACACACACACACCTACACTATGTGCATCATGTAAACGCACACAACCATTATAATCTCCTGGGAACAAGGATGCCGTGCCTTAGATAAACCCATCCCTGTCCAAAGTGTGGGGGAATAGAAAGACTATGAATCAGAATTAAGTATGTTAAGTGTGTGTGTGTGTGTGTGTCTGTGTGTGTATGTGTCTGTGTGTGTGTGTGTGTGTGTGTGTGTGTGTAGAAGGGGATTGCTTGTGTGAATGTCTTTTCTCTGCCGAGGGACACCCACAGTCTGTATGTGCTGTAGGTAGCCCGATTAAGGGGGGGTAGTTACTGCAGAGGCTTACGCTGCTCACCGCCCTGGGTGAAGAAGTGGTACTTCATCAACAGCGGGGGCCGATTTCTGAGAGACTCCAACTCTTAACTACGGAGTGAAATTAAGGACAAACTGGATTGATCTTAAGTAGCTTCAATGGATGTCGTCAGGTTGAGGCTTGTGAAGGTTTTGATTTTTGTTTTGTTTTGCAGGATTTGGTCTCTCTCTTTCCCTCTCACTTTCGTTCCAGTGTCTCGTTTTGAGACATTCCCTTAGTTGATTCATCTGAACATGCTGTACCATGAAGATTTTATTTTGTTTTGTGTTGCAAGATTTGCTCGCTCACTCGCTCGCTCGCTGCTCCTTTCATTTTGAGACTTTCTCTCGGTTGATCTGCCGGAACATGCCGTACTGGTTTTCGATGGATCTGTCTTATTCTCTCTCCCTCTCTTGTCTGAAGGTCGTCTCTGTGCCATGACCGCCCTGTCTGCGGTTTCCAGAATGTTCCAGGAGAAGTTGGGTGCTTTGTTAGGCAGAGAAAGGGCTTTTGGATGAGTTGACACAGCGACCTGAGTAAACATATTCCCATTTCCATGTAAATGGCCCAAGATGGATGCCTGTGGAATGAGCTGGGAATTGCGAAGTCCCTTCACTCCACCATCACCCTCACCCTGCCTGTCTCAGGCACAAACAAACACACACACACACACACACACACACACACCACACACACACATCCCTTTACCACCTCCACCTCCGCAATGGTGGAATTCTCTAATGGCCGATTGCAATGATCTGGGATTGTATTTCCACGCAAACCATTTTCCACTCAGGTCACACTTTTTTTTCTGCAAAATCATTACATCTGGTCAAAGTGAAACATGTAGATCAGGGCCCCCATGCCAGTTAAATCGATGTAATCCCCAGTAGAAATGCCCCCTGAAATCTCATCTTGATAAGTCGCATAAACGCTACCTGGGCAGCAGATGAGATTTTTTTTTTTTTTACTCTCTTCAAAGAAGGAGATAGATAGAGAGAGAGGAGAGAGAGAGAGAGAGAGAGAGAGAGAGAGAGAGAGAAAGAACCACATAGCTCTAATTCCCCCATTGGCATGAGTGCGACTCCAATCTCCAGCTGCCAGCCTTGACGCAGATGAATTTGTGGCACCGACCTGTTTGCATATTTTCAATGATTTGAATTTTATCAAGCTGGAAAATGTGTCTTACTTGAGAATGTGTGTGTGTGTGTGTGTGTGTGTGTGTAAGAGAGAGAGAGGCCTTTTGGTAGTGGTGGGTCACTGTGGGGCTTCACAGGCAGTACTCTGATGCAGGTCTTTTATTTATTTGAAAGAAGGAAGTTGGTGATGTGTCTGGGAAGAAGGGATGAAGAGCTGGGATTGGAGGATGACAAGAGGGGATGGATTTTGGGGAGGACCGAGAACGGTTCTGGTGGGGTTGTGTTGTGATTGGTAGACTGGGGTTGGGCGGGGTGAAGGTTGCGGTGGTGGTGGTGGTGATGGGTGGAGAGGCTCGAGCGCGGGCGTCTTCAAAGCCCGTCCTGCCGCGTAAACAAGAGCGGCAACTTAAATATTCATAACCTGGGACTCGGCAAGGCCGCCGCTTTCATCTCCGCGCGGGAGAGGGAGAGAGAAAGGGTGGGAGAGAGAGAAAGATTAGGAATGAGGAATATAGAGGCAAATGAAGAGACCAGAGAGAGAGAGAAAGAAGGACAGAGAGAGTGAGTAAAGTTTTTTTCTGTTAACTTTAAATATGGGGTGATTTCAAGCTCAATTACTGAGCCCATGATAGCTTGTGGTTTAAAGAGAAGCCTGCGGTTGCCCTCTTCTCTTCACTTCTGTGATTCATCTCCCACTCCCTCACTCTCTGTTCCTTTCCCTCCTTCTGACACTCTCTCTGACATTATTCTTTCTCTCCCTCCCTCTCTCTCACTTTCTTTTTTCCTCTCCCTTCTCTCTGTCTTTCTCTCCCTCTACGGTCTTGGCAATCTGTCATTCGCGCCTCCTTGTGCGGCCACAGGGCAGCGGTGACTGCGCTTTGACATGTGGGTGTCATGGCGTCACGGCACACAGACGCAGATGCAGGCGTGACTCAGGCGGTCTCAGTGCTCGCTCTGCATTCCAAGAGCAGATGGACGAGTGCGACACACGCCAGCTACCCACTCCTAAAATTTTTGGTTGCGCTTTGTGTTTGGTCACAAGCAGAGGGTAAATATTCCATTCTTCTTTATTGTTTCACCTTGTTTGTTTCCTGTTTTGGTTCTTTCCTCTACTTACTCTCTCTTCTGAACTCCCGGTTGCTTTCATAGTCCTCCAGGCTTAAGGAAAAATAAAAGAACAGAGATGATGAGGAGCATCACTACAATTCTACTGCCAAGTGCACTTGTGTAAGGACATGAAAAAGAATGCAGGCAACAAGCAACTTCTTAGTCCTCGACAACATCATTAAAATGCAAATATGTTAATGATTGAAATTCAATTTGGCAGTTACTGCAAGGATGGAGGCAATGCAAACATCAGCTCTGATACAGTAATCAACATTAACATGGTGGTACTCACAGGAATGCAAACTCACAGAGTGGTGATTACCCAGATGGCATAGGACCAAGAAATAGCAGGTGCCACTTCAGAGTTGAGCTTGAACTTTTTTAATGATTTCTATCTTGTTTGTGTACATGGTATGCATGCAATGCAGCATCTTTATTATTTGTCCTGGGAATTAAGATATTTTTAAATTCCTAAATTGTCTTTAAATACACCAAAACATTTATGACAATGTAGTAACAATGTAACAACATGTAATTCGATTCATTTCTATTCATATTCATTTCTATCTAGTTACAATAGTATTGGTTCATGGTGCTTTACAGCAGGGAGCACCCAAGAGCAACAGGGGCAAGGAAAAACTCCCTTATGTTAGTGGTGAGGCTCACTCTCCACTGATCGTGTTTGTCATACATTCTGTTCTAATCTAACCACTTTCAGTCTATGATTTACACTGACTTATCACTAATACACAATGAAAACACTGATGCTGAAGACAACTCCCATTTAAATCCATATTGTGGATCTACCTACCTACCTACCTATTTATTTATGTATGTATGTATGTATGTATGTATGTATGTATGTATGTATGTATGTATGTATTATTCTTTCTTTCTTTTTTATGTATGGTTTATTAACAATGGATACAATATACATAGGCGAAAACAGTACACATTAGTAAACAGCCTATCCCATGCTTGTATAGTACAGTGTTTATAGCAGATGCTATTGCTAATTTTCAACACTTGTCCTGTGGATGGCTCTGGGCTAGTTGAGCTGGTTTAGTGCCCCACTTGAAGGCCTGAGGGTAAGAGCTTACCCCCTAAGGCCATCGGATGGGAGGACAAGGAGTGCTGAGAGTGTGGGAGCTCAGACATTTACTCATATGTGACGGGCGGTATTAGTTTCACCAGGTGAGCTTGTTTCCCATAACTGCTCCTCAAGGCCTTCGGCTTTGGTTTGCTGTCTTCCATTTCCACCGTCTCTAGGCTTTTTTGTGTCTCGTCTTCAGAATGGCTTTCAGTTCAATCTTTTATGTTTATGGTCCTTTATTTTCTTTCTTTCTTTCTTTCTTCTTCATGTTTTTATGTGGTCTTTTCTACTTTGCCAGTTAATTAAATCCTTTCTCCCTCCATCCCTCTCTCTATCTCTCTCACTCTCCTGTTTTCTCCCCTTTTCATTCCTTATTTGCGTGTAAGTACATGTGTGTCTGGGTTTTATGTGACAGACTGTAACCAAGAGCTCCCATAAAAGCGACAGAGGACATTTGTCTCCCTGGAGCACACACACACGTGTGCATTTATAGGGTTATAAGCCCCTCTCTCATACCTTCCATCTCCCCTATAATTACACGGCATACATCACAACCACCTCGCACAAGATAATCTGTTTTTGTCATATCTGAATGATACAGAATATTATAGCAGATTAAGGACCTCTGGTCGATACTATGTGCCTGTTTGTCGAACACATCCACTTGTTGAGTCTTCAGTCCGTCATCTGAGGTTAACTGTGGTGCAATTTAGTGGACAGAGGTCTTTCTGGAATGGCGTTCGTTGGTTATTTCCTAAAAGCGGAGGTCAAAGGTCACGTTTGGCACCCTCCGTCAATGCACATGCACAGACGCCTCAGTCTCACACTCTATAGGATTTTCTGGTGTCGTCGGCACACTTGTGCTCTTTTTAATCCATCGGCGGCTATCATGGTGTGGCAGAGATGAGAGGATTGCCGTAGAAACTGTTTACCTAATGGAGTGTTACGCAAACACGTGGGTGGAGCCCGAGGGGGGGGGGGGGGTGGGGTTAAGTCTCTCCGATTCTTGCTCTTCCCCTTCCCTCTTTAAACGTCAAGGAACAACCCCCCCCCCTCACCCCCACCACCCACCCACCCTTTCTCCTCAAGCCTTCACTCCATCCCCATATCTTCTTTCCTCCTGCCTTTATCCTGAGAGAAAGAGAGAGCAAGAGAGAGAATCCCTTTTTCTTTCTTTGTTGGTGGTGGCACAGTCCATGTCTCTGCCCTGGAGGTGCCTGGGGTAGACATGGCCCATCACAGCCCAAGTCAAGCTGGGATTTAGCAGCCTCAAGGCCCCATTGGCCAGCTTAGATCCTAGAAGCTAGCATGATTGCCTGGAGGTGCATCTCTTGTGTATGTGTGTTCGTGTATGTGTGTATGTGTGTGTGTGTGTGTGTGTGTCTGCCTGTCTGGCTATGAGTGAGGAAAGATTGTTTGAGGACAGAAGGAAAGCCAAAAAAGATTTAATGTCTCCAAAATCACATGGTGTATGGCTTAAAGCACTGCAAGCTGGCAAACACAAGCCAGCACCATATGCAAGACCCAGGCATGGTGCTGTTCAAATAAAGACTGTGACTGTAAGTAGGTGTGGAATGTGGATGGAGTTCTAGATGGTTCTAAAAAGCACAACCAAAGGAGGAGTTTGTCAGTGCAGTTCTTCCTTACTCTGTCTGTTTGGCTCTGATCCTAGAACTCAGTCCTCTATTTCCTTCCTTCATCCATCTCTCTCTCTCTCTCTCTCTGTCCTACTCTACTCTCTCTCACTCTCTTTCTCTCTCTCTGTATTCTCCTCTTGCTGATTCATATTTGCACAGTGTCTTTCTCTGTCTCTATCTCCTTCCCTAACCACTCTTTGTCACATGTGTGTGTGTATGTGTGTGAGTGTGTGTGTGTGTGTGTGTGTGTGAGCACCCCATGTTCTGTTTGCTTGTCTGTGTGTACTGGCTTAATGTTGGGAGAGGCTCATTGTTTCGAGGTTGGGGAGATTAACAGGCAGAGCTGTCGGAGGGAGAGAGCTTGTCCTAATCTCTGGTTTGGGGCGTTATCTTTTATGGTTCCAGATTTGGTTTTCTCTTCCTCAACTTATCGCTTCCTTCTCAGTCTGTCTGTCTGGATTTCTCTGCCCCACGGTACGTTTGTATTGGACATGAGTGCACTCACTCCCTCTCTCTGTAACATACAAACACATACACACACACACACACATATTTACACAGACTGCACTCAGTGTTATTATTCTGTCTAAACTTTTTTTGTTTGCAGACAAACACACACACAAAGACACACACACACACACACACACACACACACAAACACACATACTCATAGACATGCATTCATATATGCATTCATACATGCATGTTCAGGTCACCCATAAACAACAGTAGCAACGTCTGTTCTACATCCTGAGGTGTCTGAAAGGATTTCACTCCTCCAAATGATTTATGTGAACGCTCTTTCTCTCTATATCTCTCCCGCCCTCCTTCTTTCCCTCTCTCTCCCATGCTTTCTCTCTCTCCTTCTAACTCTCCCTTCCTCTCCCTAAGACGGTTTTACTCTCTCTTTCTCTCTCCCTCTCCTCCTCTCTATCAGCTCCCCATTTCCCTCTCTCTCTCAAATTCAAATAGTTTTATTCTCTCTCTCTCTCTCTCAGCATATTCCTCTCAGTCATTCCTCCCCCTCCACCTCTTGCTTGTCTTCTGCCTCCCTCTCTCCCTCTCTCTCTCCCCCTCTCCTCCCCTCTCACTCAGACTTGCCTGGTGTGGGTGTTGAAATATAAATACCAAACTGCTCACACGGAAATCTCTTGCCCCGAGTTTTTTAATGATGGGGTTTCACTAACACGCATGCTAGCACTTTATCTATTTATGACTTTAGGAGAGATGTGGGCTGCTTGGCTGGTAGTTGCGCCTGCTTGGGGGACTTGTGCACTGAAAACCTGCTTGTGTGAGTGTGTGTGTAAGTGTGTGTGTGTGTGTGTGTGTATGTGTGTGTGTTTGCCAGAGGAGAGTGGAGCACGACGTGTCTGATAAACAATATCTCCCATAAATCCTGCACGTCATCTCAGCTTTTTTTTTGCGACCTTGAATTAGCCAAGGGCTGTCGCGTCCACTCGCGCTAATTAGCACGGCGCTGCAGCGGTTCTTTCAAGCCATGACCAGGTGACACAGCATAGTGCAGCTCATCACCAAGCATGGGGAGGAAGTAAGGAGGAAGTGGGGGGGGGGGGGCGCAGCAGCATCTCGGCGGAGCACCGATTGCGACACCGACCAGCGGTAGTGCAAATCGCAGCCAGATCAGCCAGTGTCAGAACCTTGGCTTATTTCTGTCTTTTATTTATTTATGTTTTTAAAAAGACCAGAAAATAAAGAGATTAAAAAAAAAACGGCATGTCCTTGGCAACTGTGTCGGCTGATGCAGGAGTTGGCCCCCTGATAACAAGAGCTTTTCTGCAGTGTGGTTCTCATGGAACACGCATTCCGTGTTTACTTTAGGTGCCGCTCTTGTGAAATACAAATGAGGACATTACTCCTCCTTTCTTATTGAAATGCTCGTGTCCACAAAGGAGATGTTCCCGGAAATAAGCGATCCATTTCTCTTTAGCTCTCCGTCCCTCATTCCCTCGCTCCCTCCCTGCCTCTCTCCTTCTTCCCACCTCCTCTGTCTTCCTTGGATCTCTGAAACATTCGCATGCATGAACAGCACCACCCCTCTAAAACCCCCTGCCCCACACCCTCCACACACACACACGCACACACACCCCTCACCCACGACCAGGATCCCTTGTGTATTAATCTATGATTGTAAAGATGAGATTTTCATGCCTCCCCTATGAAATATTAATGCCGGCGAGAGAGGGAGATGGACGTCCCGCGGCGCATGATCACCAGGTAGGATGAATACCATTAGCACGCTTTCACACATGAGCAATGGCATCATGGCTATTTAATGCCAGGCCCCAATCTGCATTGCATCAAGAGTCTGTACTGTCAACAGTGCCCGACAGTGTTTATTTATCAATGGTGGCATTTTCTCTACCCATCTCTCTCTCTCTTCCTCCCTCTCTGTCTGTCTTCCTGTCTGTCTATCTCCTCTCCCTCCCACCCTGTTTGTCTCTCTTTTCTCCCTTTTTCTCTCTTCTCTCTGTCCCTCTTTCCTCCCTCTCTCTCTCTCACGTAAGCTAGAGAGACCCTTTGGCATGAGTGCAATTCAAATTCCTGTTCGCATTCATGCAAGTGGATGTTGTGCCTTTATGGCCTATTTGTCAGATGTTTTTTTTTTTCCTCTTCATCCAACCACCACACTCCACCTCCACCTCCACTTCCACCTCCATCCCCACCACCCTCCCCTTGCCCCCGCCTGGGGCTGTGACTCATTATGTTGGGCTGGGCAGGCAGGCAGGCAGGCAGGCAGCAGTGGCACTGTCCTGGAGACATGAGCCATCCCCTGCCTCTCACCCACCCCCACCCTCACGCCCCTCACCCTCCCACTGGAGCCGTAGTCCGCGATGACATTGCCCACGCCAGCGGGCACAGCTATTGAAATGCGACACACACACACACATACACATACACACACCAAATCCCCCTCCTCATGGGAGCAGCGTAACGATATCCAGTTATTCGCTCTTGTCGCCTGTCACCTGTCAGTCAGCCAATCAAGCATGGGAGAGAGACGGGAGAGAGAGAGAGAGAGAGAGAGGGAGCGCACGTTCTGATTAGCTAAGCTGATGCAATGAGAGCCAGTTAGATATGAGGGAGACAACACAGCTTCGGGCTGCCTTGTTGAGAGCGAGAGCTGAAGCGAAAGAGAATGAGAGAGGAGGGTGGACGGGGATGAGGGGGTGGGAAACGGGGGAAATTGAGTAGTCGCTACTGTGCTGGAGTGAAGGCCCCTTGGCCTCTTGAACTGAGCCATACTCGTTAGCACAATCTGCTCACGGAGGAGTCTTTACAGTACATGGAATCTAGTCAGGATTTTTGTGTGACTGTGTATGTCTGTGTCCATGTGTGTGGAGAGGTGTGTGTGTATGCATGTGTGTAGTTGTGTAACAACGGACTCTAAACAGCACTTTCTCCAGTGTCCTGCCTGAAAAGCTTCAGCACAGCCAAATCATTGGTATTGGCACCTGTACCAACCCGACACCCTCTCAC
>PYXC01000090.1:1240000-1257500 GCA_015244755.2 Tenualosa ilisha | reverse complement strand
GGGGGGGAAGGGCTGTCAGAGACATCTCTTTTTCTTTCTCTCTCTCTCTCTCTCTTTTCCTCTCTCCCATTTTTTTCTTGTCCTCCATTTCTTTTTTTCCCTCCCTTCCACTATCTGAGATCAGAATCTCCAGAGATAAGAGGGGCATGTCATTGTGGCGCAGGTGAAGTTGAGGGCTGTGTATGTGTTAGTGTGTGTATGTGTTAGTGTGTGTGTGTGTGTGAGGGTGTGCAAGTATTTATGTGTATGTACTGGCACCCCAATGTTTACTTGTCACTCTGTGTCTATTGCTGCACTGAGTGTGTGTGAGTGTGTGTGTGTGTGTGTGTGTGTGTCAGAGAGGGAGAAAGAGAGAGAGAGTGCAAGGGAGCAAACAAACGGTAAGGTAGATGGTATATCTTTCTCTCTCTCTCTCTAGATGGTATCTCTCTCTCTCTCTCTCTCTCTCTCTCTCTCCCTCTCAGCTGCATGCATGAACAGCTTCTCAAGCACAACCCCCCATTGTCCAGTGTTGTATAGGAGGATACACAGCTCCGTGTCTCGACCCTGTCTAAGACCCCCTTCAGGGATATGCATCTCAGGCAGGGGGAGGTTTCAGTCCTCTGGGCAGGTGGACAGACAGGTAGGCAGGCAGGCAGGCAGGCAGGGTGGAGTGGGTTGGGGTTGGGGTTGGGGTTGGGTTGGGTAAGGTTGGTCTGGGAGTGACGATGGCATGGGGATGCTAAGGCTCCAGCTCCAGCTTTAGCCAGGCTTGGGCCCATGCCATTGGTGCCCCCCTTTGCGTGCCAGCAGCCCTCTCCCTGGCAGGGGCAGGTGATGCTGTGTGTGTGTGTGTGTGTGTGTGTGTGTGTGTGTGTGTGTGTGTGTGTGTGTGTGTGTGTGCAAGTGGGGGGGTTGCTGGAGAGAGGAGGAGGGCTCTGACCCATGGCACCATGCTGCTAGACTGATGGGAAAGGGCCGGAAGGGTCAGGGCTCACGCCGTGCAGCACAGACTCTGGAGTGCCCGCCGCTCTGCTCCTCTCCGCTCCTCTCCGCTCGCTCTGCGGAGGAGGTGAAATGCATCACGGCAGACTGCGCTTCCCCTGTTCATTCCACCCGCCAGCGCATTCACCCTTCTTCTTTCCCTTTCTCTCTTTCTCTCTGTCTCACTTCATTTTTTTTTTCTCTTTCTTGCCATTTCTCTCTCTTTGTCTTTCCTTTCCTGATGCTCTCGTATTCACTCTTGCATGTATACAGACACATGCACCCAATAGCCTCCGCCTACATAACATGCTTACATGCGCACACACACACATATGCGTGCATATACACTAGGACCCACACACGGAAGCTCACAGTTTATAGTTTGCTATCCAGGGTCAGTCTGGCCTGAGGGAATGACATGCAAACAGTCTTTCTTTCTCTCTCACTCTCTCTCTCTCTCTCCTTTTCTCTCCCCTCCTCCTCTTTCGGTAGATTGTTCCAGTAGATAGGAAATGGTATTTTATACGTCTGGCTGATGATGAAGGCTCCTGCTCCGCTTCTGCTGCTGCAGTTTTCATGAGCACATCAGCAGTAAAGGCAGGAATCTACTCTCTCCACCCCCACCCCCACCCCCACCCCCAACATGCCCAGGGCAGCCTCCTGTCTCAGAACTCCTTTTTTTCTCTACCTCTGCCCTTTTCTCTTTTCCCCTCTCTCTCTCTCTCTTTCTCCATCTCTCCATCTCTGAAGCTGTCTCACTGACTGTCTCTCCAAGGCACAGTTAAATAATCACTTGAGGGTAAGGCCTGTGGTTGCGTCTCCAATGTGCATGCCATCTAATCTAAACACACACACACACACACACACACACACACACACACTGCACACAAGGGTATACAGACTGATTAGAATGAACATTGCATTTTAAATGGCTACACACTCGCTCACAATCAGAAAGACAGAGCTCACAGATACACAATTTACAAAGCTACACACACACATGCGCACGCACGCACACACACACACACACACACATGCATATTTTAGAGATCACCAACATGCTGCATAACCTTTAAAGAGTGACTCCTGAGTTCTCATCATCAGATTTGCCAGAGATTGCAGATTAGGAGCTCCAGATTAGTGTTCTGGTCTGATTTAAAGCGTCCCAGGGCCAGTTTTACGAGCTTCTCTCCCTGCTTTTCTTCTAAGACTCAGCAGACAAAATTACGCTGCAGTTTTTTTTTTTAATTTGCTCTTTGTCTTTCATGCTTATTCCTTCTCTCTGTGCTATCTCTCTCTCTTGCCCTTCACCTCCTACTCATGGTTCTTTTCAAACTGTGTAAGAGCCTAATGAATTAGCTCCCCCCTGTTCATTTGCGATTGAATAAGGGGGCTGTGCGTTTGATGACCACTGGGTATGATGGATTGGAGGTAGGAGAGCTGGTGGGCGTGGAGTGCTTGGTATGTGTGTGCGTGTGTGTGTGTGCGTGTGTGTGTGTGCCTGCGAGTGTGCGTGCGTACGTGCGTGGTTGTGTGTGCGTGCACATGTGTGTGTGTGTGTGTGTGTGTGTGTGTGTCGGGGGGCTGAAGGGGATGTGGGTTGGGGGGGGGGGGGGGTAATTTGATTTGGATTTAGTGTTGCTCCAAAGAATGACACAATTTCTCTGCTGCGCCCAGATTAATCCGGATTTAATTCAATCTGGAGTCGCCTGAAATAGCCGCATGGGCCCGGGCCCTGCTGCTCGGGCCCTAATCACAGCTGCACCTGGCGCGGCACGCAGCACGCCACCCGGGCGCTGCCATCAGCGATTTCCTGCCACTGCTGCCACTGCGCCATTCAGCCGCACGTCACCGTCAGCCGCAGGAGGGTTCTGGGGAGTGGGGGCGGAGAGGGGAGGGCGGAGGGGCGGAGGGAGTGGCGCTGCGGCTTTATCTATCCCTGTGCAATTGCTGTCGCTCAACCACCCACCCATCCACCCGCCTGCATGCTGCATCCCTCTTTCTCTCTCTTCCTCTGTCTCTCTCTCTCTTTCTCTCTGCTTTTTTCCCCCAAACCTCAACTTTCTCTCAACACCCCCACCAGTCTCCAGTGCAGTTGCTCCTTCTTTTTCTCTCTTCTCTTTGTCTCTGTCACTCTCTCACACTCTTTTGCACTCCTACTTTTCCCTAAGCTCTGCAACCACTCAATCTTTTTTTTGTCTCCCTCTTTTTCACCCTCTTTCCTGCACATGATGTCCCTCTCCGCCCTTCTTTCTTCCCTCCTCTCTCTCTCTCTCCCTCTCAGTCTGTCTCCATCTGTGTCTGTATTAGCATATCCGTCTCTCTTTAATGTATGCCACATTTGCATATCCTATGCAACTGCATCAATCTACATTATTAACATATCTCTTACTCCAGCACCAGTCTGTGTTGTGTCATGTCCCCTTACCGTCAGCACCATTCTTCCCTCTCCACGTCCTCAGCGTCTGGTCCAGCCTGAGGCTTCCTCCATCTCTTCTTCCTCCTCTTCGTCCTCTTTGGCCCCTGTTTCTGCCTCTGTAGATGTCCAGTGCTCACTTGATCTCTGTGGCTACTCTGCTGATGGTGTGTGTGTGGCACGACTAACAGTTTGTCTAGCTGCTCCTGAGTAGTTCTCATATTGAGTCAGTTGTGAATGCCCTCTACACACATGGGCAAAAAAACAAACAAAAAAACACAGATCCCCAGGTGCCTACTTTATGTGGGGGTCATATGGATTTAACTGCATACATTCCTTACTTGTATAAAACTATACATGAATATTTGTATGTCAGTTGATTATAAAGTCACCCAAGCACCTGGTAAGACAATAACACCCGGTATCCTACACACTCTTTTCTCCATCGTCTCTGTACTCACTTTCCCTTTCCTGATCCTGAGCTGTCTTTTGGAGTTATGCACCGAGCGAAACACTGTAGTAAGACAATGGCTCAGAAGCCACCTCTACGGACCTACCTTGGTACTTGCTTTGTCATCCTTGTTTCAGGATGCCGAGCTGTATCCTTTTTATCTTCACCTGCCCCATGACAGGACTTGTCCACCCTAGTGATGGATCTCTCTTTAGAGAGAGGAAGGAGGAGGAACTGGCTACCACTGAGCAATAAACCACCAGGTGGGTTTAAAATTTGTCAGAAAGTGGCTAGACCAGAATGACCATGTTGTCTTTTTTTCTGATCATTGTCTTGAAATACTATATAAAGTATATTTAATACAATATGTACAATGTACAATATTAATTGTTTTGATTTGATATACATATTATACAGATACTGTATTAAATATTTGTAGAAATGTTTATGTACTAACTCAGCGCTCAAAAAGACAAAGTATTTGGTCAGGGAATCATACTGAACAGTGAGCGTTAAATTCATCTTGATGCTGGAGCTGTGAATGGACATTTGTGATCTCTAGATCCCAAGTCATAGAAGATCCAATATAGTAAAGCCCACAGAGGATTCAGCCAAATCAGCACAAAACCCCAGTGAGGGACACATTGACATGGTCATAGTGACATGCTTAATTCAGAGCGCTTGCTGTTGTGGCCTGGGGTCAAGGATTGTGACACACGCCACGAGGCTTTTGTTTTTGTGAAGGACAGCAGGGAAATGATGAGGGCAATAACACACTTCAGTCCCACAGCCTGACAGATGCAGGGAGAAGAACGAGAGGAAGACGTCACCTTGTCAGAAGTTTTGTATGTAGAACAGGGAGAGAGGTCGGCGTGTCAGAGCACTCATGAGTGCAAACGCCTGTTGCCAGGGAAAGACGGTGACAGACAGGGTCCAGGGATGGGTAAGGCGACCGCATTTTGGAAGAGCCTTTGTTTTCATTTCTCTCCGTCTCTCCCTCTCTATCCCTTTCTGTTTGTTGTTTGAGAAAATGACACGTGAGGTCATTTGAGGTGTTTCCCATCTCCCCACTTGATTTCTCTTAATGGTTTCTATAGACACCAGCCTGAGAAAACCCATCCTGATCTGCAAGTGATTTGATTTCGCTCTACAACTCCACCAGACCTATTTGCACTTCATTTCATTAGGATAGGGAACCAATCTAAAACGGGCTTTTACCCCTGACGTGATGGAGGCGTGATAACAGCTAGGTATCCAGACGTAACACACAAAGTGACACACCACAAAGTGACACACAAACACACACACACATACACACCGTATCCCAGTAAGCAGCTGGGCTTGACTCTCAGGTTTAGGTGCCCGCAGGGAAAGCTAACAAGTAGACAGAGAGCGCAGGAGGCTTGGAGCGAAGGTGTGAGTCATTTGAGTCGGAGGTGTGAAGGCAGCAGATGCCTCGGCGTACCCAGACGAAGCGTGCCGGGTCAGAACAGCTCCCACC
The DNA here is from genome assembly GCA_015244755.2 of Tenualosa ilisha. Taxonomy (NCBI): domain Eukaryota; kingdom Metazoa; phylum Chordata; class Actinopteri; order Clupeiformes; family Clupeidae; genus Tenualosa; species Tenualosa ilisha. The sequence goes on along the minus strand of PYXC01000090.1, from coordinate 1,252,169 downwards.
GAGCTGGCGCTTCCTGCAGGTAAACACTCAAAGACAGGCACCTCGCCAAGTTCCCCAAGAGACAGCATTTTCATTAGAAATACCTCATGACTGATCAGCAATGTGTCGTTATGGTTTTACATCTCACTGCTCAGCGTCTGCATGAAGCTCTTTGAAGCCTGATGAAGGTATGGAGATAAAATGAGAAAACGAGTGGATGATAATGATGAGAAGAAGGCGGAGGAGGAGAGAAGGATGAGAAAATTCCAGGGGATAGATGGGTGCACTAACACTAATGTGTGCTATAGGATGCACATGCTCAGAATAGCACATGTTTGAAGCCGCCCAAACCGTCCACACAAGCTTAATTGTAAATGACATCTCAAATTGCGATGCGCAGTGACAACTGCAAGTGGATTCATACACACACACACACACACACACACACACACACACGCACACACACTTTTCCTTAGGCTGACAAGCCAGACTATAACATCAAAGTGTGGCTGTCTTTCAAACTGCCTCTGCATGCAAAAGGATAGTGCTATGACCACTACCAAAGCAGCTTTAGCAAAACAGCAAATATGGCGTTCTTTGAAACAAATCACTTACTTTTTTCTGCTCAACTTTCAAAGAAAAGCCCAAGTCTAACTCTTTCAAAGTTGATGCCAAAGCTAGTTTAAACGACCGTTGTTGCTTGGCCACAGCCATCTTAGTTGTTTTGCACCGTCACAGCCCTGTTTTCATCAAGCTAAGCCCACCCAATGACTCTACAAAGACAGAGTGTTGTGATTGGTCCTACCAAGCCTTGGTAAAAGACCTACTGAGGCTCTGTGGTGCGTGGCTAGACATACCTGCTGAGCAAAGCTATTTGCTACCGCTGGGGTACGTCTAGATTTCTAGGCTAACATTTCCCTGTAATTAGCCCCCTTATAGGTAATCTTAATTGCTGACTGAAGCTCCAAAGGGATTATCCATTAAGATGTGACTGGCCAGGTGATGGCTGTCTCTCCTGGGCCTGAGAGACTGCCACCCAAACTCCCCACAGGGGCTTGGAGAGACAGAGTCATGGCCCCTCTCTGCCAGGGAAAAGTGTTAGTCAGAGGGGTGGGCTGGACGAGATGGTGGGGGTGACAAGCTGTCGCTGTCCCTTGATGCACATGACATCAACACACACACACACAGAGTGCAGACAGAGTGCTCCAGCAGCTCAATGTCTGTCTCACTTTCTCTTTGTCTGTTTCCTTTTTGTTTCTTTGCATCAGGGCTCTACTGATGGTTAACACACACACACACACACACACACACACACACACACTTGTTTCAAACATGACATGTTATCACCCTCTCAAGCTCTCTTTTCTTGTCTTCTACTCTCTCATATGTCTTGTCTTTCTCACGTTGCACTGTGTTCTCTCTGTTTTTCTCTCTTTATTCTGTCATAGTCACTCATGGACACTGATTGCAGAAGAGCCACTCTGTCTGGGCTTTTGGCTGATGTCTGTCCTGGCTCACATTTTCGGAGTTATTTTCTATGTCTCTCCATGTCCTTCTAAACCCTCATTATTATAATCTCTCCCCTGTTATGCTGTTATCTTTCAGACACAACTGTCTGTGTCCGTTGCCAAATAGTTTTTAAATTTGGAAGAATCCTGAGTTGTAAAAGCATTTTCCTGTACAGGACTGTCCCATTCTCAAAGACCTATAATTTGATTTGATGTGATGCTAATTATTACTGATTTTTTGTGGACTCTTTGCTGTTGAACTCTAAACTTAAGTGCATGAGTTAGATACAAATTCTATGACAGTTATCAAGTAGTAGTTATGAAGTAAAACCACAATTAGCAGTTATCAACTTATAGTACAATTAGTAGTTAAGTCTTCGACACGTTGTTTAAAGGAGAAAATAAATCCCCAAATATTTATTGTTCTCTTTTATTTGTCATCTATATTTTGTTCATGTAGAAAAGTTTTATTTAGCATCTGCACTGTATATTGGAGGGTTGTTTGACCTGTACACTGCAGTGACTGAGCGGTCACAATAGATGCAGAGTGGTCTTAACCGCTTGCCGGCATCCACAGTAATAACACAGGTAGACCTTTTATATTCTGGTCCAAGCAGACTTCACCGCATATATGAAAGTCAAGACTTCAGCCAAACATCGCCACACACTCATGAACAATCTGCCACGACTGTTTTCCTTGCCTTGAGTGTCCACATGTTGACTCAGCCTCTCCCTCTGTCTGCTGGGAGTCTAGTAAAAAGAGCAGAAGACTACCATACATGACATTTTTCTAATACATCTGGGTCACCTCAGCCTCCTCCCCATCTATTTAATCTTTATCTTTTGGTTTATTGCTGTAGACACTTGTGCTCTCTCTCTCTCTCTCTCTCTCTTCCCCTCGCCACTCTGTCTCTATCCGCCTCTTTGCAGGGTGTAGAAGTGTGTCAAGTGGACCTATATAGCTTGCTGGGATGTACTGTGAGTCAGAGAGCTGCTGTCGGGGCCGAAGTGCAGCTCCTCTACACTGCTTTTCACAACACACTATACAGCACATAGTTACTTAGTTGACTGTGTGTGTGTGTGTGTGTGTGTTTGCATGTGCATGCACAAGTGCAGCATGGTCAAATCACATTCGTGTGAGTGGAGGTGTGTGTATCTGAGGAAAAATGAAAGAGAATCTTCATGTGTGTGTATGTGTGTGTGTGTTTGTGTGTGTGTGTGTGTGTGTGGTGTGTGTGTGTGTGTGTGTGTGTGTGTGCATGTGTGCATGTGTATGTGCAAGAAAGAAAAAGAGAACATAAAAACAAGAGTGTGTGTGTGTGTGAATGTATTTGTGAACAAGGTTGGTGGAAAGACAAAGGCTGTGAGTACATTTATCTATATGTCCATGAGGAATAGAGAGAGAGAGAGAGAGTGTGTGTGTGTGTGTGTGTGTGTGTGTGTGTGTGTGTATGTGTGTGTGTAAGGGACAGAGAAGCAAAGGTATTAGGAAAAGGACAGCACACAAAAGCAGTCGAGGTAGTGAGGCTGCAGAGAGAAACACACCAGAGACTGACTCAATCCCTCCCTGCTATCTTACCACTCTTCTCTGCACAAATCCCCCGTCTCCTCGCGCCGCCTCGGCACTGCAGTGCTTTGATGCCCTTTGAAAGCCAGGAGGAGGAAACACAGAGTCTCACATTAGAGTGAGTGCTCTCTCTCTCTCTCTCTCTTTCTTTCTCTCCGTCTCTCTCTGTTTCTCTCTGTCCTTCTCCACCTCACCCATACATTCTTTTTCTATGGTTCTCTCAGTTCTGTATCATAATGGCACAGTTCTAGAAGGATAGGGATGAGAGGGAGAGCGAGAGCTGTGTAAGTGAAACTCTTGTCTCAGCATTGCTGTGGTCAGCTACTGTCAAACTCCCTCCCTCATAGGAAAATATATCTGCAGGGCAGGCCCCCCCTCCCTTGCTGTCTCGCCTTATGGCACTTGGGCCTAATATGACTAAAACCTCTCTGAAACATGTCAGAGTGTTTCTGTTCATTGAGTCCAGCCATTTTAAATGTCCAACCGATGACCAATGTCTAACCATATGCTTCTTTTCACTGATGTAGCATATTCAAGTGGGCTCAATATGTTGTACCCTATATACATTAAGCGTTCACTTGAGATTTAGTCCGTCTTGTTTTTTTAACATTATTTCTGTTGTCACGACACTGGAACAGCTAGTGCCACTATTATTTTTCAAATTACTTTTGCTACTGTCACTAGTCCACAGCTATTCACTATTGGCTATAGCCCACAGTCACTTGTGCAGTTACTTCTGGGGATCGAATAAAAAAAAATATATTGATAAACTCTAGATGTAGCCTATAGTTACATGTATATTTATGAACATTTCCATTTTTGTGTTTACAATGGATTCTTTCTAATGCAGTAGCACAGCACACCACAGCAAACAGTAGAGACTGGACACTTTATGAGCGTATGTGCTTAAACTGTGTTATGCAAAAGTATTTAAACTGACTGTACTTAGTATGTAGTAGACATACCTTTTGATGACCATAGAAAAGGAACAGATATATACTTGAATCTAAAGACTATAGAGATGCTGTATTGTCTATTGAAGAGTTTAGAGTGAGACTAGATGACTTACTGAAACACCAACACAAACAAGTATATCAAATTAAATTACGTCTTAATTTAAAATTTTTACCTTCGTGCTGAGAGAATGTGCTATGTTGTTCTGAATTGTGTACCACTGTGTTTATGTTTTTAAAATGGACAACTTGCTAATAACAATGTAGGATCCGAGGCTTTATACTGTTTAAAATGTCTACCCTATCACTAGTTCTAGCTCGGTACACAGTTGTTAGTTTGCTCTTGTCATTGTAATTTGTGATACAGGTTCCACACAAACATGTGAGTAAATTGGACTGTTGAACTGTTGACCCTGTGCTGTAGAAGTCAAAGTTCTGTATCGTCTCCAAAACTTTTCTTTGATCTCAGCGCTCCAACTAACAAAAGAAAAGGGGGTTAGACGCTGTGGGACTCTGCAGCACAACAAAATAGTTCAAAGGATGTTTCTTAATGTAGGTTTATGAAACAGTATTGTTGTGTCTAAGAAGCTTTATAGCTAAACTCTTGACCTGTGTTGTGGAACGCTTCCTGCTGTCACACTTAAAGGAGAAATCCGGTGTGAATTAGTCAATAGCCCTGTTGTTCAAGGTCACTAAATACTGTCTGTAGGAAAAAAGAACAAGAAAATTTTATGCAACAGAGACCAAATAATAAACCAATAACTAATGTTAACTGAATTGGGCATAGGGAAATGAAATTGAAAGTGAGTTTACTGTGCCCCATTCACTTATTAGTATTAGTTACCAGTTCACTATTCGTTTTAGGTTGTATCAAATTTTCTCATTCTTTTTTCCATAGACATCACTTCGTGACCTCGAACAACAGGGCTATCGATTGATTCACACTGGATTTCTCCTTTAAAAAAGGGGGTTAAGTGACAAGTTTGGAGAATATAGCTCGTCTTTTCAAACCAATAGTGAATGAATACAGTATTTTCAGCAATATTAATTAACTATTGAGTATTGGACCTATTGGAAGATTGGAGATGTTTAGATGTGAAATGCCATGCGCCGAAGTTTCACTGTGGCAAAATCGTCCAGGATGTCATTAAAGTTCAGATCATATTTCAGTTGACCAAGGTAATCATCCGTAGGTTACTTCTACCCAGTCTAGGCTCTAACTTGTGTTTAGTTTAATGGTTTGTAACAGGATAACCCTCAAAATCAGAATCATCAGAATTTCATCAGAATTTACCCAGATGGCAATGTTCACACTCTAACATGTCCCTACAAGCTTATTTTCAACAAATAAGGTCAATTAGAGAGCTGTGTTAGGAAGCTAACCAGAGCTAACGTGCAAATGCAGCATGGTTAGCCTGAAACATCAGGATTGCAGGCGAATTTGGCTGCTAATGTGCATATTCTTAGCTTACATATTAAAAGGCCAAACAATTTTTGTGTTGGAGGTTGGAGGGGGGTTCTTGATGGCTATTTCAAGGACAATAAATATTTCCTTTAATGCAATTATTATACATTTCTTCCAAAAATATGCATATTTTGAAATAAAATAGAATAATTATTCTGCAATTTCATGAGGGCCCAGTTCTGCCCAGGACAAGATACCCCCCGTTTGCGGGCCTGTCAGTTGATACCACTCTCCTGGTGACTGAGGCCTAGGTGACTGCTACTGATGCTAACGATGCTATTGCTACCACTACTCTGAGGAAAGGGGTAGTGCTGTGGTGTGGTGTGTGTGTGTGTGTGTGTGTGTGTTTGGGGGGGGGGGGGTTGTAGCTGAATTAAAAAGAAGGTAACAAAGCCACTGAAATGAGAAGCTTAAAAGATTAGCTGGCATTAGAGATGGCTAATTTTCCACTGAAACCACTCCGCAAACCCTCAGCCTGACAGGAGCTCTTCAAACAAAAGACAGGCAGTTTAGTTATTCATTCATTTGTGCATCTATTTACCTGCATTTTGTTTTGGCTGAGCCTAAGATGGCAGCAATAACAAGCAAAGATGGCTAGCATTAGAGATACATTATGAGATTGCTAACAAAAGAATCAAACCGGGGAAAAACATTGAATATTATATTCTTGGATTTCTGCAAGTTGTCTAAGCTTTTAGCATCTATTAGGCTCTTTGTGAAGCAAGTACAATGAGATGAAGGTAGGACAATTAGGTGGAAATGACAAACAAGTACAGGGAAGGAGTGTGAAGATGTTTAAAAGTAGCCAGGGCTGGTGAGGTCAGATAACTCTTGAGAGAAGAGAAGAGCGAGAGAGAGCGAAAGAGAAACTGGAGAGAATGAGAGCAGTCTGGAAAAAAGGGCAAAGAGGAATTATAAAAATACACAGGAATCATCTCCACCATTCTTTTTGGGGCTTCTTTGAAAACCACTAAGCAGTCTCAGTAGACAGAAAGGGATTGGGTGTGTGTGTGGGGGGGGTTGTGTAGCGGGGCTGGGTTCATGGAGAAGTCAAGGGAAAGGGGGAGACAAAAGACAAGAGAAGGCATCCAGTGCCAAGACAGACTGGGCAAAAAAAGACGCTATTTATACAAGCGGAACACATCTCCCATTGAGCAGGCTTAAGTGTTTATCTCTCAGCTCTCCCTTTCTCTCTCTTCTCTTTTTGTCGTTATTTCTTTGCCTTCTCTTCTTCTTCTCTCTCCTCTGCACAAACTAAAGCGCATTTTATAACCTCCCCTTTGCCCCCTGCCTGTTCTGCCCACAGCGATATGGTGGATTTGGACACAGAAAATAAAAATAAGAGAGGCTTCGATGATGTCTGTCCACTTCGATGATGTCTGACAAAAAACTCTCTATCTTCTTGCAAGGACAACCGTTAGTGTCATGGGTCAAGGTTGCGGTCAGTCACACACTGGTCCAGTATGATTTGACTGTGTTATAGTTTCTGTGCAGGGGCTGCCCCTGTGAAACTTTGTAATTCGTCAATTCAGTTTATAATTTTGTATGTTAAGATGATTGATCCCAAGGGTAAATTCCTGTTCTACATTGGTTATCTATAATGATTACACACACAAACACACACACACACACACACAGTGTTTTCTCCTCACATAAAAATATATATTTGTTTTTATAAATAAACAAATACAGCACGCAGTATAGTATTAAGGTCACACACAGAGTGGATCTGTAGGTCATGCCCAGTCCCAGCTTAAAAAGGGAATGAGTCCATTGCATAGGATCCTTTCGATAGACAATGACAGGTAACGTCAACTATATAAGAATAATAGTTTCCACCTGACCTGTTTTGTTGCCCTGCCCTGCCAGAAATTAACAGACATTATCAGTTGCATGTCTAAGTTTGTGTGGGATTGTACTTCCCTTTTTGCAGGGGGGAGTGTCAGGATAGTCAACCGTTTCTGGTAGTTAGCTTTTCCATTGGTAAACTATTGTAATGAGGGTATGGCTACGAGCTAACTATGAAATGAACCCTAAACTGGCTAGGAACATGGAGAGCTTATAAGTAAGGCTTGGATAATAAACTATACAACTAATACTTATGTCTAGTTTAGACTATACAACTAATACTCATGTCTATTTGTACACTATACAACTAATACTTATGTCTAATATCAATCTAGGCTACTGTACTTCACAAAAATAGACCTTCACCAGAAAAGGATAACCACCCTGAAACGAACGTCCTTCTGGGACTTTTTGTCTTCCGTGCCTGCTGAGTCCATAGACAATGACAGATAACATAAAAGTAATAATAGTTTCTACCTGACCTTCTTTTTTGCCCTGCTCTGGCAGAAATGTGACAGACGTTATCAGTTGCATGTCTAAGTCTGTATGGGATTGTAATTTGTTATGTTGTGAGTTTGTGTCTGCGTGCTTTACAAGCGCAATGCGTGACGGCTAGAGTTGTATGAGCAGGCAGATTGTGATGTTTGAGCGTATGTGACTGAGGGCACTGATGTGTTGACATGTTGACGGTATGTGCTCTGTGAGCCAATGAATGTGTGTCTATGAGTTTGCCCAGAGGCAGGTATACAACATGTGCAATGTTTACACTTCTATATGTGTGACTTTGTGTGTGTGTGTGTGTATGAGTGTGTGTGTGTGTGTATGTGTGTGTCGGTCCGCTGTCTGGGACTTGTCCCCGATGCCACGTCTGCCGCCTCAGCTCTGAGTTATGTTTTCATTGTGCCTGTCAGATTTGCAGTAATCCGTTGGATGAGTGTAACTGCTGGAACAGGGAACGTGATGTAGCGTGTAGCGCCTCGCTTTGCAAATCGGCCAACAGCTAATCCCGTTTCTTTGACAAATTGGGCTGTGGTGAGACCTACTTTTGCTCTGACATGGTGGATGCAGTTATTTTGCATAGCATAGCTCCTTACCTGCAAATCCTCCCCATTTTACAACTGTAATATTCAAAACAACATAAATTCTCCCCCTTAAACTGTTTACATGTTTATGATTATTGCGTAGCTTATAAATATTAATCTTAGGCTGATATAATATTGTGCACTTTGTGTCAGAGCATGTTTGGCGACGATATGGATTTTTCATTTGGTTCAATTCGCCAAGAGATATCGCAGTCATTGTTGCACTTTTCCCCCCAGTGCACATATAGGCCTACAAACACAAACCCTCTTACTCTTTCTCTCTCTCTCACACACACACACACACACACACACACACATACACACACGCATGCACACACGATGCCACAGACCAAAGGGCAGTGCTCACATATTAAAAAGTAATAATGGTAAAAACTAGCCTTAGGCGAGATTCTCATCAGACACTTTGCTGGCTGTAAAGTGTTTATCAGGCACTGCTTGTGTGGAAGTTGGCCGCAGCTCCACGCTCCCCTGAGCTGACAAAGTTTCTGCTTTCTGCTCTCTTCCTTTGAGATTTTCACTTTTTGAAAAAAAAAGTGTAATCTGATCGGCTATTTACAGATATCTTTGTGTGTTTGTATGTTGTTGTTTGGTAGGTGTGTGTGTGTGTGTGTGTGTGTGTGTGTGGGGGGGGGGGGGGGGGGGTGATGTAACTAACGCAAATGTTCCATTTCTGTCAGATCTCGCCCTGCGTTGGTGGTTGCATCAAAAAGAAGAATTGGAGGGAAAAGAAGAAAAGATGGAGGGATGACAGATAGATAAGCCTCACAATCTCACAGCTGATCTGCGCCACATCATTAGCCAGAGATCTGTGTGTGTGTGTGTGTGTTGCGTGCATGCCCGTGCGTGCGTGTGTGTGTTGCGTGTGCGCGTGCACGTGCTTAACTGGGTCTGAATGTGTCCTTGTGTAGGCGTGTGACTTTATCCCTTCGTCTGTGCATATATTGGTGTGCTCATATGTCTCTGCCTACATCTAAGTACGTGTATGTGTGTGTGTGTGTGTGTGTGTGTGTGTGTGTGTGTATGAGCACACATGTTTCGATTCCTCATGCATGTCCGTCACAGATACAGCCTTTGAGTAAGATTAGGTCATTTGTGACTGCACACTTGCACACTAACTAATGTGTGCATGTGTATATATGTGTGTGTGTCTGTGTGTGTGTGTGTATGTGCATTACATGGTTATGGATGCTGAAGAGATTATAAAGGGGGTTGAAATGTGTGGAGGAGGCGCTATGCTGAAACAAAAAGGGGCCCAGCACAGCTCCCTGGGGGCCAATAAACTATCTTCATTAGGAGTCATGCGGATAATTAGTCTCGTGCTGGTGCAAATCAGAGAGGAAATCCACGCTGGCTGCTCTGTGAATCCGACCCCGTCGCTCGGCTTCTCCTCTCCCTCCCACGCTTCACGCCATCGTACGCAGGTTGCAAGAATTAAAACTCGGACCCCCTCAAGCCTTCCATTATCTCACACGCTCTTCCCTTTATCCATAGTCACACACACACGCACACACACACACACACACACACACACACACACACACATGAACACAGAATCTTTGGGATCTTTTCTTTTTAGTAAAACCCCCACTCTTATGCTAGAGCCTGAGCTCTTTTTTCTCTGCACTCACATGGACATTTTTCCATACACACACATACACACTCTATCACTCTCAATTTCTCTCTCTAGGAGACACACACACACACACACACACACACACACACACACACACACTCAGCCTTGGTGTCCATGCAAACACTCTAACACACACACTAAGGCCACACAAAAACAACCTGCATGGAGGAGAAAGACGGCATGAGAGTTCAAGGACAAAACACACACACAGTACAAACACACACGTACACATTACCAGCAGCTTCGCTGTAGCCTGGCCCTTGTGATTGTGAGCACTACTCAAGGCTTTCGAGTGGGACCTTCTTGAGAAGCTGAAGTACACTGTAAGAGTGAGAGAGAGCAGGTCAGAGACAGATAGGTCTGGGATGAGATTGAGATGGGTCTACCGTTGAGGGAATTATTCAATAAAGACCATTCAAGAGGCAGTGAATGGTTGACAGCCAGTCCGTCCTTTTCTCTGTGTGTGTGTGTGTGTGTCTGCTTGTGCACGCCGTTGGTGCATGTTGGTGCGTGCGTGCGTGTGTGGGTGTGTTTGTGTATGTTTATGTGTGTTTTGTGAGTGAGTGCTTAAGAGTTGTGTGCCATGTGACACACCACATCAGCCCTAGAGCACACAGTGGGATAGAGAGCGGGCGGGAGCTGTAAAATATACAGGGGGACTCATTGATTAAATGCTGCAAAGTGCTAGTAATTCTCAGGGCCCAGGGAACAAACTGCGTTCTCTCCATTATTCATGCCGTTGCGTTCCTTTCTGTTTTTCTCTCTCTCCTCCCTCCTTCACTCCCTCCCTCCCTCCCTCCCTTCTTCCTCCTTCTCCTTTCTCTTCCCTCCTTCATTTGGCATTCCCTCATTCTTTTTCTCTCCACCTCTCACAGGTTCCTGTCGATGAGAAATAATGAATTGCGGCGCTTTGCCTGGCTTTTGTGTATGTGCGTGTGTGTGTGTGTGTGTGTGTGTGTGTGTGTGCGTTTGTGCATATGTGTTTGTGCGTATGTGTTTGTGTCCTCCGTCATTATTCAGTAACGAAATCTGCAGACGTCAAAAGCATGGCACTTAGCCCTACCCTCCATAGGCTGTGGATCATGTGATTTACCTCAGCTCATTGGCGTGCACCATGGAGACACCTTGGGGAGTACACCCATCTGACGCACTGATTCACTTAAATGCACTCTGGGTAAGGTGGGTGGTGGTGGAGGTGGAAGTGGAGGAGGGTTGAGGGGTGCCGACCCAGCATATCTTTTGGGGTGTTGTTGCTGTTGCTGTTCTGTTGGGGGGGGGGGCATAAAGCAAGCAGACGTGAAGCTCCTAACAGGGTTCCCAAGATTCATTGCTAGTGTTCCTGAGTCAGCATGACTGGGTTGTGCCTTGCAGAGACAAACCTACACACAAAAGGCCCAACATACGAATTGCACACAAACAGTGTAAAGGAGTGCACATAGAACAGTAGCCAGTTGGTTGCTAATTGTGCAGGAAGTATCTTCCTCCCTCCCTCCTTCCACCCCTTAAGAGATGTTATAGTGTGTGAAACTAGCATGCTGGGGTGTTTTAACTCACTTGCACGTGAGCTCAACTCCCAGTCTGTGGTGCTGCGAGGTGTGGATTCGAGTCTTGGCAAGCGCAGGACAGGCCAGTGCAGACATACATGTAAGTCACAGTGCCCAAAGCACATGTACTTTTGCATTTTGCAAGCAAACTAGTGGCACACACAAACACAGCCACAAACAAATGGATAAGCACACGCTTGCAAACACACAGGCACACACTCAACCACACACACACACACACACACACTAACACTTTGGGTGAGCCTGCTGTCAGCTGCGCACTGGTCCCTCAGGGGTTAATGGGACTCGGGTGCCAGCTCAGGACACACACACATGACAGCTAACACTCATTCCCCTCGGCTGGGATTAACACACTCATTTCATCAGGAGCAGGGGCGCGATGATTGAGGACACCCTACAGGGGGCGCTCTCAAAGCCTGAGGGAATCTGAGAAGAGGGATTAAAAAAGAAATGTTGTCTACCCCATAATCACAACATGATTTCTCAGGGGTCTGAAGTGAGTCCCAGTTTGTAAGGTTGAATGCATGCATCAGATATTTTAAGGAACA
>PYXC01000090.1:1217500-1235000 GCA_015244755.2 Tenualosa ilisha | reverse complement strand
TCCTTGTGATTAGGAGTGCTGGTGAGGATGAGAGGATGAGAGAGAGAGAGAGGAGAGAGAGAGAAGTTTTGATGAGGGGGAGGGTGAGCCCCCGGATAGTGCCCTGCACCAGTGTGTGTGTGTGTGTGTGTGTGTGTGTGTTATAATGCTCCTCAGAGAAGCAGTGCTCCACTACACAGAGCCTCCTACTGTGCGACAGGGGCCTACACTTGCCAAGGGCATAGGTTCTTACAGGAAGGGGTGTGTCAGTGGGCCATAGCCTCTGTGTGTGTGTGTGTGTGTGTGTGTGTTTGTGTGCGTGTGTGTGTTCTAACGTGTGCGAGATGAGTCCCCTGTCCTGGGGGTGTGATCACAGACGTATGTACACACATACACACACACACAAGTGCATACACACACACACACACACACACACACACACACACACACACACACACAGAGAGAGAGACATGCACTAACAATCTCTTTCTTTCTCTCTCACAGAGCTCAAGCTGAACATTCCAGTGTGTATGAACTTTCGGTATGTGTGTGTGTGTATGTGCATGCATGCACGTGTGTGTGTGTATCTGTGTGTACATTATGTGCGTGCATGCTGTGTGTGTGCATGTGTGTGTGTCTGAGAGTTGGAACTGATAATACCAGACCCATGCCCTGTTCTTTGAAGGGGCGGGGGTGTGATCACACACACACACACACACACACACACACACACACACACACACACACGCTGATGTTGGACGTGAAGTTGCAGTTGGAGCCAGAGGCTAAGCAGTGGGATCTGTGGACTCAGGTGCCATGGTAACGCCCTCTGATGTCCTTGTGTAAAGTCAAATAAATCAGTGGTCCTCACACCCCCTGGACATTGTGTGTGCAAAAAGGGGGGAGTGACACACACAGACACACACACACACACACCTCTCTCTCACACACACACACTCACACACCTGCCACATTATATCCACAATAACAAATGCAAATGGATATAGCCTACCATAAAGGACACAGCTCCTGTACCGACACCTTATTCACACACATACAACTCAGTTGCTACACATAAATCCATGCGCAAGCATTTTTGCAGACCTATAGAATGTACACAAAGACATATAGATAATAGAGGATACACCCCACAAACACACACACACACACCCACACACACACACACACACACCCAAACATACACACACACACACACGCACACACACACCTATATAGCCCATCCTCCCCAGGGACAGTAGCATGGACCAGCTGGTGAAGATCATCAATGTATGACATAGACCTCAGTCATTTACATTAATTATGGGCTTACCCAACTGCATCTCTCTCTCTCACACACACACACACACACACACACACACACACACAGACACACGTAGACACCCACACCCTGTCTGTGGACTGGCTGGCTGGACACTGCTGTGCTCTCTTCCACATTAAATTAAAGAAGAAGGCCAAAAAAGAAAGAAATAGGTGAATAAGTTGTTTGTGTAGCTGGCTGCACCTGGCTCCATATTGGCCATAATAGGCGACAGTCCCCCTAATTAAAAAAGCCACACTGCTGCCGAGATGGAATATTCACGGGAGATTATTACTCTCTTTAAATGGACCCTGGCACTCGGAGAGGCAGCAGGTAAAAGCTGTCCCTGACTCTGACTCAAAGGCCACTGACTCTCTCTCTCTCTCTCTCTTTCGCTCTCTCTCTCGCTCTCTCTCTCACTCTCTCTCTCACTCTCTCTCACTCTCTCTCTCTTTCGCTCTCTCTCTCTCGCTCTCGCTCTCACTCTCACTCTCTCTCTCTCTCCATCGTGCATCTACAGGAGCTGGCTGCTTGCCTATTACTGGGCTTTTCGGCACCTGTTGAGACAGGCAATCAGGTTTTTTGAGATCCATGGGCTGGTTACAGACAGGTGGGATAAAGAGAGAGAGAGTGTGTGTATGTATATGTGTGTGTATGAAAGAAAGAGGGGGGAAAAGTGTGTGAGAGAGAGAGAGACAAAGTGAGCGGGAGAGAGTGTGTGTGTATGAGAAAGAGAGAGAGAGAGAGAGTGTGAGAGAGATAAAGAAAGTGGGGAGGGCCTGGTGGTGGAGGAATTACACTGACAGCTACAGGAGACATGCCAGCATCTTGTCACCCGTTGGTGATTGATGGCCGACATGATTTCCGCTTAGTGTCTGTTTTTTGTCCTTCTCTCTCCCACTCCCTCTCTCTCTCTCTCTCTGGCCGCACACATGCTACAGACACATGGCACTAGTATCCATTGACAGATGCTAAGATAGCTGAGAGCAAGGATAGCACACAAGACCAGCACATGAGCAGATGCCCCAGAACCAAGTGAATGTGAAAATTACAAACACACACACAGACACAAAAAAAAAGCGAAGTGGAAAATAATTTAGAGAGATTTCATAAAAAAATATCATGATAATAAGCATGACTGGAAGAAATTGTGGTGTGTTTCCCTTCTCTTTCCCAGGCTTGGCTGTGGTTGTGTTTGGACGGCGCAGGGGCCCGGTGCCTCTGGGGCTGTTAAGCGCCACACGAGAGAGACGAGGGAAGAGAGGGAACCAGCGGGGAGGTAATAAACGAGGCTTGTTAAGGGAATTTTTACGAGCCTTCGCGCTCGTTGCCCGAGTGAACGGTCGTCCTGCCACGCGCCGAATCTCGAATGGCGGCGATAAAAAAATCCCCACCCCCATCACTATCTCACGAACACACACACACGCGCACACACACAAACACACACTACCATCACCATCCAGGTTTTATGTTAACGTTAGGTGTCCCTTCTGTGGGAAACAGAGGGTGGTGTGTTTCATGTTCTGTTGTTAAATGACATGTGGAGAGACGAGAAAGAGTGTGCCTGTGTATTTATATAAATTGTGTGTGTGTGTGTGTGTGTGTGAGAGAGAGAGAGAGGGAGAGATAGAGAGAATTTGTTTTGTGTATGTGTATTGGCATTTGTTTTGCATATGTTTGCATGAATCTGGATTTGAATGTCTGGGTAAATGTATGTGATTACCCATAGGTTTTCAATTACAGTGCAAGTGAATGAGGACACTTTCGCATATTTCTGTTTGAGTGATTGCATTTGTAATGCTGTGTAATATGCATGCACTTGCATACACTTATACATATATATAAGTGTGTGTGTGTGTGTGTGTGTGTGTGTGCGCGTGAGTGCATGTATGCTTGCGCGTGTGTGTGTGTGTGTGTGTTTAACTGGTGTGTCTCTGTGCTGTGCATGTATACTGTCTGTGTGTGGGTGGCCGCCAGCATGTCTGTTTTTCCATATAGCTGTGCATACAGCTGTATCTGATCCTATTTTGATAGGTGCTATATGTTGTGTGTGTGTGTGTGTGTGTGTGTGTGTGTGTTTGTGCATCTGTGTGTGTTTGTATTTCTGTGTGTGTATGTGTGTGTGTGTGTGTGTGCGTGGGCTTGTACTTGTGGATGTGTGTGTCGTGTGCCTGCATGTGAGTGTGTGTGTAGCACCTGTGTGTGCTGCCACCATCATTCTACCACATTGTCTTCCGTGCCTCCTCCTTCATCTCTCTCCCCTTGCCTCCATCTCCACTATTCTCAGGTCTCTTGGCTGATAACCTCCCCTTGTGCCTCTCAGCCTCTTCCAGAGCTGGTTAAACTCTGTGATGTCATGTCTACGAGGAAGCAGGCCGGCGGAGATTGAGAGCACATCCTGCGTCAGCAATCCATCACGCCGGGGCTTTAGAGAGGGATAGAGCCACTGATGGAGTGACTGACCGCACCCTGTGGGGTGTCCATTATGGGCCTCATCACCACCACTTGGATTGCTGTTATTAACTGTGGTTTTGGGAATGGTCGCGGGGAAGTAGCTATTTGTCTGTCTATTTGTGTGCGTGTGTGTGTGTGTCTGTCTGTCTGTCTGTGCATCTGTGTGTGTATGTGTGTGTGTGTATTTTTGTGTGTGTGTGTGTGTTTTCCAGAGCTCGTTCTCATTCTGAGTTGAACCTGTAATAGGTGTAATCTTCTGGTGGCTTTAGGGGGATGTTAGAGGTCTAGCGGGAAGAAGATGGTGAGATCATCCTGGGAAAAGAGAAAGAGAGAAGGGAGATGGAGAGACAACATGAAACAGATTGATGGAGGGCGATAAATGGTAGTTGTATGCACCGAGGGAAGGCTCGTCACCTTTTCGTTCCGTTGCCATGGCGCCACTTGAGTGGGGTTATTTACCTGCTTCAGTGAGGCATGCCAAATTATTTTGCTGCTGTAATCGTTTGCGAGAATCTGGTGGAGGAAAAATAGAGAAAGATGGTGGGCTGCAGACCTGTCAATCGGAAGCAAGCGTAGGATGAGGAATACATCAGTAACTTCCTCTAGGCTTTATGTAAAAAAAACTTCTGTGTGTATGTGTGTGTGTGTGTGTGCATGTGTGTGTGCATATTTGTTCAACAATTGCATTGAAGAATAAAAGAAATATAGCAAAAAAGTGAGAGCTAGAGTTAGCGAGAGGTGGAACGAAAGAACAATGAGAAAAAAAGAAGAGAGATAAAAAGGATGTGAGAGAAACACAAAGAAAGCTAACTGCCTCTGAAGAATGTGTGACTGTGTGTAGTTGTTAGTGCATGTGTGAATGTGTGTGTGTGTAGGTGTGTGTGTAGGTGTGTGTAAGTGAAAGAGAGAGAGAGTGTGTGTGTTTTTGTGAATACCTGTGCATGTGTGTGTGGTTGTGTTTGTAGGTGAGAGTGAGAGTGAGAGAGAGAAAGAGAAATAGAGAGAGAGAGGTAGAGGTAGTGAAAAAGAGAGTGTGTGGTGTGTGTGTGTGGTTGTGTGTGTAGGTGAGAGAGAGAGGAGAGAGAGAGACAGAAAGGCTGTGCATTATGTGAGGTTGTGTGTGAGGGAGAGGGTGAGGGTGAGATAGGGAGAGAGAGAGGAAGTGTGTGTTTGTGTGTGTGGCTATGTGTGTAGGTGAGCGCAAGAGCGAGAGAGAGAAAGAGAGGAAGTATATTTAGCCCAGATGCGTGTCTAACTCTGGAGGTCAGCTCGCAGGAGGCCGATGCTGCTCCGAGTTCCTGTTGAGTCTGATCCATGACTTATTCATGGGGCGCTCCGACCCGGACCTCCTGCAAACTAAACGCCTCGCAATTAGACGGCAGGAAGAGCAGCTTCATGTGGGCGTGCGTGTGGGTGTAGGGTGGGGGAAGGGGGAAAGAGGGTGGTGGTGGCGGTGGTGGTGGCGGTGGTGGTGATGATGGTGATGATGAAATATGCAGAGAAAATGCCCCTGAACAGTTTATAAATCATGCATCACCCAAAGAAAAGATCACATGCTGCCATAGTACCAGCTTGGGTCTGTTATGTTATGTGTGAGGAGTTAATTTAATTGAGGGGAATTTTCTAATAAGCATAGGAGAAATGAAAGTGAGGATTTATTGAGATATATGTGGGACTTTTTTTATATAGGTGTGAGACATTATTTTTGTGTTTATATGAAAGCTTGTGTGGATTGTGTGAAGTTATAAAGGAAGGAATACACTCACTCACACACACACACACACACAGTGTAAATGAACAAGTACTTGTGACTCACTGTATGTTATTTGTGTTTGTTTTGTTTTATACTTGCACAGTATGTGGAGAGTGTGTCTGTGCATCTCTGTGTGTGTGTGTGTGTGTGTGTGTGTGTGTGTGTGTGCGAGACATAGATGTAGTCTGAGTGGAGTGGTGTTTGTGTGTGGACTGGATTGTGTAGGGTCAGACTGGCGAGCGGCGTTGTGTGCCAGCTCATTTTGCCCGCTGACCAGAGCACCCAGGCAGACTGCGGTGAGCCAAGCTGACACCGAAACTCTGGCACAGCGAGAGGGTGACCATCGCAGCCTGGGCATGGACGCTCTGCCAAGCCTGCAGCGCTTGCTGGGGTGCCAGGCACAAAGCGGTCTACCCCTCACCCCCAACACAAACACAAACACAAACACACAGAGATACACACACACACAAACAGAAACTCACAGCGTCTCCCATTCCAGCTGCAAAACACACAAAGAACCTGAGGGAGGGAATAAAAGAGTTGAATGGATTTAGTGCTGAATCACATTAGCTTAGCACATCAGTCTGAAATCTCTCACTGAAAAGTATCTGTGAGTTTCAGTGCGAGAGAGGGAGAGAGAGAGAAGAAAAGCTTGACTGAGGGAGTTAGAGAGAGGTAGGCAGATAAATGGCATGATTCATGGAGAGCGAAGGAGGGAGTAGGGGGGGAAGAAGGAAAGGTAGATGGTGCAATAGTAAGAAAGAGAAAAAAGAAGAGCAGAGATAGAGACAGAGACAGAAACAGAGACAGACAGGCCCAGGGAGTGGGTGAGAGTGTCTGTAGTAAGTATTCAGTCTGGGTCTCTCATTACTGGGGTTTGTTGGCACGACCACCCATGCCCTGCTAAGTGCTCCAATTTACCAGCCAAATATGCAGACAATGAATTGGCCTGACAAACGAATAGAGGAGGCGGCGGGTGGGTGTATGTGCGTGTGTGTGTGTGCGTGTGTGTGTTGAGGGAGAGGGCATGGGGGGTGTTGGTTGATCAACAGCAGGTGACCCCTGTAGATACTACCAGCCGAGACGCACTTACCACCGTCTGGCCGAGCTGCCCCGGTAATGACTGTACTGATGGGAAACTGCCCATGCTAACTAGGCTTTTATTCTATATTACTGGAACCAGAAGATTAGACCCCCACACTGCCAACGGTTGGCTGCGTCCTTCCCAGGAGCCGAGCACACCCTGATCCAGGAACAGCGGAGGCGGCAGCAGTTCATCTCGGGGTGCCCGCAGTGATGCGGCCTAGGCAGAGCGGGAGCCGTTAACGGGAGCCCTGGCCTCTCCCCTCTGTCCTGACCAGCTGTGACCCATATTGCTTTGTGCACTTGTTGGCCCAAGCTCCCTTTGTTCCATCTGTGCTCCTAAAGCTAACCTAATGGCAGACTGACACTGGCTCAATAACGCAAAGGGGATCAGCGAGGGGGGTGGGGGGGAGTTATATTAAATCATTTGAAGATGACTCCGTCCAGACTCCGCCCCTATCTAATCTGCTCTTTTGATAGCAGGCCATGCATGGGGTTATCAAGGGTCTGTGTTTATGTGTGTGTGTAAGTGTGTGTATGTGTGTGTGTGTGTGTGTGCGCACACGAATGAGAGAATGAATTTGTGTGTGTGTGAGAGAGAGTGTGTATGTGTGTGTGTGCGCACACGAATGAGAGAATGAATTTGTGTGTGTGTCAGAGAGAGTGTGTATGTGTGTGTGTGCGTGTGCGTGCGTGTATTAGGGGCAGCTGGTAGTCCACCTACTGTAATTTCTATAAAGAAAATCTATGGATCAGCTTCCAAGGTATATTTAGTAAGAGCAAATGGAAAAGTACTGCCGGAGAAGCCTCTTCCACATAATGTAATGACATCAGTGTGTGTCTGTGTGTGTGTGTGAGTGAGTGAGTATTTGTGTGTATGTGTTCGAGATAGTGTGCACATTTGTGTGTGAGAGAAAGATTGTGTGCGTGTGTTTGTGTGTATGTGTGTGTCTGTCTGCGTGACTGTGTCTGTGTGTTGGGGGTTGAAGAGAGGTGCTGCCGCTGCTCACAGACAGCAAGGCTAAAGCGATGTGGCTCTGTCACACCGAGCTGGCCTTGTGACAGGGGGCTGCTGGGTAACGCAACCCGACCGTGGACTGCCCGACTATGGACAGCGAGGGCCACGTGGAGCGTCTCCTCCGACAGGAAGCTGTCAGTTTGTGGCTTCGCGCGGCACGAGCTGATACAGCCCAGAGCTTGGCGGGACCGGGGGCCTGCTTTCTCTCTCCCTCCCTGCCTAGTCTGTGCCCACCATCTCAGCTCCTGCCAGCCAGGGCGCCGTAATCACATCACGACTTCTAATAGAGGGAAAGAGGGAGTGACAAATTTCATTACTGTGTCGATTTGAGTCTGTTTTGTGTTTGCGTTATGTGTTTATGTAATGTGTGTCTGTGTGTGTCTGTTTGTGGTTTTTTCCCCTCTTTTTCATTTTTCTTTGAATCTTCTTTTTGCTTATGCTGAAGTAGAGAGAATTGAATGAATGCTACTGGCATTCTGATGAAGTAGACTTATGGGAACAGCAACATGTGGTCAATCAAACACTGTCCATTCAGTCGCTTAGACAAGTGACCTCACTGTTGCTTTTAGACTTTCATGAGAAAGTTGGCAGAGGCAGTGAAAGTGTTCTTTTTCCATTTATTTTAATACTCAGTGATTCTTGAATACTTGACTGAACAGACTGCAGATTAGGCGTCCATAAACAGAGCTAATCAATTAGTACATCTGGGTGGCTGCAAGATTTTCAGGCAGAAGGTTCTGCGTTTTTTTTTGTTATTTGTTGGAAAATAACTCGACTGCATGTCATGTCCAGATGTGATCGGTAATAGTGCCACACTTGAGTCTAATTGAATTTCCCAGGATTAGACATTGAATCCTAGAACTTTGGGGGAGAAACACACACACTATTTCTCTCTCTGACACACACACACACACACACTTACTCCAATCAAGCTTGGCGAAAAGATTGCTTTGCCTCAGCTTGTGCTTCTCCTGATCGATCTGCTTTGTCATTTTGGTGTGAGCCTCTCGGATTTCTCCACAAATGGCGACCATGGAGCTTCAGTGCACGTGGTATGACTTTTTATCCAGCCATGGCTCTCAGTCTTTGTGTGTGTGTGAGAGAGAGAGAGAGAGAGAGAGAGAGAGAGAGAGAAAGAGAGAAAGAGAGAGAGAGAGAGAGTGTCAGCTACTGTGTAAAGGTATGGGACAATGTAAGGAAATGAGAGCCTAGATATTACAGCACCATTATTGCCCGGCCTCCTCTCAGATACACATGGGAATCATCACGTTTTTCCCCTTGATTGGATTGCTTTTGACTTGCTTCTGTCATTGATGTCAGTAACAAATGATTTTTATCATCATAATGTATATTTTGTGTTACCTATACTAAACCATGATGTGTTTCGTTGGATGTGTCTCCCAGAGTTTCAGAAGAGCACCAGTAGACCAGGGAGAAAGAACACAGATGGACAGGATGTAAGGGGCCAAAATAAGAGGGAGGGAGAGCGAGAGCGAGAAAAAGAAGAGAAAATGAATGAGAGAGCGAGAGAGGATGAGAGGGATGAATAATAAAGTAGACAGCTGAAGTGCTTAAGGCAGTGGCACTACTGTGCTTGATGAGCTCTAATTCCTTCTTATGTCCGCACACTATGGGGAGACGGTGTGTGTGTGTGTATATGACAAAGATGAGTGTGTGTGTATATATGTATGTATGTGTGAAGGAAAGACAGAGAGAGACTATTGGATCTATATGTAAAGGACACTAAAAAGATAGTGTGTGTGTGTGTGTGTGTATGACAAAGATGTGTGTGTGTGTGTGTGTGTGTGTGTGTGTGTATGAGAGAGAGAGTCTAATGGATATACATACAAAATGGACTAAAGAGTGTGTGTGTGTGTGTCTATGTGTTTGAGTGAGTCTATACACTTGGGCATTAGAAGGAGATTAGCGGTCTAACGAAACAAACACCCTCGTCTCAGGCTGTGTGTGCTGCCAGCTTTGGGGTGAGCAGGCGTGGCAGCCGTAACACCTGATGCCCATAATCAGCTTAACAACAGTCTGCTGCGTCTCACCTGTCAATCAAAGGCTGGGCTTGTGTGTTTGTGTGTGGGGGTGAGGTGGCCATCTTGGATTCTACACCTTTGACCCCCTTTATCCCTGCTAAAATGCTCATCTGATGAGGCCCCGGGGACTCCGTGCTTTTATTTAATCTCAACACTGTTGGGTTTAGTAATGGCCAATTCATTTCCACACACACCCAAGAACCATTCTATCTATCCCTTTAGCAACCATCACTTAACAACCAATTGTTTTGGAAATTTACATGATTTTGGAAAATTCCATTTGAGGTAAATTACATCTGCAAGATGTATTTGAACTCTTCATAATTAACAAGTGATTAATTAAAAAAAAAGTGCTTTTAAAGTAATTTAAAAAAGCGCTCTAAATCAGAGTAGTTATAAAGGGTGGCACTAACAAGAACATAAATACGAATGAGGAAGAGGCGGTAGTGCGGGGGCATGCTGGAAGTCATGTCCTGTAATGTAGAGAATCAATCACATTGTTGGGAAAAACATGACTGAAGTTTAACCTCATCTGAATGTTTTTTTGTGCTTTTTTTGTTGCCATCATCATTATAGCCTCCTGAGGAAGCATGTATGTTTGTAAACTTCCCCTCTGAGACCTTAGGGGGTGTGCCAGGAAGTGACACCCTGGGATTGTAGCAGACCAGCTAATGTGCTTGACTCCTATTCAAAATGTAGGTTTGAGGTTGGCTGTGGGGCTGAACCATACAGTGTACACAGTGGAGACACGGATTATAAAATCTTAACAAAACTCTTCTTTTGTACTTGATTTGAGAGGTTGGAAAAAAAGATGCTCCCATTGTTTGTCAGATTGAAATACAATGAGTACACGTGCGGCTGGCCAACAAGTGTTTACCTGTGTTTGGAATTTCTGTTTCCTTTCGTGCTGCATCTTCAATATTTGAGCGGGAGATGGAAAGTTCAGCCAAAGTTTGAGAACAATATTTTTCCAATGGCGTTTGCCTGAAGGGAGCCGTCCAGACTCTGGCACCATGAATATTCCTGACTGATTAGCATGCACTTAGCTTCTCCTGCCTTTGGCTCGCTCACCTTGCTCTGCTTTATTTATTTCATTACCTTTCGTAGGGAAAGAGGAAAAAGTCTCCCAGCCGTCTGGCCTCCTAAAGTGGTCCGTATGTCACCAATCCCCTCGGCAATGGCCTGTTTATTTGTTGCTTAATCATACCCAGTGTAATTAATTATGTAAATATCACTTGTGTTCTCAGGAAATTGAATGGCGTGTAAGACGCGGCGTGACGAGCAAATGAAAATGTTGACTCTCATCAGTCGTCAAACAGAAAGAGCGTGGGTGTGGAGCACCTACCCACGTTATCGGAGGATGTCAGCACTTAAGTCCAAAACGCCAACTGAAGGTTTAAAAGAAGCTGCATTGGGGCCTAGATTCTGAGAGTGAACTGAAGTTGGTAGGGAGAAGTTGCCTCTCAGAGTGGCAGCACAGTGGACAAACATCAAAAACCAATTATGAAGTGTTTACCTGGCAAACACCACAAGAACTCTGGCTCTCACGTACGCAATCACTGCTAGCACGACGTCAACAAAATAATAATAAAAAAAAGGCGTCTAAGATTTACACTTTCATACGATTCACCTGCAGCTGCATGAATGTTTTTCTTCTTTCTCAGACCTGTGATCTGTCTAGCTGTTTTCACCTTATAGTCACTTCTGTTTGTGTAACGACTAAAAGCAATTGAGAGCAATTTACTTCTAGAAGATTCTTCAAAGGCTGTCTTGGGGAGGGATTATCTTATGCGCCAATCCTTTGAAATATTGTGTGTGTGTGTGTGTATGTAGTATAGAAAGACACATTCAACACACAAAATAAAAAGGAATACCACTTTGGACTTCATTGCCAGAGCTCTGCGGGCAATCTGTCAACTAGTGATTGGTGTGAAAATGGCCATTGGAGAAGCGTTTTGACCTCTCTTGGCCTTTGGTTTCATATTCATTTTGAATGAGTCCATCTTCATGGCAATTTCTGCGTGATTCACCATCGAGAGGCAATTTATGAATATATGAAGCAGGGGAAGAAGTTTCGACTAAGATTAACCACCGCTGTCCTCTTACCTTTGTCCAAGTAAGCCCACCCCCTCTCCATCTTCCCCTCTCTCTCATAAAGCAGAAATATACTCCCAAATGTCTTCATTCCCCATCCTCTGGTGCACTCACTCACTCTCTTGTTCTTACTCCCCTGAGGTAGGTGCTCTCTCTTCTCTCTCATTTGCCTCCCTTTCTCTCTCTCTCTTTTTCCCCCTTTCTCTTCCTTTTCACTACCCTTCCTCTTGTGCTTCTCTCCTGAGCCTTTGTTCTCCCACAGTGTAAATTCCAGGTTGCATATCTCTTTTTTGCTATTTTAAGGCCTTTTCTCTTGACCTGGTTTCCCACTTGATGTCGCAGCAGGTGTGGCCCGGAGACGTAAGTGGACCACAGGTTACAGCAAAGGCTCAAAAGCCAACAGAAATGGTATGCTTACTAAATATGTTTTACTAAACTCTGTGTACACCAACAATGTTCTTTATGCTCAAATTCATGTGTAGAGACCCTGATAAGACGGTGCCCAAAGTGTCATGCGGTGTTTAAAAATAGCGTCTTCAATGCATCTGCCCAAGTTGAAAACCGTTGAAAACCATCGGGCTGAAAGTGTGAACGATGTTAAAACTGTAGATGGGAGCTAGCAATATTTGAATTGTGCCCATGCAGGAAAACAGCCTACAATCGAAAACCGCTGGTGTCACGCTTTAAGGTAGCCTGAAAGGGATGAGAAAAGACACCTTTTACAGGCTTGTACACTGTGGAACATTTTGGGGCAGTGTGCAGTATCGGGATTAGATTAAGATGTTATTGCTCCTGTTGAACTTAACTGTCAAACAACGAGATGCATTACTGGGTGTTGGGCAAATGCACATGTGTGCGTGGGCGCATATCCAAACACACACACACACAATTTACCAAGGAAGAGAGGAAAGAGGGAAAGAGAGGGGCATAGAGAAAGGAGAACCACTGCAACAAGGCAATTTGTCTTTCGTGATAAATTCTCATTGGTGTCTCGAGAGACATCGAGCCCATGCCGACAAATCAACACATTTTTCACTCGGTTGCTCTGATTCTCTCTCTTTCTCTCATATTCCCTGCAATTGATTTTTTTCCCTCTTGGCCCCTTTTCTGCTCTCCTGTTCATTTTAGCAGATCATGTCCGTTTCTCTGAAATTGTAGTTAAAAAGCATAAAGCACAAGCCTGGCCCTGAAGTAAACATTTCTGCGATAGAGAGCAGAGTGGATTTTTAAAATGGCCCTGAGACGTTATGTACCAGTCTCTTTTTTCCAACATTTCCCAACAATTTCTATCATTTCCTGTTATGCTTCTGAATACGTCTGACACAAAAATCATCATCCCCATCTGACTGCATCCAGTATGTTTTATTAAAGTACTGTCAAAAACTCAACAGGGAACCATACAGCACACACAAATCTTGATGTAATGTTCCATTTAGCCCTTTGCTAAGTGTGTGTGTGTGTCCAGGTGCTTGTGATATGTGCCTCCACAACAGAAGCAATCACACTTCAGAACATCCTAATTATCCAACCCAAATGTCGGTAATTATAATAATTAGGCAAATTGCGTTGATTTAATGGGTAATTGTATCAGCTCCAGGGGGGACCGTGGAGGTGTTTTTGTCACAGCACCAAGTGTCATGATGAGTCCTGGTTCTGATTTGACTTTCAGGAGAGAGGATGTTTTCTTTCAGGCAGTTGACAGCTTAGACAGCATCATGGTAACTATGGAAATCAAATGCGGGGCGGAGAAGGGAAGAGGTAGGGAGGGAAGAGTCTATGGTGTGTGTTTGTGTGTGTGTGTGTGTCTGTGAGCACTGTTGTTCCATCTCCTGTCTTGTCTGAAGTCAATAAATTGGAAACAGCAGTAAGTCCTAATCTGCCATCGCCAACCAGAGTCTATTCAGGCCTGATAAACGCCCAGGAACCCTGCCATTCTGGAAGGCATTTAAATACAAAAGAAACTGTTCCTGCAAAACACGCAGTTCCACACGGTCTCTAGGTGCAACTGTCCTGCCTGCACACATAATCCATTTCATTCTGAAGGGAAGGGGGGAGGGAGAAAAAGAGAGAGGGGGGGGGGGGGATCTCCTATCTGGGATGATGTCGGAGAAAGCCGATGGCTTTGGTGGTTGGGCATGAGACCCCTTCGGAAAAAAGGATATCGCCTGGATTACGTTCCCCACGGCAAGCGCCTCAGAACTGACACGCTTCGGGAAACGATTTCTCCTGGAATCTGGCGTGGCTCGCAGATTGGATCGCGCTGGTGGCGTGTGTGCGGGCCCATGCTATTATTCCTGATTACTTAGTCATGTCTCTTATCTGCAAACTGCCACATGGTTTCGCCACATTGAATAATTCAGCTCTGCTTCACTCCATCTCTATATCTTCCCTGTTAGTCCAACCCTCGTGTTCTTCACCTCTTTAAATAACCTTGCATTGCCTTTTCCCCTCTTCACTTCATGCTAGACAGGTGTGATCTTGATGAGCCTATGATAAAGCAATGGCAAGCTGAGTGACACGTGAAGGCCTAATTGGTGACGAAGGTGGTGGTGTGCAAGGCAGGGTGGATCGTCAGCGAGTTCGGCGGCCCGCTGCGTTCCGACGTGCCAGCGCTGCGCGCATGACCTTGAGGATGTTTCTGCTCTCTGGCATGGCAGGTAATTAGAACAACAGCGACTCATTAGCCAATGACTTGTCAGGCTCCCGCGGGTCTGTCGCATTTCCCACAAAGCCGTGCAAGTCGCAACAGTGGCAAGAGTCGCCGCAACAGCCGGTAGGGGGATACTGCAGTGGAAAGTGCTGACTGCAGGCATGCGGCTTTGGAATGGCAACATGATGCATATTTATTTGTGCAGCAACATTTGGACACAGAGGTAGTAATACAAATGACTGCAAGCAACATTTACAGAGACATACAATGTAAACAACCAAAGAATGTTAGAAATATTCAAGTGTGCTACCAAAATATTAAATCACTGAATAAATCAAGTACAAGCACAAATACCCTAAATATGAAAAAGCATTAAACACCAACAGTCACACAAGCAAAAGATGAATACAATAAATACATTGGCACAACAAGAGCATGAAATCACCAGATAAGAGTAGGCCAACTGTGTCTTTCTACAAAAGCTGCAGTGACTGCAGGTGGATTTTAAACCTTGATTCACAGACAATTACGAGTGTTGGAGGGGACATAATGGCTAAATGTTGAATCACTATGTGGGGTTTTAATTTAGGCAGAGTGACCTGAACTGTTCCTGATGGTCAAAATCACCTGTAAAGATTACATTTGGTGGGGAGGCTGATAATATATTGAAGATATTGAAGAATCTACTGCTGTCTAGATATTTCCCTGAAAATTGGTGGAAAATTGTGTGTTGTGGTTGTTAAGCCCTCTGGACAGGACAACGTGTTTTAGTTTCCTGAAGTCTTACAGTGTAGCTCCTCCGATTCTATCTGTATTTTTATGTTTTTATAAACGACTGACTTTCTTACTGCTCTGATACACCCACTGAGGCTATAGCATCTGAATCAATTTTAGTGCCAAGGTTTTAGTGTCTATCAGACTGCTTGTTCATCGCTTATTGTATTTACCCTTATGCCTGAATGCTTTTTACCTTTGATTGCCTAACTTATGTTTCACAATAGGCGTGCAGTGTGCTAATGGCTACAAGCATGAGCGATTGCGCTTTACAGGGCCTTTGATAAAGAGGAATAACGACAATCCCTCCACCCTGCTGCTGAGGAATTACAGCTTGTGGGCCGTGTGCCGTTCCCTAGCGTCCGTTTAAAGGGCTCTTTAGTTACTGTCACCAGAACAGTGGTTCCTCGGTGGGCCGCATTAGCACACCTCAACTGGCTGCATTTAAAGCTCCCAATTTAGCGGCATGTACACGCTGCATTGCACTACAGGGATTTGCCCTCCCCTGAGCTCCCATGAGATTGCAGAGTGATTACACGCACTATGAGGACCCAGGAAGGCCTTGCTGTGTCGAACTAAAACAGTGCAATGCAATGCAATGATATCTTTTAACTGCATCTGTGCACCTGAGTGCCTGAGTGTAAGATTTTTACAGAGCAAAAGGTCAAGTGACTGCATTCCTCCACTTCCTCTCTTTGTTTACAAGTCACAGTGGGTGAGCACCAAGAGCCAGTGTGAAACTGTGACATGGCAGTGGGTCAACATCAGTCAAGGATACATTTGAGAAAATGGAGGTGTAAAGAGAGGATTGTACACAGGAGTGTTTCTCCACTGTGCTAAACTGAGCACTTACTCGAGTTGGAGAGATCAGAATTCCTGGAGGGATCTGGGGAGTCAAGTACAAGAAACTTGTTTTTAATTTTTGCTTTTTTGATTCCTTTTTCTAACTTCTAAGAACAAGAGAGCCACTCAAAGAACAGTAATTAAGATCGTTTGTGTTTCCAGACTGCTAAATCAGCTGATTCCAGGCACCAGCGGAGGTTTATATACTGGCTCACACTGTTTATATCCACTTAAGCATTTCAATTTAAGGGCACTGCTGAGCAATTCTCACACAAAACAACTTAATTACATTCCACAATGTATTTAATACTCTGCTGTTTTGCATATTTCTGACACATTCTATACATTAAATTTTGTACATATCCGTATTTCCTGTATGCTGTATTTGTTACATGTGCTAGCAAGACAAACCTATGAACATATTCGAGCAAGCTAGTAAGGCCTAAAATGAAAATAAAAACAAGTTTATAAATAGACTACTAGATGGTGGTGATGAAGGGGCAAAATTCGTTCTATTATCACTTATTACAGCTCATGAGACACACAGTATATTCAGTTTTTGACAGCAAAAGTTACTTACTTTAGCTATGCCATTACATTATTAAACAAATACACCGGAATCCACAACTTCAAGGCAAACGGATGCAGCCATAACCCATTCTTGCCTACACTGAGCAGTCTTCAAATCAATGCGCCGACGAAACTGATCTGACCCATGTAGGGAAGATTCATTCTCGCCTTCTCAAACTAGAAATCACTCAGGCAGGAGCACACCTGGCATAGCGATTGAAGCGAACGGTTTTTGATAGGCGACCTTCTCATACCCTCGTTTCGAAATCTTACTTCATTGCATTTTGATGATGTCAATCTAATTTCTAACACCCTCCCCCGAGATACCAAATAAGGCGCGTAGCGGCGCTACAGCGCACTCGCGCGAACGGCTCGCTCTCCTCACTAGTGGTGAGAGTGTGTGTGTGACAAGCGCGAGTGGCAGAGACATGCCAAGAGCATCGCGAACCTGGCCAGTCAAATATGGAGCTTTTTAAAACGATAATTTTGGTGCTTTGGATATTATTGCTTACACGACAAAAGGACAGTGACGCCGAGGAAGGTATGTGAATCGTTTTATTTATTTTCTTACCAGTGTCAGGATTGTCCGCATTACAAAGATAAAGTACATTTACATTGGATTAACTGCAGGTGCCCGAGCGAATTCCTGTGCTGCCGCGTAAGTTTGAAGTGAAGAGAATTTCGCTTTTGCTAAGAGTCTAACGTTAGTCTCTCTTACCTTCCTTAAATATATAATACGTAGCTTTACAAAAGCATGTTATCGCTTCAGACAGCGTGTCCTGTCAGACTGTATACTGTTACAAGAAGCGCTTTTAACTGAGCCAATGCGTTATCTGTCGATGGTACCGTTTGTGACAATTTAACAAGTCAGACTTCATCAGTTTTGAAATGTGGTAGCCTTATATCGAAAGTAGTTGGTTAC
>PYXC01000090.1:1210000-1212500 GCA_015244755.2 Tenualosa ilisha | reverse complement strand
AGTGCCCCTTTCTCACCTCGCACACACACACACACACACACACACACACACACACACACACACACACACACACACACACACACACACACACACACACACACACACACTTCCCAGCTCTCTTCTCATGCAGCACGCCATTAATCTCTAGGCAAAGCATTTGACCTTTCAAACTCATTAAGCCCAGGAGCCTCGCACATGTTGGCAGATATCGAGTAGCGGGGGAAGGGATGCCGAAGTTGGACCAGGGCAGGAGGAATACAGCCTGGGAAATAAATGGGTGGTGGGGGTGGTGGGTGGGGGGTTGATACCTCTCACCACGCCTGCATCATCCCTGCACCGCACCACTAACTTCTCTAACCACCACCCACCCACCCACCCACCCAAACACACACCAACCCCACCTTTTTCCCCTGTTGTGTTTGACTGTCCACCTGGAAAACGGTCCAACCTTTTAATGCACGCTCCTACGACGAATAAATACATAGCTTGCGTTAGGACAGTCAGTGCAGTCACCTCAGTCGCCTCTCCATCCCCTCCCCCCGTCCTCTCTCCCACTTGCCTGATGCTAGCTTAATCCTGAGGCCAGAGCCAGCCAGGCAGGCAAGGCACCAGGGTCGGTCCCCTCCCTAAGGTGGTGTTGGTGGGGGGGGGGGGAGAGGACTAGCTTCCTTAGGTGTGCTACTGCAGGCTGGGATCATTCAGCTGAGGGGTCCAGAGTGTGTGTCCATTCTACTCGGCTCAGTGGCCAAGGCCTCCCGTGGGGAAATTAAGGTTGACACTGCAAGGACAGGGCGGGGGGGAATCTGTCCTGAAAACTTGATGGAAGCTGTGTATCACCACAGCAGAAAATGTTGGTGCCTGTGTGTGTGTGTGTGTGTGTGTGTGCGCGTGTGTGTAGTGTGTGTGTAGTGTGTGTGTGTGTGGTGTATCTTGAGTGTGAGAGACGGGGAGGGAGGCAGGAGATGAGCCACGGTGGACCAGTTCCCTTTGCTTTAGTGGTACAAGGGGGTCGGCCATTACGCCAATCAACTGCTCAAGTGTTTTGTGCGTCCTGTGTGTTTGCCTGCACACGCTGATTGCAATCAAACTAAGGCTAACGGGGGTTGCAGCCCTTTTGCGCTTCACTCTGCTTTATTGTGTTTGGGAATGACTCTTTTCATGCTATTTAACACTGCTGTGTGCATGGTGCAATTTGTGTGATTTGTTCTCTCTACCTACCATGCAATTCCACACTCCTGACCCCCCCCCACGCAACACACACCCTCCACACACATATTCACACACACACACACACACACACACACACACACACATTCGTTCAATGCACATAAACTCACACACATTATCACCCTCCTTTTCGTCCAATGTTTTGACACATTCATATTGCTGCCAAAAGCCAACCTTCACATCTGCATGGCCAGATTTGCTGCATTGCTGCTCTGTGTCGGCTGCTTCCATTAACTCTGTTCATACAGACATCTTTAACCTCAGTCATGCCATTAACCAGTGTAATTAAAAATTCAATGCAACTGCCAAGTTGGAAAATATTTGTATTTGGGGCTATTTATTCAATAAATGCAGGCACGCACACACAAACACACACGCGCACGCACATGCACACACACACACACACACACACTTGCCTGGACAACCCCCCCCCCCACCCCCACCCTCCCTCCCCCTTTCCCCTGAAATCTCATAAAAGACTACCACGCATGCACAGTGTAGAGCTTTGCACATTAGAATTCACGGGTTGTTATATTGATGCAAGCCGACTGGCCATGGAGTGACAATAAGCACATGAAAACAGCGTAGGGGTTTGTCTGTCCACATACATGTGAGGCCTCATTTTTTAGTTTCTTTTTTCCAAAGCTTAATGAGGCCAAATTGGATAAGCACTGGGTTTGTCTGTCTCTGTTTATATGTGAGGGTTTCAGTAGGGTCTGAATGGGGGAGTAACGCGTTGGTGTTAGGGGGCTTTGGGGCTATTATGAGGTTTTTTTGTCAGAGCCATTTTTATGTTTATCCCTTAGAAATGGTCTCTCTCCTCACGTGTGTGTGTGTGTGTGTGTGTGTGTGTGTGTGTGTGTTTTGTTTTCTCTCTGCTCTTATATCTATACCTTCTACTGTGGCTTCAACACAGGATATCTTCGCCACTGGCAATCACAAAAACTAAACTAAACCCAGGGAATTGATTGGTTGCGTAAAACCCTCATGTAAAGAGATATGCCATCGAAAAACCAAAAAGAAAAAAAAAAGAAAAAAGAAAAATAGAGGCAGACACAACCTGGCTGTGTGTCTGTGTGTGTCTGTGTGTGTCTGTGTGTGTCTGTGTGTGTGTCTGTGTGTGTCTGTGTGTGTCTGTGTGTGTGTGTCTGTGTGTGTCTGTGTGTGTCTGTGTGTGTGTGTCTGTGTGTGTCGGTGTGTGTCGGTGTGTGCGTGCGTGTGTGTGCGTGTGCGCGTGTGTGTGCATTTGTGCATGCTCATATGGTGTGCTTTT
>PYXC01000090.1:1192500-1197500 GCA_015244755.2 Tenualosa ilisha | reverse complement strand
CGCGCGTGTGCGTGTGGTGTGCGTGTGTGCGCGTGTGTGTGTGCGTGCCTGTGTGCCTGTGTGCGTGCCAGTGTGTGTGCGTGTGTGTGTGTGTGAGAGTGTGTGTGGGGGAGAGAGAGACGGTGCGAGCGCGACAGATTAATGCCAGCCCGACACCCACTTGCCTTGAGCCATGTCTTTTACCTTCTATCTGTTCTGTCACCCCCGTCTCCATTTAATTCTCTCTCTCTTATTTCGGTCTGTCTCGCTCCTCCTCGGGGGAAAGCAGCAGCACTGCCGGCTAGCATCAGGAGAACATGTCCTCCGTGAACACGCCCTCCGTGACCTGGCGGGCCATTGGCCTTAGATGACTCCAAAATCTCCTTTTTTCATGTGTTTTCCTTGCTTTTGGTCCTTTGAGGTTGAGAGTCATTATTCTCTCTGACTTTACGTATTGGGAAGGATTGCGTCAGACAGAACACTAGAGTCACTGGTAAACAATAAACAATAAAATGTGAATTAAGCTGCTTGCTCTCTCACATTCTTTACTTATAACCTCCTATTTCCTCAGGTGTGTGTGTGTGTGTGTGTGTGTGTGTGTGTGTGGTGTGTGTGTGTGTGTGTGTGTGTGTGTGTGTGTGTGTGTGTGTGTGTGGTGTGTGTGTGTGTGTGTGTGTAAGGTGGGGGTTCTGAGTGCAGTGTAAGCCTGTGAAAGGCTACAGGAACCAGTTGATATGAAAGAGAAGGGCTCTTGAGGACGGGATGAGTGTGTTATTCAGAGGAGGATGGCCTTCACAGACTGAATATCATTACGTGGCACTCTGAAGGTGTGTGTGTGTGTGTTGTGTAATATACAATGATTGACCTTAAATGACGTCATTGATATGGGTAGGTATAGTACAGTTCCCTTAAGGCCTGTATAAATAAGAGATGTGTAAGACCTGTATAAATAAGTGTGTGTGTGTGTGTGTGTGTATATTTCTAAGACCAGCATCATTGCTGATGCATCAGACAGAATGCGTAGGGTTCCTGGTTGTGCCTCGCCTCCGTTCGTTATGTAACTCGTGGCTGCGCATTTGACACGAGCCGACCAAGCAGTTTGCCTGTGGCGGCACAATGCGACTAATGACCGCAGCCGAGGTGACGGCCAAATCAGAGGTTCGCGTTGCGGTGAGCGATGTTGGCAAAACCCCAAGCAAGATCCTCTGTGTGTGTGTTTTTGTGTATGTTGTGTGTGTTGTGTGTGTTTTGTGTGTGTGTGTGTGTTTTTTGTGTATGAGAAGTGTGGTGTGTGTGTGTGTGTGTGTGTCTATGTCTGTGTGTTTGTTTGTTTGTCAGACTGTGGGTTGCTGCATGAAAGATGGCAGCTGTTGCCAAACAAGGCGAATGTGTTTGTTTCTCCCCTCCTCCTCTCTCTCTCTCTCTCTCTCTCTCTCTCTCTCTCTCTCTCTTCCTCCATCTCTGTCTCTCTCTGTCTTCTCTCTCTTTCTTCTCAATGCCTTCTCCTCTGTGCCCCCGTCTTAGAGAGTTGGCTTCTGGGAATTGGAGTCTTTTTAAATCTTGTCTTTGAGTTCTGCGTCTGTGTCCTCCCCCTTCCCCGACGCCTCTATGTTATCTGGGCCATGCAGAGCCCGAGCCTTTGCACACTCTGAATAGCAGAGGCAACAAAAGCCGAGCACCGGGGTGTTTGGATGGAGGAAGACGACGTGCTTCTGGGACCACTTGGGCTTGAAATTACCCCTCGTCGCTGTCCAAGGTGCTGATGCAGACCTTCTTGAAGTTACTGCTGTGGCTGCTCAAGGCCCCTCCAGTGAGCACTGCTTCATAATGACACGAGCCTTGTCCATGGTGCTGAAGTGCCTTAGGCCACTTTCCTGCTCCCTCAGTGTGCGCTGTCTGGGGTGGGTGCCAGGGGTTTTCTCTGTCCACGGCTGCTGATTGCCACTGCGTGTGAGTGTATTGAGAGAGGTGCCGGCACAGGAAGAAGCAGGTGAATTGCTCAGTGACAATCCGCGAAGTGGAATGGAACGACACTCAGGCCATTTAGCAGTCTTACTCTGGTTCCAGTCAAAGATATAATGTCATCTACAGGTAGTGTCTCTTCACCGGCTCTCCCTCTCGCAAGCGGTCTATTTTTCGCTCACCGCCGTTCTCTCACCGAGTAATGCACGGTAGACATTATTATGCTGAGTGCTTTTACACAGCACCCATCACCTTTGCAGCTCCTAATGATGCGATGGAGCTATTTATCCTGCAGGCCCGCACAGCTGCCTCCGGTCTTTTAACCACAGATCAACACGGCAGCTCCATCGCAACCTATTTGTTTAGCACTCAGTGCTCCAATAAGCGAACAATAATGCCGACTTCTTTTCGCTTTTGTACGCAGTTAATTGTTTGATCAAACGCATTTTGTCTTCTTTCGACGACTGACTAACCTTCTTTTTCGTTCTCTCTATCTCCCCCCTCTCTCTCCTCCCTCTCTCTCTCTCTCTCTCTCTCTCTCTCTCTGTCTTTGTGTTTCTTTTCTGTCATCTGTTTCTTCTCCAGTTGTCTTGCTGAATTCTAAAGAGACCCAGGCTGAGCTGGGCTGGACTTCATACCCTTCTAATGGAGTAAGTCTTGCCTCTTCATTCTGCTTTGCTGTTTCTTACTCTGCCTTTTCTTCTTTTGCCTCTCGTTAATTTTCCTGTGTGTGTGTGTGTGTGTGTGTGTGTGTGTGTGTGTGTGTGTGTGTGTGTGTGTCTGTCCGTCCCTTCTTC
Organism: Tenualosa ilisha; assembly: GCA_015244755.2. Taxonomy (NCBI): domain Eukaryota; kingdom Metazoa; phylum Chordata; class Actinopteri; order Clupeiformes; family Clupeidae; genus Tenualosa; species Tenualosa ilisha. The sequence continues at coordinate 1,194,762 of PYXC01000090.1, read as the reverse complement.
TGTATTAATGTTGATGTCTCGACTTTTCACCGTGAATGCAATTTTGAGTGTACTTGTGGCTAGGTATTTTTGGGTGTCCTTGTGTGTGTGTGTGTGTGTGTGTGTGTGTGTGTGTGTGTGTGTGTGGTGTGTGTGTGTGTGTGTGTGTGTGTGTGTGTTGTCCACACCTCTGTGCTCACATTTTATTTGCTCTTTCGTCCTCAGCTGTGAGAGCTGGGCTATTTAGCAGTTTGGGCATGTCTCCAGCCAGCACTATAGTAAAATGGACTCACAGTGGACAGCTGGCCAGCCCTCTCTTTACCTCCCTCCCTCTGTACCTCTCTCTCTCTCTCTCTCTCTCTCTCTCTCTTTCTCTCTTTCTCTTTCTGTTTTTCTTTTCTCTCTCCTCTCAAGTTCCCTCTTCTCTTGGAAAAAAAACAGGCTGCACAAACAAAATCAATCAATGCTGTAATTCCCTTCAACACAGGATATCTCCGCCACTGGCAAACGCATAAACTAAACTGCCAGGGAATTGATTGGTTGTGTAAAACCCTCATGTAAAGAGATGCCATCGAAAAAAACCAAAAAAACAAAACAAACGGAGATAGAGGCAGACACACACTGGCTGTGTTTGTGTGTCTGTGTCTGTGTCTGTGCCTGTGTGTCTGTGCCTGTGTGTCTGTGTCTGTGCCTGTGTGTCTGTGTCTGTGTGTGTGTGTGTGTGTGTGTGTGTGTGTGTGTGTCTCTGTGTCTCTGTGTCTCTCTGAAGGGATAGCACCACGCGAGCGAGCACAGTCTGCCGTGGCGCTTACCTGCCTAGCGTAGGCCAGAGGAGACCAGGGCCCATGTGTTGATGGTCTCCGCGCAAGCTGTTATTTATTTAGCTTGTTAAATCTGGACGTGACAGTGATTTAAAATCCACACTCTCCTGAGCCACCTCTGTGTGTGTGTGTGTGTGTGTGTGTGTGTGTGTGTGTGTGTGTGTGTGTGTGTGTGTGTGTTTTGAGAGAGGGAGAGAGAGAGACAGCTGCTGTGAAGCTCATTGTGAGGCGTGCCAGAGACACACACTTGCTCACTCTGCCCCCATGGAAACGCACTGTCACTCAACTCCCACACTCGCCACGGAGACGGAAGTTGACACTTCACAGTACACGCGAATGCTGTGGGGAAAGAACACACACACACACACACACACACACACACACACACACAGGCACAAACACACACAGGCACAAACACACATATACACACACAGAAAAAAACAAAAACACACTCTCTGTGAGACACTTATTTGAGGTTTTTGCAGCTGAATTCACAAACTTTGCTTGCTGTAAATATACAGGAGTATTAAAACATGAAATTTAATTTCACTCTTAACGTTTTACACATGGGTTTATAGTGCACATAAATGATGGAGGATCGTAGTCTGGGGAGTAATGGATTCTGAGAGTAATGGACTATAACTCATGCCTGTGCTGGATATGCTGACATTCTCTCCTGTTCTGCCCCCCTTACTTCCCCTCTTCTCTTCATCTCTTCTTCTGCTCCTTCTTTTCTGCTCTGTTCTTCCTCTCTGTTTGTCACCTTCTCTCCTTTTCATCTCACCATCTTTCCCTTGACCATCTCTCTCTCTCTCCATTCTTCCATTCATCCCTCTCTTCCCAACCATGTCATCTCTCCATATCTCCCACCTCATATACCTTGCCTTTGTCCCATTCTTTCCTCCACCCTTCTTTCCATCCATCCCTTAATCCCCCCCCCCATTCCAATCCTCACCCCAATCAATCCTCCACCCATCTATCTTCCATTCTTCTCCCTTTTTTCCACTCCTCCCTCTATCTCCATCTTTTCCTCCCTCTCTCCTTCCATTGCCTAGTGGGAGGAGATCAGTGGGGTGGATGAGAAGTACAAGCCCATCCGCACGTACCAGGTGTGCAACGTGATGGAGGCGGCGCAAAACAACTGGCTGCAGACGGGCTGGATCTGGCGGAGGGGCGGCCAGCGCATCTTCGTGGAGCTGCAGTTCACGCTGCGCGACTGCAACTCCATCCCTGGCGTGTCGGGCGGCACCTGCAAGGAGACCTTCAACCTGCTCTACGCAGAGTCAGACTGGGACCTCGGGCGGGTGGCGCGCGAGGACCGCTACACCAAGGTGGACACCATCGCCGCCGACGAGAGCTTCACGCAGGGCGACCTGGGCGAGCGCAAGATGAAGCTCAACACTGAGGTGCGCGAGATCGGCCACCTCAACCGCAAAGGCTTCCACCTGGCCTTCCAGGACGT
>PYXC01000090.1:1177500-1187500 GCA_015244755.2 Tenualosa ilisha | reverse complement strand
ACACACACACACCTTTGCTCACAAATGCTCTTTGCCAGTTAGGCGAGTATAGACTCTTTAGTATATCTTGTGGTCCTTTGCTTTTTTCAGTGTTGCTCTATATGGTACAGTTTACTTCTCAGGTGACCTCTCCAGCTAAGTACAGGGCCTACTGCAACTTACACCTCAGGGCTGTGAATATTAAGTGTGTGTGTACTTACACGAGTGTGCTTTAGGCATATTTGGTGTGTGTGTGTGAGAGAGAGAGTGTGTGTGAGAGAGAGTGAGAGAGAGTGAGTGTGTGTGTATGCGTGTGTGTATGCATACATGTGCCCTTGCTCTGTCAGCTACGGGCAAGGGATAGGTGAGAACACCTGTGCCCAGCTTGAAGGGGGGTGTTAACTTGGAGGGCACTCCAGGTTGCCTTTTTTTCTCCTCTTGCCATTTTCATTCTCTTTCTCTTGCTTTTTTGTTTTTTTTCTTCCCTCTCTTCTTCCCTCTCTCCCTCCCTTTTTGTCTTTGGAGGCCCTGCTCCTCCTCTTCTTCCCTCCTCTCTCTCTCTCTCTCTCTCTCTTTATATTTATCTGTTTGTAACTATTAATCTTTTTCTCCTCTTGCCATTTGTCTTCATCCAAACAACATTTCTACATCCCTCTTTCCTCTCTCTTTTCCCCTCTCTGCTTCTTTGCTTTCACTCCCCCCTCCCTCTCTCTTTCCCTCCACTCTTCATCAGAGAGGCAACCCTGATGCAATGTGAAGCTCAGCTCAGGCCGTCTCCAAGGAGACCATGTGTTTAAGGGCAGGTCAGGGGCTGCACCCAATCGTGTGTTACAGCATCTGAGCACTTGGTACATATGCACATGCACACGCACACACACACACACACACACACACACACACAGCACACACACACACACTGTGACATGCACACATACAGTACACCCATAGAAACTTGCACACGCATGCACAACGCACACAAACACAAACATGCATATGTATGTATATCAGTCCACAAATAGATGCCGACTCAAACAGAACAGACAAGCATTTGCGTTACGTTACATCTGTACTCACTCTCATACACGTGTGTGGTGGTGTTCACGTTGTCATTCAAATGGACAGCAGTCTCATACATTTATTAATTCAAGAAGAACTTGTTTTCTCTGTCACTCTCTTTCTCTCTTTCTTTCTCTCTGTGTTTCTCTCTCTCTCTCTCTCTCTCTCTCTCTCTCTCTCTCTCTCTCTCTCTCTCTCTCTCTCTCTGTTTCTGTCTTATTCCTAGGTCTCATTGCTCTCTTTCACAGACGCTCATTATTGAATGGCATCCGCCCACCAGGCACACAAAGCAGGCAAGGGGAAATGATGCAATATTTCACTAGTCAAGTGCCCGTTTGCGTGCGCGTGTGAGGTTTAATTACGTGCCGTTGTAACTCACTGATGTATAATTAGAGTGGTCTTAAGGCACTCGGCAGCTGCTCTCTCTCTCTCTCTCTCTCTCTCTCTCTCTCTCTCTCTCTCTGTCTCTGTCTGTTTCTCTCTCTCTCTCTCTCTCTCTCTCTCTATCTATCTATCTTCACCTCCCCTCACTGCCTTCTGCCTTATGTATATTTACCCTATCTTTCTGTTTCATTACCTTCTCTCTCTGTCCATCTTTGTCAAATTTCTCTCTCTTTCTCCGCCTTTCTCACTCTCTCTCTATCCCTCTGTGATTTGTCTGGCCGTAATGCTTTGTTATTTAATATGAGCTCTAATATAGTCCCTGTTAAAATTCAAATTACATCTCATCCCCTTCTGTCTGTGTGAGTCTTACTTTTCCTTGACAATCGTCTGAATCTCTTTATTGCCTCCCTCTTCTCTTTCTGTCGTGCTCCCCCTCTCTCTTTCTCCTTTATCTTTTTCTCTGATTGTCATCTTGTCACCACCTCTCTCCCTCTCTCTCTCTCTCTCGCTCTCTAGATGTAAGACAGTCATTCTGTATTTTTTCTGTATTTTTGCCAGTTGTCTGCATTTCATCAGCTTTTCAGTCACTTTTCCTTGTCTGTTTTTTTTGCTTTTTTGCTTTTTATTCTGTCTCTGTTTTTTTGCAGACCCCCCCCCCCCCCCCCCCACCCTTACCCGCCCTCCTTGGCCCCTTCCTTGTGGGCAGGAATCATGGGTTGATGACTTCCTCTTCTTCTTCTGATGTATTTTCTCAGTGGTGGGTGTGTGAGTGTCTCTGTCTGTCTGTCTGTCTGTGTGTGGGTGTCTGTCAGCCTGTGTGTGTGTGTGTGTGTGTGTGTGTGTGTGTGTGTGCAGCGGGGCGAGAGAGGTTAACCGGATGGTTTATGGAGAGTCTCTGGGATTAATTTGCAGGGGGGCCAGGATGACAGGGAGGTGATTGTGGCTTGGCATCGGTGGCTATGTTCATCTCTCTCTTTCTCTTTCTGTCTCTCTCCATCTTTCCCTCTTCCTCTCTTCCCCCCTTCTCTCCGTGTCTCCTTCTTTCTTGGGATGGCTGGCACCATGCCACCTCTGCCCATCTGGCGGGAGTGTGGGTGAATGGTGGCGGTGCCGGCAGACGCCCACTAATGTTCAGCATCACTCTGCGCTTGCTTTAAATCATTCACACTCTCCCAGGAGATGGACAGACCACCACATTTTTACCACCCTGATGGATTTATTCACAGACATTTTCAAGTGTGTGTGTGTGTGTGTGTGTGTGTGTGTGTAGGGATATGTGCATTTGCTTGTCTGTGTAAAAGAGGTGTATAGAAGTTTGCAAAAGGTAGAGATAATGAGCCTAAAAACAAACTCTTTCACAGAAGCGTTCCTAGCAAAAACACTTGCACACCTAGCGCAGGCCAAATATTGCACACAGTAACCACTAACAATATTTGGCCTGGGCTAGATGTGTTTATTTATTTAAAACACCACTGAAATAATTTAAAATGATTTGTAAAACCATTTAAATAGCAATTTAAATAACTGCTTGTTTAGCACAAAAAAGTCAGCGATCAAAGGTTTGGGAGATTGTGCGGATTTGGTTCTTGCCCAAGAACAAATCCTAGATAACAAAACCTTGGTAAATGCCCGGATCTCTGTGAAAACTGCCAGAGTGGGATTTAAAGAATGATTAGTGAATGAAGACCAGCATATAGAACAAGAACGAAGGGCGAGTTTCTGTGAGTGAATAAGACTTAGTGAGAAGTGTGTGACTGTGTGTGGTGTGTGTGTGTGTGTGTGTGTGTGTCTGTTTATGTTGTAAACAGGAGCTCAAAGGCATTGTGTGTGTGTGTGTGTTTGTGTGTGTGTTTGTGTGTGTGTGTGAGCATACATGTTCGCCCACGTGAAATGGCTGCTGCGTGGGCTCAGGGGCACGGAGAAGAATTGGAGCACAGCCAAAGGTTCACCTTGAGCCTCCTCCCTCGCTCACCCCTCTCTTTCTCTCCTCTATCCTCCTGTCCACTCCATCCCTCCATCCCTGTGGTGAGGAAGACAAAAAAAAGTGGGAAAGAAAAGAAAAAGAGAGAATGACCTCCTCCATACCCCTCTTCTCTTCTTTCCTTTCCTTTCCCCCTCCATGATCCCTTCATCCATCAGGTGGAGAGACGGCTCTGTTCTTTGTTCTCTCCGCAGGTGTGTGTACGAGGGGAGAAAAGTAACTACTTACTCAGCCCAATGAGCTTCTCAGTGATTTGACTCCTGTTGTCTCCTGGTGCAGAGCAGTATCCAGTATACATCTAGTGCCGAGTACCGGTGTGAGGCCCCGTTGGGTCTCGGCAGGCTGGACTCCCTCTTTACTTGTTACTCAGAATCATAATTATGGGCAATTAGCTGATTGTAGATGGATCGGAGTGTAATTTGCCCATAATGTTGGCTCTGGAGAGGAGCTCATATACCAAATTGGGCATTTATGGCATGCAGCTGCTGGAAGACCATTTCCCCCCCGCTTTCAGAAGGTCAGTTCCTCTAGCCCGGCTCCTCATGGTAAACATAGGTCGACTGAGGACCAGAGGTTTGGAATTCATTGACTTTCCGGGGGTGATGTGTGTGCTTGGAGGTCCACTGGAGGTGTTTTCATGCATGATTTGAAATGTCTAAATCAAAATCCTTGCCCTTTATGACGTGGTCGGCTAGTAAAAGTCTTAAGATCACAAAACGCCAACCATTAGTGCATTTAAACTTTAGCGGCTGGACACACATACACTCATGTAATAACACCATCATTCACCATCACACACACACACACACACACACACCACACACACACCACACACACACACACACACACACACCGAAGGCATAGAATCATGAATCCTTGTTTGTACTTGCGCTCGTTGTTCTCCCATCGTCCTCCATCTTCCTTTCCATACCTCCCTTCGCTCTTTAGCTGTCTGAATGACAAGCTCACACTGGGCTGCCAAGGTGATACCTCAATAATTGTACAGTCATTACAGTAGCAGTTGTTCTAAAATGGGCTCCTTTAGTGCAAGCAGACATGCCTTTTCTTTTTCCATCAGCAATGGCAACCAGGTGCCTTCTCCTGCTAGATACCCGTTCTTTCCTCACGCTCTACACCTGTGCATGGGTGTAGACAGGATTATATTTGATTGCAGTTGACTGATTGATTGATTGTGTGTCGTGTTTTTGTTTAATTGTGTTTTTGCATATGACCAGTGTTGAGTCAGCATTGATTATCGATCATCATGTCAGTAATGTTGGTTATTGTGTTAGGGTTGATTACATGCCCGCGCATTAGGGAAATGATGATGATGACCTGTCTGCCTGCCAATATGTCTTTCTCTCTTTTTTTCCCTATTTGTTCTTGTCCATGTTCGTGTCTGTCGCTCTCATCAGAGCCTGTCTGTCTTCCAGCTTGCCTGGGTGTCTCTGTGGATAGCTCTGGGTCTGGCTTACAGCTGGTGGCTTGGCACGGCACAGCCTTTTCATTTTGTTGTCATTTGTCACCCTCCTCCCACAAGAAAATGGAAGACATTTCCAGGGACACCTGCGTCTCTCTCTCTCTCTCTCTCTCTCTCGCTCTCTTGCTCTCTCTCTTTCTCTCTCTCTCTCTTTCTCTCTCATCTGCACACATATACACTTTCTCTCTCCTCTCCCATATACTCATACGCACTTGTGTCATTACTGCTGTAATTCACACTCACATGGAAAGTTCACATGTCTGCTCATGTGCCCATTCTTGCTATAATGTGGTTTATTTTTGCTCTGAAAATAGACTTCTTTTCCTGAGCCTCTCTAATGCAACACACACACACACACACACACACACACATGCCACTCTCTCTCCTCTCTCTCTCTCTCTCTCTCTCTCTCTCTCTCTCTCTCTCTCTCTCTCTCTCCACTCAGGGGATGGTGATTGGCAGGTGTGTGTACACATACACTCTGATGGTGTTTCTGAAGGTGTTGTGGTCTTGCTGTCTCTAGTCGCTTTGCAGGGTTAATGTGGGTCTCACCGCCAGCCGCAGAACACATCAGACATTGCATTACTCTCAGTCTCTCTCTCTCATATTCTCTCTCTCACACACACACACACACAAACACACACTCTTTCTCACTCTCTCTTTCCCCATCTCACTCTCTCTTCCTCTCTCTCGCTCTCTCCCCGTCTCACTCTCTCTTTCTCTCTTTCTCTCCCCCCCCACCGTCTCTCTATCTTGTCTTCTTCTATGTTTCTCATTTCCCATCCCCTGTTTTTCCTTTCCATTTCTCTCTATTTCCCCCTCGCTGTCATTCTCTGTCCCCCTCTGGAGAACACATCAGACATTACATTACACACTAACAGACTCTTCCCCTCTTTTCTCTCTTCCCCTTGGCTCTTACTCCCTCATTCTCCTCCTCCTCCTCCTTCTCCTTCTCCTCCTCTTCCCCTGCTCATGTTTTCAGAGTGTCTCATTCTCTTTTCCTCACATCTGAGGGCTCACAGTGCATCAGTCCACCTCATTTCTTTCTTTCTTTCTGTCTGTCTGTCTGTCTGTCTGTCACTCACTCACACCTAGCCTACCCGATTCTTTCCAGTCTTGTCATTATCCTTGCTGCCCAACAATGTCCTCTGTGTCATTTAAGTACTGCAGTAGATATATTCCAACAGTCTAGCATGTTCTAGCGTGTTCTCACAGAGCCGCCGTCGCAGGACTGGTCATCTGCTGGCCGTTGGGACTAATGGCCCTTTTAGGGTGGATGTGTGCTTGGTTGCTTTTGTCTGTCACTGAGGCTTCTGGACAAATTGATGTTCATGTTACCAGCCTCCATAGAATGTGAAGGGGAATTAGTCAGAGAGTGGGATGATTTTTTTTTTTTTTCTGTACACATGTGTATTGGTCTTATTGTGTGTGATTGTGTGTGTGTGTGTGTGTGTGTGTGTGAGAGTGTGTGAAAGTGATTGATGGTAGAGGGACATTTATGGCCTTGTGTCCTGTGCTGCAAATCAAGCCCCATTAGTAGCCCTGAGTAAGAGTGAGGACCCTTCAGCCAGTGGAAGGACACATGGGCTGGACATGGGACACACACACACATACACACACACACACACACAGTATATAACGCACGCATATATAACACACATGAGCTCGATTGCTGTGACACACCTCTTGCATGAATCAGACCATCATGAAGCAGATTCACCTCAGTTAAGTCTTTGTGGGTTCAGGCTGGGCATAGGGTTTAGGGACTGAGTTTCAACCATTGACACACACGCATGCACGCTTGCACGTACGCACAGACACACACACACACACACACACACACACACACACACACACACACACACACACACACGGCACATATTCAAGCTCATCGACAATTCCTCTACCTCACAGTATACACAACACACTTCTATCCTCTCACTCACTCATTCACGTACACACACACACACACACTAACATATGTGCACACACACACACACACACACACACACACACACACTGTGTCAGACATCCATCTTGTGCAGTGGCCAGTGGGGTGTGTGATTATGTCCCTGTGGCTGACCAGCTGGAAGGTAAATCACAGTGGCTTTATGATGGCTTGCCGGACGACCTGCTGGTAAAGTGCTGAGCTGCATACACTCATAAAGTTGCTCATGTGTGCAGGGCCTTTGCAGAGAGTTTATGTGTGTGTGTGTGTGTGTGTGTGTTTGTGTTTGTGTGTGTGTGTGAGCGTGCTTGCATGCAAGTAAACGTCAAAGTTTATAGGGTTCTTTTTTCGACCTGAGAACAAAATGTGTGGTAAAGCATCTAAATGTTTAAACTAGTCTGCTTTGTGTGTGTGTGTGTGTGTGTGTGTGTGTATTTAAAGCCTGCCAACTGGAGTGTATCGGAGCACTCTGTTTTGTTCTCTTTGTTTGTACCCCAAACTGTTCTAGTCGTTTCATCTTGAGTGTCAGTCCATGTGATGTGTTTGTGTGATAGTGTGCATGTGTTGTCCATGTATAGAGCTTCGTGGAAGTTGTGTGCACTCAATGTAAACTGGACCACTGCTGGTTTATGTCAGTGCGCTGAAAGAAAATGAAGAAATTGTTATCTGATTATGGGGCTTTGTGTGTGTTTATGGTGTTCGCGGTATGACCTTAAGATCTTCACTTTAAAGGTTTCTGTGGCATTCCGATACAGTGGCATTTGGCCTGCACAAAACCACCTCTGCGTCTGTGTGTTGTTTGTTGTGTGTGTGTCATGTGTGCCTGTGTGGTTGTGTGTGTGTCATGTGTGCCTGTGTGTTTGTGTGTGTGTGTGTGTGCATTTTGATTGTGTTCTGAGTGTCTGTTTAAAGGCTGCTGTGGTGTGGTGTTATTCTTTTTTTATTTTTTTCAGCCTACAAGCTGCCTGTCTGAGGTCCCCTCCTGGTAAAGCTGGGCATTAATAACAATCACAGCCCAGTCTGTGGCCACGCCGCCACTGCCGAGCGAGCGCTTGGTGACTGTTGTTTATACGGCCACGAGATTCAATTACGCTGCGCTCTGGCCCACCAGGGTGACATTTCATTTGCAATGAATCATGGGCCGCTTTATCAGGCTTCCAGACTCGTCGCTCCTTTTCGGAACTCTCTCTGTTCCGTCCATCTCTCTGCCCCCTTTCTCCCTCTCCCTCTGTATGTTCTTTTTCTTCCTGCATTCCTTCTGTGTTTTTCTCTTCTTCTTCTCCTTTCTTCCATTCTCTTCTCTGCTCTTCTCTTCGTCGTCCATGGGGGGTCTGTGCGCTCTCCTTGCAGCGTCCGCACCACCCGGCTCTTAAACATGCAGAGAACGTTCCGGAACCCGCCACCCGGCGATGCAGATGAGGCAGCAATTAAAGCTTTAATGAGGAGAGTGCGTCTGGGCCAAGGATTAGCATCTCTCCTCTCCCAACACACCAGGGAGGCTAACGCACGCACACACACATACACACACTCATACACACACATACATACACACACACATACTCAGCACACACATACACTCTGTCCTCTCCCAACAAACCAGGGAGACTAACACACACACACACACACACACACACACAACACACACACACACACACACACACACATATACACTCTCTCCCTCTCTCCCTTTCTCTCTCTTGCCCTTTCTCCTCTCTTCCCCTCTCCCTCTCCTCTCTCCCTTTCTCTATCTCGCCCCCCCCCTCTCCCTCCCTCCCCCTCTCTCTCTCTCTCTCTCTCTCTCTCTCTCTCTCTCTCTCTTCCTCCCCCTAATGCGTCATCATATATTTATTGTGTATATGTAGGCTATCCCACACTCAAATTCTGTGCATGTGCTTCCCTGGCAAAAAAGCAGAAAGGCCCAGTGTGAGAGACCTGTGTCTTTTAGTATTGATGCTCTTATTAGTTCTCCTCATCAGCAGTCATGGAGGCTCGCTGGCAATAACCATTAAAGCGAGCCTTTGCTTTAGTCTTTGGAGAGACAGGCTGGGGGGTGGGCGCTGGAATGAAGGGATGAGGCAGATCATCTTGATATGGTGTTGATTTTATGCAGTGAGCTCATTGAACCACAGGCGCGCACGCACACACACACACACCTATTCACACACACAGATGCCCACATAAGAGACGGGCGTCAGCGGCCAGGGAATAAATTTACTGTGACACGCAGAGGCCAGGGAATAAATTCCCGGCGACACCTCCGATAAGGGTCACGGCGGGAACAACACCAACCCCCCCCCCCCCCTCTCCATCCCCGTGCTGGAATACATTACATGTCTGAAACCGACCACCGAGACATCTCCACTGACCTTCAGGTGTCATCATTTGCATGCTCTCAAAGTCTGAGATTCTCTCTCTGTGTGTTTGTGTGTGTGTGGTGTGTGTGTGTGCGCGTGCGCGTGTGTGTGTGTGAGATGTGGGAGGCTGCAATCCTCTCGAAGTCTGAAATTTTGTGTCAGTTCTGTCTGTGTGTGTCTGTTTGTCTGTGTGTGTGTGTGTGTGTGTGTGTGTGTGTGTGAGATGTGGAAGACTGCAATGCCTCTCAGTTCCACAATCTCATTTCACATTCCTCGATAGATGTACCATGTAGATTGCTAGCCCCTTTAATGCTGTTATCTTAAAACACACATGAGGCACCTCTCACGTACACACGCACACACACACTCACACTCACACACACACACACACACACAAGCACACAGTGCTAGTGTCTGAGTTTCTGCGTGTGATTTGGGGAGTTTGGGGGATGATCTATACCCCCGTTGAGAAAGTGATTTTTATTTAAATGTTGTGTGTGTGTGTGTGTGTGTGTTGTGTGTGTGTGTGTGTTTGTGTGTGTGTGCATGTACACGGGGGTTCCTAATCTTCTTCCCTGACTTCAGAAGAAGGCTTTTCTCCAACCCCCTCCCCTTTTCCTGACCCAGAGCACACCGACTGCAGATGTGCAGTCTCACTATCTGCTTGACAAGCCATGGACAGAGAGTCGAGTCTAACAGCCTAACGATATATTTGTGTACTGTATATTTTGTGTGTGTGTGTGTGTGTGTGTGTGTGTGTGTGTGTGTGTGTGTGTGTGTGTGTGTGTGTGTGTGTGTGTGTGTGTGTGTGTGTGTGT
>PYXC01000090.1:1170000-1175000 GCA_015244755.2 Tenualosa ilisha | reverse complement strand
TCCCTCCCCCCCAAAAAAAGAATAAAAAAATTGAAAACAAAAAACATCCTCTTCTTTCCGGTTTCCCATTTCCTTTCAATTTTTCTTCCTCTCTCTCTCTCTCACTCTTTCTTTCTCTCTCTCTCCCTCTCTCTCTCTCTTCCTCTCTCTCTGACAATCACTTTCTCAGCCCTTCACGTTGATACACACCCTCCTTCTCCGTGACCCATAAAAGGCCATAGATAATAGCTCTGGTTAGGGGAACAGACAGACAAACAAGCGATGCGAATGGATCGATAGAGAAGAAGGAGGAGGCAGTGAGGACAAGGCCAGGCCTCCGGACAGCACAGCACAGCACAGCACAGCGCAGGATGAGCCTCATGTCCGGCCAGCCAAGGGGGCCTGTCCTGGAGCATTAGATGACCAACGATGTCGCTTGAAAAACAGTCACTCTCTCTGGATGTGAATGTGTGTGTGAGTGAGTGAGTGCGTGTTTATGAGAGGGTGGCTATGTGGCTATGTTGTTCCTTCATAATTGTGTGACTATTCCTTCATTCTTGTAATACATAGTTTGTTGTGCACTTGGAGGAGGTGCACAAACACTCAAACTGGATTGCTTTTTTCTGCATGTTTTTGTGTAGCCTTGGTTTAGTATTAAAACACACACACACACACACACACACACACACACACACACACACACACACACACACACACACACACACTCCATAATGCATAATGTACTCAGTCTTTGAGAATCCAGTGTGATTTGATTGTGTAGTAGGCTCAAGGCCCTCTGTTTATGTGAGCGCGTCGCATAGCAGGAACTAGTCAAACAAGAATGTACCCATTCACTCCCTTTGAGGGTCTACCAAGGCCTTCTTACACACACACACACACACACACACACACACACACACACACACACACACCATCTCTTTCTCTCTTCTTGCTCTCTGTCTTTTTCCCACTTATTCTGCCTCTCCGTCTTGTTCGCTGTCTTTGTTCTCTTTGTTCCTGCTCCTGTCCCCCCATCTCTCAAGGGTGGATGGACTGCAGGCGAACTCTTTGGCTCCGGTTAGATCCTGAAACGGTGAATCTTTGGCTATCACTAATGCATGACCTCCCTTGTTTCCGCCAGTGGGCGCCATATTTAATGCATGGGCCCTGTGTGTGTGTGTGTGTGTGTGTGTGTGTGTGTGTGTGTGTGTGTGTGTGTGTGTGTTTGGAAGAGAGAGAGGAAGGAAATAAAAGTGTTAACATGTATACAGAGACTCATGGATGATGGCGCGTGAAGGTATATCTGATGATTTTATGCAGTAAAACACTGAGCACACACACACACACACACACACACACCTGAGCACACACACACACACACACACACACACACAGTGCGCCACAAGGCTTTCAGCATTTATCAAGTACTGTGGATTGCACGTGTGCCTAAATGGAAGTGAACAGCCTGTTGTTCACTGAGCATTCCCCCCTCATGCTGAATTGAACTAAGTAAAGATCCTCATCGTCCTAATGTGATTTTTATGGTGGCTGCAGTTCGGGCCGCACTGGTCTTTTTACGGCTTACGTGAACACACACACACACACACATAAAGCGGTCTTTCCCTGTAGTGTGGTTATGAGCTAGAACAAAGCTTGTGTTAATACTTTGGGGCCTCTTTGTGAGGCCCCGGTCGCCCGTTTCCTTAGCTAACAGTCAGTAGTATGGGGGCTCTGCAGTCTGTAGTTGCTATGCAGCTTGTAAAGTTAAACAGGCAGTAAAGTGGACTGAATGCACTGTAATTAGTTATACTGGAGTGAATGAAAAGCTAAAGAAGAGCAAATCAGGTTTTAGGGTAGATTAGAGTGTGTGTGTGTGTGTGTGTGTGTGTGTGTGTGTGTGTGTGTGTGTGTGTGTGTGTGTGGAGGAGGGGGTGCGTAGGCATGTGTGTGGGTAGAGGTTGGGCATGTCATCTAGTTATACAATGCTATTCAGCATGATTACAATTAGGATCTCATTTTCTCGTCAGAGCGGAATGTCAGAGGATCAGTTTTCCAAGGCCAGTATTATCGTGCCTCGCACTGCACTAGAAGAAAGACAGATCGAACCATGCAGAAACGCCCAGCTCGGGCCCAGCTCTCGGGCTTCGAGAACTGCGTTGACACTGGACACAGAAACAACACTGCGACTCCACCAGAGTGCAACTGCGTATTTGGTAGACAAGGAAAAAAAACATGGCAATTATGGGCAGAACAAGTAAAACAAATGTCCTGACCATCAAAGCTGCAGATCAACAAATTGATACCTGTGCATATTATTGTATGGCAAATGGATACCTGTAAATATTATGGTATGGGAAAGAGGCACTTTTGTGGGTTCCTCCTGTTTCCTCTCTGAGGTTCAGAGCCTTACTCTGCTGGGGCTAATAAAGTAAAATGGCATTGGTTGCACAGAATAGACTGATGCTTTCTGACATCCTTTCATCATTTAGAACTTTGTGTGTGTGCATGTCAGAGGGAGAGGGGGAGAGAGAGAGAGAGGGGGGGGGGGGGAGAGAGAGACGGGCATTGCATGAAGTCTTAAAGGTCATACTGTGGAGGCTTTTATCTAATGCCTTTAGACTGCCATTAGATAACACTGTGTGTCCGTGTGTGTGTGCGCGTGCGTATGTGTGTGTTGTCATTATTTTTGACATTCCTGTAAAACACCAAATCCCTTGTTTATGACAAAACCACCTTTCTTGTGTGTCCCTACTCACATGTGTACACACACACACACACACACACACACACACACACACACACACACACACACACACACACACACACACACACACACACCTCCACACAAGCAGAGGGAAGAAAATTTGGTGAGCCATGCTCTTGGGAGTACTGTGTGTGTGTTTCCATATGTGTGTCCCTCCTCCCTCGCCTACAGCGATCACTGCAGTGGGCTGGATTGGCAGTGCACCCGTTTTTGTCACACGTGGATACTGTGCCTCTTGCGTCCTCCGAGCCCTCGTGAGAGGGACCAGGAGTAGGCAGGACCAGGACTGCTGGCAGTAGAGCCCCACAACTCTTCCCTTCACGCTGGCATTGACTGCTTCCTCCTGACATGTTGTTCTCTAAAAAGCTGCCTGCTGTTCGGAGGTGAACTTTTCCCTCCTGGTAGCGCCATCCCGAGTCCGACTCTCGTGATTGGACGGGGTGAGTCTGAAAGCATTCTTTCTCAGGAGCTGATGAGAGTGAAGATGAGTGATGATGACGTGAGTTTGGTTGATGATGAACGAACGAAGGTCTGTTTGCTTCTCTCCCACGTGCTCTTTTTCACTTCTTCACTGTCTCTTCCCCTCCAACTCTATCTCTCTGCTTTTCTTCCTCTTCTTCTTCTTCTTCTTCTTCTTCTGTCTGACTCCCTCTTTCACGGCCATTCACTCTGAGCTTTGTGTGTGTGTGTGTGTGTGTGTGTCCTAGCTGTGTGTGTGTGTCTGTGACCATGGCTGTGTGTGTGTGTGTGTGCGTGTGGGCAGCCTGTGGGCCTGTGTTAAATCCCTTCTGCAGACAGCAGGTTATCTGACAGAGGAGATAGGCTGTTCCCTCTCTCCCCTCTTCATTTGTCTGGAGGGCAGCAGAGCAGAACCTGCAGACAGGAAAGGGAAGAAGAGAGAGAGAAGAGGGGCAGAGAGAGAGAGGGGAAAAGATGGAGAGAGAGAGGGACCACTGTCCATCGTACCATCCCGTGCCATGAAGAGAGGGAGAGATGAGGGAGAGGAAGAGCGAGACAGAGACAAAGGAATAGAGAAGGGAAGAGAGAGAAGTTTTTGATGGCTGGGCACATACAAATAAGCAAGAGAGATTCTATTACATCCTTTGGAAATCACAGTGCCACAGGCACACACACACACACACACACACACACACACACACACACACACACACACACACACACAACACACATATGTTCACACATAAAGCTCCAGTGAGTCCTTTGTCAACATAGCCAGGTCAGAAAACTAATCAATAGTCAGGTATGGACACATTGAGGTCAGCTGAAGAAAGAGATGGGAGGAGAGGAGAGAGGAGAAGAGAGGAGAGGAGAGGAGAGGAGACCAGGAGGACAGGGGAAAGAGGGGTGGGGGTTTGGTGGGCTAGAGATTTGGGGGAATCTCTAATGCTGTCAGCCATTGATCTCTGAACTTGCTGGTGTGGAAGGCAGGGCTTTTTTACTCAATGTGTGTGGGTGGGTGTGTTAAAATGTCCTTGGACTGAAAAGATGTCATTGGCCTAAGCATACACGCACACACACACACACACACACACACACACACACACACACACACACACACACACACACACACACACACACACACACGCGCACACACACACACTCTCTCTCTCTCTCTCTCTCTCTCTCTCTCTCTCTCTCTCTCTCTTGCATACAAAACACACACACACACACACACACACTCACACAAACACAAACACACATACACATACAGATGTTGGTAGTGTCCTTAAATGCTCCTTGCGACATTGGTGAATGCAAGCTCTGGACAGTTCCTCTAAGGGAATCTCCATTGTCACATTGAAGCATCATCAGTCGTGGCACTGTAGAAGGGGACGTGTCCCCTACTGCTTCTGTCCACACTCGTCCTGTGACATGCTTCTCATATGCTCACATGCAACTCCTACCCCCCCACCCCCCCCCCCACACACACACACCCTACCCCAACCCCAACCCCACTCCAAACCCCCAATCTCTACAATATTCATCTCCCATCTTGACAGTCTGTTAAAGCTTTGCCTCTGTCCACGTGCTGAATAGATATTCCAGTGTCCCGAGAGGCTCACATGTCCACACACACCTCAAACAATGTCACATGCATGTGCTGCCTGGAGAACAATACCACATGACTAATCTGCCTTTTTAGTGGACTGTATTTCCACCATAATGCCATTGGTTTTATAGACTTAACTTAGCTGTGCTGTTATCACTGAGAGTGGGCCTGGAAACAGGGTGCTTT
>PYXC01000090.1:1152500-1162500 GCA_015244755.2 Tenualosa ilisha | reverse complement strand
CCTCTTTTGGCTGCTGCACACCAATGCAAGATACACTTTACCTGTCACTGACCATTCCATCAAGTAGTACTTCACAAACTGTGACAGCTTTTTCAATTTTTCTGTTTTTGTTAAAGTCTCCCTGAAAGCATCTAGACACTTTCCAAGGAAGTAGCTAAGTACCAGGTATGTTTCCCCCACATCATTATTTTACACTGATGGCTACAGACCAGTGGGGAGATGTTTGTGTCTCTGGGTCTCTGAAAGTAGCTTTCTCTCCTGTCTCTGTATAGTGCAGCCCACCTGCTGTGTGTCATCATTTACAATTACCACCTCTCAGTCATTTGGCTAGATGTGGCTGACGTGCCTGCTTGCCTTGTGTAGCACCAGTGCGAGAGACCCACGCAAAAATGCTAGCTAACGTTTCTGGTGACTCTGCACAGCAGCGAAAAGGGGCTAACTGATTTATAACAGGAGAATGGAGTTTGGAGAGGTGGCTGACAAGCAGCGTGTTGTGGGCCAGAGCCGGCCCAGCTCCGTTCCGGTAGAGTCTGGCCCTTGCCTGGAAATATCCTACAGCGCAAGCGAGATGGTAGCGCCGTTAGCGTTAGCGGCAGCTGCTTGAGCGCTTGAAAGTGCTGTGCTGTTTGTACACTGCCTCTGTGTACCGCTGCAGGATTTCTCTGTTAAAAACAAACTATTGATTTTCTTAGCCCCCCCCCCCCCCATCCTTGCACACCAGACACCCTTTTCAACATCGTGCAGATTCGCTTGGCACAACAGCAGTAGGTGTCTTTTCTGTTGTCAGCCATCGCTCCTCTCATCGCTCGCCTTCTCGCGCGCTCTCTCTCTCTCTCTCTCTCTCTCTCTCTCTCTCTCTCTCTCTCTCTCTCTCTCTCTCTCTCTCTCTCTCTCTCTCTCTCTCATACACACAGATGCACACACACACATACACACACACACACACACACACACACACACACACAGACACACTCAGTCTCTGCTTGATCATGCTGCTTGATAGCTTAGTGACAGCAAGCGATGGGAGATGGGAAGAGAATGAGTGTTGGGAAGATGGAGGTACTGAGGCATAGTGAACAACACACACACACACACACACACACACCACACACACACAGAGAGAGAGAGACAGAGATAGAAACTGAAATAAACAAATGTAAACTTTAGTGTCCTGGAGTTTATTTGCTCTGCTGTGGTCTGCTATTTTCCAGGGCTGCTTGTGAGCCCTTGGGGACAGGCAGTTATACTGTTTGGGCATTTGTCACATGCCAGGACTGTGCCATCACTCGACATGCCGACAAAGCCTGCCTCTCTCTCTCTCTCTCTCTCTCTGTGTGTGTGTGTGTGTGTGCGTGTGTGCGTGCGTGCGTGCGTGCGTGCGTGCGTGCGTGCGTGCGTGCGTGCGTGCGTGCGTGCGTGCGTGCGTGCGTGCGTGCGTGCGTGTGTGTGTGAGAGAGAGAGTGATATGTAATTACACCCCAAGGCATGTAGTTTGCCTCTATGTGCACACATACATATGAATATACACAAATACTGTGTTACCTCCCCGAGAGAGATAGATGTACAAGTGAAGGACAGGGTCATTTAGGGACGGTGCTGGGTGGAACATTCTGGAAGGGCTTGTGATGCTCAGTGATCCATGCTGTGGACCAGAGAACTCTGGTGACTGACTGCTTTTCGACGGCAACTTAGAAAGACTGTTTAAACTCTTTGTCAAGGCATGCTTTATACTTGGTCACACATGCATAATGTATGAAAGCCAACACACACACACACACACACACACTCTCTCTCTCTCTCCTTGGTGTTATTTTGGACTTTGAGAGAAAGGAAACAGCATAACGATTGCTTCCTGCATATGTTTGACCTGTGCTGAGCTCGACTGTTCCTGAGGGAACACACACACACACACACACACAAACAAACATCCACACCACCACTACTTCTGCTCACAGTCACACACACACACCTCGCGGAGGGGCAGGGCTCTGTCTGGAGACTGAGGAGAAGGGCCAGTGGTGAGTGAAAGGGATGGGGTGATAGAGCAAGCAAGAGCGAAAGACAAGTTGATAGAGAGGAATAAGAGGCAGAAAAGGAAGCGATTCCGGGGAAAGATGGCGAGAGAGAATGAACGCGAGGAAGAATGAGCTCAAGTTGGAGACCAGGGTTGAGGTGCTGCGGAAGAAGCAAGGCCGTGAATACGAGAGCAAGACGGACTGGGGAGGCAGAGTGAGTAGGAAGTGTGCGGGGAGTTTGGGGGTGCTGGAAGGCAGATTAAATCAATGCAGCGCCCACGCACTAGAGACCCATCTGGTGTGTGTGTGTGTGTGTGTGTGTGTTTTTAAGAGCAACACCCCTGCTGCACCTAACATGCCCTGCACACAGAAAAACATGATAAAAATAATGAAGATTCGGAAGGGGGGGGGGCGGGGTTGGCAAAGCACTCTTGCCAAGTTTAGACTTTTCTCCTTACAAAATTATTTCATCGCTGTAGCTATTTTATGTATATATATATATATATATTTATTTATTAGAAGCCGCCTTGTGTTCCTCGGCTGAACTCCCGACCTCCTTGCGTGTGCTGGTGGGAAGTATTTACCATGCATACTTCCGCCTACACAAACAAACACCGCTATATTTCACCCTGGCTGCACATCTAGTGTATTTTTCCAGAGACATAACATCCGCTATGATGCAGCCATTTTATTGTACTCTCAGGGCGTTCTAATATTTTATGTGCCTTTGTGAACAAGTAGTGGAATGGAGGAGAACAGGCTATATAACAGCTATAAAATATATACCATACGCTATGCACATAACACATCAAGTAATGTGTTCACTTATGGCCAACTGTTTTACACAGACTCTGTTTTCAAGAGAGGCAGTATATGAATAGTAAATGTGGATTTTGAAAGGAGGCAGTTGTCCAATTTTCTTTTATCTCTGATGCCTGCTGTTCCATAATAGAGTAGTGTGCCTGCATCAGAGCTGAGTGAGGTTGTTTTTTTTTTTTTTTTTTTTTTTTTGAACGATACGTCTAGAACAGAGCTCCTCAGAGGCTCCAGGGCAGCTCGCCATCCTCCCTTCCCTGCTCCCCAGAGCCCAGTTGCCACTGCTGGACTCGTCACTGTCCAGGATACCTGGAACCAGCCGCACTGTCCACCCATCTCTTCCCCTGCCCCCACCCCAACCACTTGTCTCCACCCTCCACCCCCACTTACCCCTAGCTTCTGCTTGTCTTACATAATCACATTCTCTTCTCCCTCTCCTCGTGTGATCTCTCTCTCTCTCTCTCACTCTCTTTCTCTGTCCATCAGCTATTGCTGGTGTCTCTCTCTCTGTCCATCAGCTATTGCCAGTGTCCCTGGGAGATGTGTTGGCGTGACGCCGCGCTCCACCTCGGGACCCGTGCCGAGGAGAGTTGTGGGAAACCTGGTTGGGTGGGTGCGTGTGCCACTGAGAGGACGTCCCTTGCTCATAGTGTTTCGATGATTTCAGGAGGGCCCCTGAGGAGAGGCTGGCTATTTGAGTGGCGGGTGAATGGGGTGGAAAAGCTCTCTTCTTAAATGTTTTTTAGCCTTTCTCTAACTGACAGGCACGGGAGGGGGAAAAGGAGGGAGAGGAAGGGGAGCGGAAGGAAAAGGAAGGAGAAAGATGTGCGAATTGTCTTGAGGGCGCGAAGGAGCCGGCAAACTAATAAAGGAAGGCTTATGAAGAGATTCCGATCACTCCATGAAAATGTCTCAGACCAAAAAAAAAGTGCACAAGAACAAAAGACCTTCATACAGACAAGTCTGACGCTCAGACACAAAATGCAAAATGTTACGCATCACAAGTGTGGCCATGACCCACATGTAGACAGACATAGATTAAAGTTTTCTGGAAAGTTCCTCCACAGCCTATTAAATTCTTAATTCTTTCACTTCTTCATTAGTTCACTTGCATGTCAAGGCTCTTCACTATCTCTCCCCCCCCCTTCTTCCCTCCCTCCCTCCTTCCTTTGCTTTTCTCTCCATCCCTCTTGTTCGCCTCTCCAGCAAGTTTCTCTTCACTTGTCCTTCTTTCTCCCATTCTCTGTGCAATCACTCGACGTTGCTGGACTCCTCCAGACGACATCCTGTCTCTTAATTAAAACGCGGGCATGGAAAAGAAGGAAATTAATGAAAGAAGAAGCCGTTAATTACACAACAAGGTCACTGGCGTTTTACCTTCACAGCTTAATTGTGGCCCTGATTGTGTTTCAGGCTCATTTTTTATTCCGCGGCCCGCCTGACAAACGCTGCTAATTGTTGCCTCCTCAGCTTGCCAGGGTCACGTGTGTGTGTGTGTGTGTGTGTGTGTGTGTGTGTGTGTGTGTGTGTGTTTGTGCATGCATGTGTGTGCATCATGTGGGTAGATAAGAACCTAAGAGAGTGTGTGTACGTTGTGATTGGATATCATGCTGTCAGATGTGTGGTGTGTGTGTGTGTGTGTGTGTGTGTGTGTGTGTGTGTGTGTGTGTGTGTGTGTGTGTGTGTGTGTGTGTGCGTGTGTGTGTGTGCATGTGCTTGACTGAGCAAGCATGTTTATTGTGTTTGTGTCGTGCGCTTGTATGTGTGGGCATTGTGTGTGTTTGTGTGTGTGCGTGCAAGCATGTGTGTGTGTGTGTGTGTGTGTGTGTGTGTGTGGTGTGTGTGTGTGATGTGCTGATGGCGTGTTTTTGTTTGTGTGCCTTGTTGTGTGGTTGTGTGTTTTGTGTGTGTGGTGTGTGTGTGTGTGTGTGGTGTGTGTGTGTGTGTGTGTCTGTGTGTCTGTGTCTGTGTCTGTGTGCGCGCGCAAGCTGGAGAGCAGCAGTGTTAATTAAAAATCTGGCCCGCTGATGCAGTAAACGTCCACTGTTCTTGCCTGCAGCCCCCCAGACCACACACACATACACACACACACACACTGCCCTCCTCTGCCTTCCTAACTGCCTCACCATCCACATCTACGTCCAGAACATCTCAGCTTCCAGCTCAGGGCTTGACACATGCCAATTTAATCTCCAGACTGTTGACCTATGCAGCCCATAGGCTGGGTCAAACATACCAGCACTCTGGGTCAGGACTGCTTCGATCCACCAAGCTCTGGGCCTTCCTTTGTTGCATTGTACCTGACTGAACAGGTCTTTGAGATGGAGAAAAGGGGGATGGGGTGAAGAGAGGGAGAGATAAAAATGAAAAGGAAGGATGAACAAGAGGGACAGTGGAGAAAAAAGGGAAGAAATAAGTTGACTGAAACCAACACAGACCACTTGAATCAATTGGACAGCAGTCTCTGTGGACAGCAAAATGCTCATAACCTCTGGCCTCTAGTTTGGATTGGTTTACACACAAAAAAAGTTTGACTGGAAATACATGAACCAAAAAAAACAGTGCATTCCTTAAGAGCTCTTTTAAAAAGAGTCGAGTTATTGCTGCCTTTGTTCTCTTTTGTAAGAAGAGAATAGTCACCTTCTAGTAGTTTGCTTTTTTCTTTCTCATTTTTTTCTTTCTTTCTTTCTTTCTTTCTTTTCTTGCTTTCTTCCTTTTTTTTGGAGCAGCAAAATAGACTTCCCCACGCTGTCATTTTCTCTCCACTGTTTGGGTGAATCAGCGGCACAGACAGCTTTGTTCTCCTATCGTTTTGTGTTTCATTGCGTGCTGTTTGTGTTTGTTTATTTATTTACATCCTTTATTTATTTATATGTTTGCTTATTTCGCCTTGTGCACGGCTCGTCCTTCTCTCGGCTCCCTTTTTTTTCTTTTTTTTTTTACGAGCAAGGCTAGCTCCATTACTGGGGAGAACCCTCTGCAATATTGTTTTGTTTTCCCGCAGCAAATATGCATAACCTTTCAATTCAGTGTTCAAGAGACCAAGAACGAAGGAGACAAGAGATAGAGCAGAGAGAGAGCGAGAGAGGGAGGGGACACTAAGGGAATGTAAGAGCAGGAGAGAGAGAGAGAGAGAGAGAGAGAGAGAGAGAGAGAGAGAGAGATGGATAGAGAGAGAGATGGATAGAGGGAGCGAGTGAGAGAGGAAGGGAGGCAGCAGGTGAAAGAGGGCTTCACTGTATGCCTCTCCTCTTGTGTGTCTCCTTGGCGTAATGATCCTCATCAGTAGACTTGGCTTTGGGGCGGGTCACCCGGCGGTTTCCGTGGAAGCGGCTCTTGTCTCCGAGGCAGCGCCACCTGAAATTGCTTTGACATTCAGATGCAAACAGAGCGGTTGACACACGCGCAAGATGCTGATGTGTGCAGAATGCAAATGATCCATCTTTTCTTTTTGCATTCACCCCTCCTACCTCTCTTTCTTTTCTGTCCTCTCTCCCCCCTCTGCATCCTTTTTTCTGGCTTCACACACGGGCTATTTCCCCTATGCATCTTTTTTTCTCCTCTCTCTCTCTCTCTCTCTCTCTCTCTCTCTCCCTCCTTCTGACTTTCTATTTCTAAAACTCACCCTCTCTTTGTTGTCCTCTTTCTATCTGTCTCTCTTCTTCTCTCTTTCCCTCCCTCCCTCCCTCTCTCTGTCGTCATCTCACTCATATGTCCAGTTTCTCTTCTGTCTCTTCCTCATCCTCACCATCTTGTTGATTTCATCCAGCCTTTGTTTTCCCTTTCATTTCAGTGTGTAATGACTGGTTAATGGCACGTATGATACAGTTTGATCAGCTCATGCCTATGAGGTTGCTGATTTTTTGTGTGTGTGTGTGTGAGAGTGTGTGAGAGAGAGAGAGAGAGAGAGAGAGAGAGAGAGAGAGAGAGAGAGAGAGAGAGAGAGAGAGAGAGAGAGAGAGAGAGGAGAGAGAGAGAGAGAGAGAGAGAGAGAGAGAGAGAGAGAGAGAGAGAGAGAGAGAGAGAGAGAGAGAGAGAGAGAGAGAGAGAGAGAGAGAGAGAGAGAGAGGCAATGTCACAAACAAGCACAGAGAATCAATTACAGTCCTTCGCCTCTGCTTGTCAATCACGTTGAGGGCTTGCAGAGTTAGGAGGCGTCTCATGTAGTCATGCAAGCAGGTGCCATCACACACATGCTGCCTGGTCAGCATGCATTCGCTACATGTGTTATACATACACACACACACACACAGACACACACTAAGGCACACATAGCATTTGCAAATATAGCTAGAAAGCTAGAAACAATCTTACAAATCAATTTTTTGACTTTATGTGAGTGGAGGACGGTATCTTGGGTCCAAGTGCACTCACTCTGTATGTGTGTGTGTGTGTGTGTGTGTGTGTGTCTGTGTGTGTGTGTGGGGAGGGTGGGTGGTTTTGTCTCCTAATTACAAACCTGCACCGACTGTGTTTAGGTGTGAACTCATACTCCCAGTAGCCATGCCCTCATACAGTTACTCTAATACACACATATAGAAACACACACTCACACACATACCCTCATACACACACACACACACACACACACACACACACAGTCGCCAGTTGGCCGCCGAGGGAGTCTGATTGGGTTGAGCCTTCATTTAGACACCACAGACACACTGCGGGCGCAGAAGCGGACAGGAACAAATCGGCTCGTGGCTCCATTAAATGGGAGCCATCTATCAGAGCGACGGCGGGCTAACAGCACCCAGCGATGAGCGGCACGGCCACTTTTGATGATGTCATATTCAATCCCACCCCGTCCTAGATATGACTCAGAGTGATTGGAAAAGCAGCATTGTGGAGGTCATAGATATAGAAAAGGTTTCTGTTTTCTATGGTGGAGAGGGTTACTTTTATAGGGATTGCAAAGGCCTGAGAGAGAGAGAGAGAGAGAGAGAGAGGAGAGAGAGAGAGGAGAGAGAGAGAGAGAGAGAGAGAGAGAGAGAGAGAGAGAGAGAGAGAGAGAGAGAGAGAGAGAGAGAGAGAGAGAGAGAGAGAGAGAGAGAGAGAGAGAGAGAGAGAGAGAGAGAGAGAGAGAGAGAGGTGTAGGTTAGGCAGTGGTCTAGGGAAAGAGCAGGAAAGAAAGCAAGTGAAGAGACAGAGAGAGGTCTGGGGAATGAGAAGAAAAAAGAGCGAGTGAAGAGAGAGAGGGGTCTGGGGAAAGAATGAGTGAAGACAGCGAGAGAGAGAGAGAGGTTTAAGGAATGAGAAAGAGAGAGGAAAATAAAGAAAGAACAGGGAGATAGAAAGAGAGAGAGAGAGATGGACAGACAGGGGGGTGTCCATGAACAGGCATTAATGAGCAATGGCTGGAGGGAGCGGTGAGTTAATGTGGTGTGTTGGAGACCTGGAGACATGAATGATGAATAGTCGAGGCCACAAATGCCTCGTTCTGGTCCTGTGTGCTGTAATCAGCACCCGGGCTCCTCGTAGGCCAGACGCCATTATTTAATAGTGTTAGAATGATTGCACATTACACAGACTTTCTCACCCAAGGAGGTCCCAGAGGTCTGATTACTGACGCCTCCCTCCCAAGGAAACAAAGCACTGCTCTGAATTAGAATCTTCTTTTCTATGGTATTCTGCCTCTTTATCTTATCTCGCTCTCCAACTCTGCGTGTGTGTGAGAGAGAGAGGCTGCATGCAGTCCCACAGCTGAACTCCAGCTAAGAAAGGCAGTGATGAGAATGGTGTATATGTGTGTGTGTGTGTGTGTGTGTGTGTGTGTGTGTGTGTGTGTGTGTGCGTGTGCGTGTGTGCGCACACGTGTGCACGCCGGCGAGCCCCTGATAACACTTAGTGTGATTATCCAGCTCTCGTCTCTGGACTGTAATAATGTCCCATAATTGGGGCTCTTGTCCACGTCGCTGCCATTGTTCCCTATGAAGATAAGCTGGGCTGGACACGGGGGTTGGGGGGGGGGGGGGGTATTAGAAAGCAATGGAGGAAGCAAGAGAAGAGAATTCAGAGAATCAGTGAGGAGAGCTCTATGGACAGATACAGAGAGTGATACTGAAGGAGTCAGATGACAGGATGGAGAGAAGAAAAAAGAAGTGAAGATGAACAGAGAGAAGAAAGTGCATACTAAAGGAGGAAGGAGAAATACAGCACAGGCTACAGTCTGATGAGATGTGTGGTACGGTAGAAGAGAGACCTTGGAGAAAGACGAAAGACGAAAGACGGAGGAGTGACTGACTGAAACAAAAGCTGGCTTACAAAAGAGTGATGAAAGACCCAGTCCCCACCTCCCTCTACCCACTACCTTGCTTGGACTGCATGATGCCTTTGTCGGCTGAAAGTACCCATCCCTCCCCCCGCACATACACACACATACACAAACACACACACCTCATGTCCCCTTCGTCTGCCAGAGCACATCTAAATCTAGGCCACCTGCAGTGATCTAACCCTCAGCAGTGACATAAGCCCTGTTGGAAGAGTGTGTGTGTGTGTGGGCCTTCTGATTGAGGCACAGGCCAGTATAACGTCATCCTAATCACTGCCCCCACCCCCCCATCTTTACCGTTCTGTGGTGATTGTTAGGGGGTTGTGACGCACGCATTGCAGTGGTGGCCTACATGCCCCTCAGCTTAGGAGTGTGTGGGCTTTTACCTAATACTGTGGCTAGACTAACCTACTTAAGCCAATGACTGCCTACTTTCTTTGCCATTAAGTGTTTCTGTGAGAGTTTGTTTGTTTCCAGTCTCTCGTTCTCGCTCTGTATTTGTATTTGTGTGTGTGTGTTTGTTTATTTGTGTGTGTGTGTGTTTGTGTGTGTGTGTGTGTGTGTGTGTAACTGGATCCAGCGACTGTGTATATACAAACTTGATCTTGGATCTTTCTTTATTTCTCTCTCCTCCGTCTCTCTCTCTCTCTCCCCATGCTTGTCACTTTAATCTCTCCTCCCTGCCATTCGGCTCAAAATGACACCTTGCCTGCGTGGGCCAGATGCCCCCCCCCCACCCATCCCCTTTTCCGCCACAGCAGGGACCTTTACAGCAGCCTCCCATGCTCCTCCATTAACGACCATTCATTCCCTTCGTTAGAGTGCGCTCTCATAAATTAGAATTAGCAGCATAAAGGCAGTGATCTGAATATGGCGGCATGAATTATTGATTCCC
>PYXC01000090.1:1137500-1145000 GCA_015244755.2 Tenualosa ilisha | reverse complement strand
AAGCGTTTGAAAGTGAACTCTGCGAGTAAGTGGCGTATGTCTTATTTTTTTTTTTGACGCTTGAGAGCAAACACTGAGGGCTTTAGACAAGCTTTCAAGATATCCACATCCACCAAACACCTTGTCTTGCATAACTTCAGAGCACACATATGAAAATGAAGGCTGTTTGCATGGCTTTACCTGAAATAGCTTTCTGAAACCTCTCCCAGAAAGGTCATGTTTTCCCACAGTATGATTATTTGCACAGTATGAGGTATCCATTCCCTCATGGCAAAGATTGCATTTGCGCACCATACGTGGTTTGCCTTCAAGACCCCTCGAACTTGGCCTTATGATCTTAATCACCGCGCCCAAGGCCTCTGCTGGGCCTCTGCCGCAGTCACCCCACCGTTGATCCGACACCGCTGTTCCTTGGTTCCATAAAGGCCACGTCCACGTGCTGACACCTGTTGGGCGCGCGAGGTGGCTCATAGCCCCCCGGATTTGACAGACAAGCCTTTCAAGGAGGCCCGGTGACATTTAAATGCCCTGCCGAGCGCCGTCGGACAAACGACCACGCCTGGGCTTTGCCTCGGATCCCCACCTACGCCTCGTACCTCCACCCCCTGGAGCTTTCAAAGACACCAAGCACAAGGGGGTGTCAGGACACACTAAGCACCCCTCGACGCTGCACTCTATCTCCCTATCCTCCTCTCACTGTAGCCTGCATGTCCCTCAACACCACATACCTCGCGCTTCAGCTGTGGTGTGCTGTATTTTCTTTGGCATTAGATATATTGGATTCATTTTTATGAACGTCAGATATGAGACAGAGATAAGCGAAGAGCTGCGCTTCTCCTCTCGGTGACTCATGCGATTGTGTTCCAGCCATGACTGTTGACAGCAATTTTCTTCAAAAAACAAAAGGCCGCACCGTCGCTAACTCAATTGCCTCCGTTTGCTTTTGTTTTACAATTGGCTCTTGGAGTGAAGTGCAGTGGAGGAGGCTGTGTAAGGATAAACCACTGTTGGCGTGTTTGCGTTGTGTTGTGCTGTGTGTCTGTGTGTGTGTGTGTGTGTGTGTGTGTGTGTGTGTGTGTGCGCTCCTCATTATGCTTGCTCATTGAATCTGTCACCCTCGGTCAATTCAGTTCAGTGACACACACATGGAGGACATCAACTCAAATGAATCCCAGCAAAACAATGGAGTAGCAACCAAGCGACAGCACTTACAACTGTTGCCATGCAGCTGAATGAGCTCTTGCCCGTAAGAGAGACTTCAGCCTGTAGTGCTCCACAACAAGGCTCCTCTCTGGCAGACTGGAAGCATCTTGTAGGTCGAGAGGCACACTCAGGCACTTCACAACAAATGCAGGGGCCTATAATGCAACATAATTGTTCTTTGTTATGTCAAATAATTTGTTGGAGTCTGGTTCCGCTTTATCGAGACAAATAACCCCAATTTTCTCTTTTGATCTCTCTCTCTTTTTCTCTCTCTGTCTGTCTCTCTATCCACCTCTCCCTCACTGTCTCTCTTTCACTTTCTCAGGACCCCCTTCTCCACCACGAAACTTGGTCTATACTCTCAAGCAGTCCACCGTCATCCTTGAGTGGGCCTCACCCAGCGACACAGGCGGTCGGGGCGACCTGACCTACAGCGTCGGCTGCAGACGTTGCGTGCGCTCGCCGGCGTCATCGGGGACAACGACAGCGCTCTCCAGCGGCGCAACCACCACCAGCAGCAGCAGCAGCAGCAACAACGTCCAGTGCGAGCCGTGCGGCCCCAGCGTGGGCTTCGTGCCCCAACAGAGCGGCCTGACGGAACGCACGGTCACTGTGGTCAACCTGCTGCCCAATGCCAACTACACTTTCACCGTGGAGGCCCTCAACGGCGTCTCGGAGCTGCTGCCCAACAAGCGCTTCTACACCCAGGTCAACCTCTCCACGAGCCTGGCAGGTACGTCGGTTTCCCTCTCCACGCTTTACAACCAACCGAGGCTGTTCAGAGTTCAGACAGCTTGACTTTAAACACACTCCACTAGGTGCCTCCGGAGCTCAAACAAGCATGTCTACAGTGGCTAATTGGTTGGTTGAGAAACGATACAGCGCTGTGCGAACGCTCTGTGCAAAGGATGGAAAATGTCTTGCCTTTTCCAGTCGACAAATCTGAAGATTTCACTCCCATAATCGCGCCGATAACAAGCTTTTTGTAGAGCACTCATAGCAAAACTATTACATCAGGGACAGGCCTTTCACTCTATTTCCCCCACCCTCACTCTTCTTTCTTGCCAGCTCCGGTTTCTTTGTGTAAAACCACGGGCTTGATAAAGAGATCGTGGAAGTTTTCTTCTCCTTCCCCACAGTGCACAGCCGTGCTTAACTCTCTCCACTGGGGCAGCACGATATACATTGATTAATCCATCATTGCTCCCTAATAAGGGATCTCCCCACAGGGATTGGCAGGGTGAAAAGGGGCCTCCTCGGGAGAGATGCCTCATGGCGACACTGGGGCTGTTTGCAAAAGCTCCAGGGAGCTCATCTTAAATGAGGAGAGAGGTTTTTTGTGTTAAGTTTGTGAGAGATGTGAGTTAGCCTTTTAGCCTTGAGTGCCTAATGTGTATTTAGATGGTAATTAAGGGCCTTGCTTTGAGACTCCTTCGCAATGGAGGACTGGCCTTGAAGGTACAAACTCGCTGAACCTCCTCACAAAAATCTGAATTCTGTCATTGCACTTAGTGAAGGCCTGATTGAGAGTGGCTTTGGCATAGCATGTGTCATTTTGGGTTGTTTACTGACATTCCAGTCCCTGAAAGCGTCCCCCACCATCAACTCCGCTAAAACCACAGGCTCTCTCCGGCAGTGAAAGAGAGTGATCAAATATGGAAATCGGTGTATTTGAAATCTTCCGACAGCCGCAATGTAGTTAAGGCAGCTCCGTCTGACTCATGCTTGCTCTCTCTCTCTCTCTCTCTCTCTCTCACACACACACACACACACATATATACACTCTCTGTCTTTCACTTTCTCTCTCTCTCTCTCTCTCTCGGCTCTGTGTGTGTGGAGAGGAGCGCTCGTCTGCTTGAGTGGAGTCTTCGGGAGGTGGAGGGGTAGGGGTAGGGGGAAGGGGAGGGGGAGGGAGGCCCAGGCATTCGTCAGGGGACTGAGCCGTAATGGTGGCCCGTCACCTGTGAGGCATTCCTCCGCCACGCTCCACTGTGTCATTTAAACAGATGTTCGCCTCCCTTTGTGAGGAGAGACTGCGGAGGCCATGTAGCCGTTCATTTGATGCATTACTTAGAAGCGTGTGGGTGAAAGTGTGCGTGCGTGTGTGTGTGTGTGTGTGTGTCTTTGTGTGAGAGATGTGCTCTGAGTGTAGTAGTGCTTTTGTAAAGACATGTTAAACAGATTTGCTCTGTAAGGTTATGCTTGCCTTGAAGAGCCGACGCTGAATCTAGCGTGTCTGAGTACCTTTGTTGAGGACAAGGTGTATTCAAGCTTTCAAGCTACTCTTTTTGAGCGCACAAGTCAGATGAAACTTGCCATGCCCTGTGTGTGTGTGTGCGTGTGTGTGTGCGTGTGTGTGTGCGTGTGTGTGTGCGTGTGTGTGTGCGTGTGTGTGTGCGTGTGCGTGTGCGTGTGTGTGTGCGTGCGCGTGCGCGTGCGCGCGAGTATGTATGAGTGCATGTGTGCAAGCGAGCATATTGTGTTAGCTGGTGCTCCAGTTTTGCCATTGACCAATCAGAAGAGACAGTTGTGTAAGAGCAGCATCTGGACACAGGAGAGTGACGCAGGGTTGAGGGCTTTTGTGAACAGCTGGTGAGTGTGGTGGGAAGCCACTCACTCACTCACTCGTTCTCACACACGCACACACTCACTCGCACACTCACTCACTCACACACACACACACACACACACACACACACACACACGTTTTTGGTTTCTGTCTTTCCCTCACTTACACTACCGTACAGTATGCACACACACACACACACACACACACACACACACCGCTACTGTCTTACTCACCAAGTCCGGTCCTCCTAACTCACAATGTTTTTTTTTAATGCAGTACAAACCCACTCACACACATGTAAACATTCACACACACACACACACACACACACAAACAGGTTTTTAGTCAGATAGATTTTGGTTAATGCAGTACAAACACACTCACACTCATGCAAACACCAACACACATATGTCTGTCTTGCTTTCTCTGTGTTTCTCACAAACAATCTCTTGTCGTATACAGGTGCACTCGCGCGCGCACGCACACACACACACCACACACACACCACACACACACACACACACACACACACACACACACACACACCACACACACACACACAGACTGATGACTGATCGTTTACACAAACACTTAATTTCCATTGGATACGTAAACCTTGAAAATGTTAATCCTGGGATCGTATCGTGATGACCATACAAATGTTTATTTTTAGCTTTCCTTCTCTTGTTTTCCCTGAATAACATTACACGATCTTCGTGGGGAAAAAAAAAACAACAACTAAACAGCAATGCTATGCTAACCGCTAATCCGCACCGATATCACTGAATGCTGCTCTCAGGCTACTGGTCACCAGGGACACCAGCGGGTTTTATGTCCCGTGAATATTTCCCACTAATCCGGGCCCTTGTGTGCCATTCCGCAGAGGAAACCGCCATAAATCTCTGGCGGCCGAGAGCGCTACCTGCTAACCACCTCAAGGTTAGTGCCGTAGGTGAAGTGGGGATTTTTTTTTTAGTGGGGGTATGCAATATAAAAAGTGAGAAAAAGAGCCCCACGTCCAACGCCCACCACACCCCTGGTTAGCGCTTCCCACAGAAAATAAAATGCACCTCCGCACGAGCAGGGTCTAGCCAACCTCACCCAGACAGGAGAGTGGCGATAGTGATGGTGCAGAGGCCCTGATCAACAGCGTGTCATGGCAGTCAGTGAGCCAGGGCTCTTGCTTTGTTTATTTACCCCGAATTAGAGGCATTAATATACAGCCCTGCTTTCAAAACAAAGGAGATTATCCCAAGCAGATTTACACTGGAAATATGTAACACATGCATGCATGTATGTGTGTGTTTGTCATGCGTGTGTGTGTGTTTTTTTTTTTTTTTTTTTTTGTTTTTTTTTTTTTGTGTGTGTGTGTGTGTGTGTTTGTTTTTGTGTGTGTGCTTGTGTGTATCTGTGCTAATCCAGCGTAACTTTGTTTCCCTTCACTAGCGAAGCAGAAAGGATGGCAGATTATGAAGAAGGTTAACGGGCATTATGCCCTTGCTGTTTTTCTGAGACAATATGCCATAACTCCCCTCTCCCCCACCTCCAAACCCCCATCTCCCTGACCTTCATGAATACAACATTAGGGGAAACTGATGTGAGGCCATTCTTTCTCTCCTTTCCTCGCTCTGTCTATCTGTCGCTCTTTATTCCTGTCCACTTTTCCTTCTCTCTCGCTGTCTCTACCACTCGCTTGTTCCTTGTCTCTTCCATTTATACCTTACTCTCACTTTGTCTCATTCTTTCAATTCTTTCTCTCTCTCTCTCTCTCTCTGTCTGTCTGTCTGTCTGTCTGTCTCACTGGGTCTTTTCCCTTCTTCTCTCACCCTTCTCTTTTCTTTCTTCAGTGCTCTCTGCAGAGGGTCTCCTCTCAGCGCTAAGCCTGTTAGCATGGCTGCCTTTAGTGCCGGCAGGCTGGGTTTTTGAGGCTGGCTAGCGTAGTGAGACGGCGCCTCTGAGGATGAGACGAAGTGAGCGGATGAGACGACGTTTGGGGGTGGTGGTGGTGGGGGGGTGTATTTGGAGGGGGGCGGGTCGGGGCATCACGGGGCTCTTACTGGGTTGGTGGCGGAATGGGTAGGGGGAGAGGGGGTGGCGGCGGTGGTGGTGGTTTAAAATGTCACGTCTCTGTGGGCCGCACAAAAGCAGGGTGCCCGTGACTTTTGCCCACGCGTGCCAACCTCTAGGCTGCCCCCACCACCCCCATCCCCCACCCCCCACAACCCAGGCCATTTCTCTCTTCCGCAAGCAGCTTTTTGTCACTATTTCCTCTTTTTTGTGCGTGGGCGGCTTAAGTGGACCCCCCGCAGGCCCAGACGGGCAGGGGTCAGCGGGTGGGGCGGGAAACAGACTGTGTGTTTACGTATCTAACACTGCTTAGGAACAAGGAGATTTTCTTTGTGTGTGTGTGTGTGTGTGTGTGTGTGTGTGTGTGGTGTGTGTGTGTGTGTGTGTGTTTCTTTCTATGTATGTTAAACAGGGATTCGTGTGATGGCTCTCTATGGGGGCCCTTTTCTAGTTGATTAAGCATCTTGTTTGGGTGCATGTATGCCTGTACATATGAATGCATGTACATTCTGTGCATTGCTCTGCTGTGGGGAAATATGCACGTGAATGAATGAACATGATTGCGTGATGCCAGATGTATTCCGAGAGTCTGTGCCTGTGAGTTTAAGAATGTGCCTCCAGTGTGTGTGTGTGTGTGTGTGTGTGTGTGTGTGTGTGTGTGTGTGTGGTGTGTGTGGTGCGTTTAATGTCTTCGGGCAGTGGTTGACTATAGTGGTGGGGGATGTGCCAGAGTTGGTGTGTGTGTGTGTGTGTGTGTGTGTGTTTTAGGGGAGCATAAGGATGGGGTCAGAGGGAGGGGGATTGACATTTCAATATCTTCAGAGGATTTATTCTGGTGGCTTAGATGGCCCTGTCCCTGTGGAGAGGGCCACTCTCTGAGCCCTCTGTGTGTGTGTGTGTGTGTGTGTCTGTGTCTGTGTGTGTGTGTGTGTGTGTAGTCAAAAGAGAAAGGAGGGGGTTTAAGATGATGTGGAATAGAGGATAGGGTCCACTTTGCCTGGGTGGTGTGTGTTGTGTGTCTGTGTGTGTGTGTGTGTGTGTGAATATGAATGGTTGTGGGTAAGTTGGTTTGATTGTGGTGCTCTAATGACAGATTGAGATCACAGAAGCCAAAGAATAAGGTGTGTGTGGGTGTGCAGGAGGATGCCAGTTCAAGGCCTAAAAAAGCAGACAATTAGATGTGTGAAAAATACACTGTTTTCTCTCTTCAGAAAGAGGCTTCTGTTAGAGAGCGAAGACTGCAAACTCCGCAGAATATTTCTGTTCACTATTTTAAGGTAGAGAGCTGAACTTCACAGGACACAGATTTGATCATTTAAGGGTTCAAGGATTTGTCCTGAAAAGAAGACAAGAAAAAGAAGGCGAGAAAAAAAATTTTAGTGTCTGCTTGGAATAGAAAAAATGCATAGAAAAAAAATGGTGTTGTCAGAGTTTTCTGGTCTATAGATTTAAATGAGAAGCTGGTGTGTACTTATTCACACACATTCACGGTTCAGATGAACCAATTAGGCGTTTCTGTCATGTGTTGGGGGTGTGGAGGCTCGTAATTGGTTCCATCATTGGTTTGTAGTACTCTCTGTCACCGTTGTGGAGGAAAACAAGACACACTGCTATTCATTTTAATTGTGTGGCTGTGTCCTCGAAACATGTTTTGCTCCAAG
>PYXC01000090.1:1125000-1135000 GCA_015244755.2 Tenualosa ilisha | reverse complement strand
CTGATCTTGGGTTTTCAATTTCGAGCCTCATCCGTTTCCCTTTTTATTTCTGCCCATCACGTTTTTTTGCTCTTTATCCGTGTCTGTTTCTCCCCTCTCTCTCTCTCTCGCTCTCTCTCTCCCTCTCTCTCTCTATCTCTATCTATCTCTCTTTCACACCATCTCATCTCTATATGTCTTTATCTCTCCAGATACTTCCCTCTTGCTTTCCCTCGCTCTCTCTCTCCCTCCCTCCCTCCCCCTCATCCCCCTCTTCCAGCGGAGGGACCCTGTTGTCGGTGTGCCCACCTCGCTCTCCCTGCAGCTTGCTGTCGGCCGCAGTAATATGAATGATAATATGAGGTGATAAAACCACATGATAATACCAGGCTCTATCAGGCCAGCCCAGTCAGGAGAGAGGGACACAGTCAGCCAGAGGAAAAAGAAAAGAAAAGGAAAATAAGATGTTCTACCCACACCCCCTCTCCCCTCCCCTAAACTCCATTACAACTGAATAAGGGTGTGTGTGTGTGTGTGTGTGTGTGTGTGTGTGTGTGTGTGTGTGTGTGTGTACGTACGTGTGTGTGTGCACAGGTTCACACAATTATAGGTTATACATTGTGAATGTATGTGCACTACTGTGTGTCTGCTTGTGCACAGGTTCACATGATTATAGGTTTATATTTGTGTGTATGTGTATGATAGTGTGTGTTGGCTTTTGTAAATTCATACTGCGTGTGATTTTTTTGTGTGTGTGTGAGAGAGAGTGCGTGCGTGTGTGTGTGTGTGTGTGTGTGTGTGTGTGTGTGTGTGTGTTGCGTGTGTGTGTGGGTGGGCGCTTTTGTGTATGGGAGTCAGACGCAGCCTCAGTCCAGTGTGGATGCTGATGCTGCTGTATAGCCAGGGAGTGCAGGGGGACAGCCTGCCAGATAGCGCTCCTCGCCGCGCCGTGCCCGCTGATAGGCCAGATTAAAGCT
This sequence comes from Tenualosa ilisha, assembly GCA_015244755.2. Lineage (NCBI taxonomy): Eukaryota > Metazoa > Chordata > Actinopteri > Clupeiformes > Clupeidae > Tenualosa > Tenualosa ilisha. The sequence goes on along the minus strand of PYXC01000090.1, from coordinate 1,134,044 downwards.
GGCTGCCGGGACACACTCCTGCCAGATTGTGGTCCAGGGCGGGGCGCCGCCGCGCTCTAACACGCCTTGCACATCTCTCTGATGAATTCCATTTTTCTTGCTTTCTTCCTCTGTCTCTTTCTCTCTCTCTCTCTCTCTCTCTCTCTTTCTCTCCATCTTTTTGCTAACCAAGTCAGTGCCATATTTTTGACTCTTTCCCTTTTTGCTGTTATCTCACATTAGAAGTAAAAATGTCACTTTGTTTGGGTTGTCTGACAAGTCACATGTCAAGAAGAGTTACACACTCAGACCCTCTCTCTCTCTCTCACTTACAGTCCTCTTGTACACACACACACACACACACACACACACATACACACACACAGAGGACGCTGACGGAAACGCACACATAGACACTAGCTGCAAGGTTAAGTCTAACCTGAAGTGCATCCCCAATCACTGTGACAGAAGGTCATGTGGTATTCACAGTATGACTGCTGGAGTCTCTGCCATTCCTCAGTAAAATGTGTGTGTGTGTGTGTGTGTGTGTGTGTACAGACAGTTTGTGTGTATATATGATGTGTGCTCTGTGTGTATGTGTGTGTACAGACAGTTTGTGTGTGATGGTATGAAGTGCGCTCTGTGTGTGTGTGTGTGTGTGTGTGTGTGTGTGTGAAAGGGACTGTCCAGCAGTATTTGGCCCCTGTGCTCTCGCCTGCTGCCACAGACGGAGTTGGCAGTGCTAGGGGTCAGCAGAAGCCAGCTAGATGACCTGGACCCTCCAAGCTCTGTGGCGCCGGACAGGGCAGCCAAGCACCTGCCACCAGCACGTGGGATAGGGCAAAGGAATTAATACATGAACACCACTGTCAACCTTGTATTGCCCTCACTCAGCAGAGCACTAACCGACAGTACACCGAGTTTCACACTCAGAAAAACACCAGCTCGCACTGGTGCATATTTGCCACGCTCGCACACTCTTTGAAGTGTGTGTGTGTGTGTGTGTGTGTGTGTGTGTGTGTGTGATTGCGCTTTCTTTCTCTTTGTCTCTCTCTCTTCCTCTTTCTCTTGCTCCGTCTCTCTCTATCCCTCTCTCTTTCTCTCTCTCTGTCTCTTGCTCCCTCTCTTTTTTCAAACTGCATACTTACACACACACATACACATACACACACACACACACACATATGCAGTCATATGAAGCTTCTAACCGGCAGGGGTTTAGACACAAGTACAATTAGATAGGTGTACAGACTCTTTGTGATTATATTTTTTATTTTATTTCATTTTTTTTTCTCCTTTTCACACTCACACACGTGCCACTAAAATGACAGTCGGGGTTTGAAAAGACCTCTAACAAAGAAATCCAGCTCCGCACAACTGAAGTATTCATTGCCACAGCACCCAGCCATGATGAAAGAACTCCCAGGACAATAGAGAGACGGCAAGCTCCATAGGGAAGACCTGCTGAGAGGGAGAGAGAGAGAGAGAGAGAGAGAGAGTGCAGGAGAGGGAGACAGATAGGGAGAGAGAGAGGGAGGGAAGGAGAGTCAGAGAGATGGAGGCGAAAAGAAAGAAATGGCAAGACAAAGAGTTCTAGAGGAAAAGTGCGAGTGAAGAGAGGGAGGAATAACCGACATTGAAGGAGAGGGTCCTCAGGGATTCCGTCTCACCTGTCTGCTTTAACTGTGCTGCTCTCCCGTCATCCTGAATGGCAGCTTGGCAGTGGCAGCCATCAGCCATCAGCCGTGGCTCTGCTTGGGTCTAAAGGGGGCTAGGCAGCAGACAGGGGGTGGATTGAGGTGGAGGGTCGGGGGGAAGCTGCTATGGCCATTATTACCCAAACACACACACACACACACACACACACACACACACACACACACACACACACACACACACACACACTGACTCGCATGGCAGCAGACAGCTTCACTGTGCAGAGAGTGATGGAATTGGAGTGGGTTGGACAGGTGTGTGTTTATGTGTGTGAGTGTGAATGAGAGTGAGTGGGTGGGTTGTTATGTGTGTGTGTGGGTGTGTGTGTTTGTGTGTGTGTGTGTGTGTGTGTGTGTGTGTCTCTGTGCAACTCTGTGTATACACTCCCGTGTGTGGCCTGTAGTGTTTATATTGCCCGCTAGAATCATCTGGATTTCACCTCCACCCCTTCATTACCCACTCTGACTCCTTGTCCACAATGGTTTGATCAAGTTTTGTTGATGGATCGACTTTTTTAAGTTTGTTTACTCCCTCTATTTCTCTTGGTTCCTACCTGCCTGTGTATGTCATGCGTGTCTGTTTTCTATGTCTGGGTAGTGCAGTTTTGCACACAAGAGTGGGGCTTTTTATTAGGTGGAATATTGTTTCCAGTCTGTTTCTCTCTGCATTGTATCTCTCAGTATTCTTATTTTTCATTGAAAGGCAGAGGGAGAGAGAGAGAGAGAGATGAAAGTGTGAGGAAGTTGCAGAAGAGACAGAGAGGGAGGGAGAGAGGGAGAGGGGGAGGGAGAGAGAGAGAGAGAGAGCCCGAAAGAGGCTGAAAGACAGAGCAGTGAAGCCCCATGTTTGGATTAGTGTGCAGGTGTGTGTTGTCAGATTGAGTCATGTCGAGGAGCGGGGGCTATGAGTTTGGAGCCGGCGATGCATAATTCATCAGAGGCGAGGTGAGCCGAGCCGAGGCGGCGGGATAGAGAGAACAGCCCGGAGATGTTAAGGGGAGCGCGAGCTGACAAGGTGTGCTCGCGCCGCCACTGATCCTGCCGTGTTCAACAGCACCCTCTCCTGCAGACTCTATCGCCTAAAACTGTTAGGCCTGTCGGAATAGCACCGGAGTGTGTTTGTGCGTGTGACTTAGAGAGCAATAGAGAGACAGAGTGTGAGACTGCGTGTTTGTGAGAGAGAAGGAGTGTGTATGCGTGTGAGGGAGAGTGTGAAGGGCTGTTTTGATGCTGCTGTGTGTTTATTCTGTTTTGTAAGCCTGTTTATTTGGGTTTTTTTGTTTTTTTCTTCGCTCTACTCACTCTCTTGCTCTCTTTCTTTCTCTCTCTCTCTGTCTCTCTCTCTCTCTCTCTCTGTGGTCTACTCTACTCTACGCTTTCTCTTCACTTGGTTTCCCCCACCTATCTCTCTCTCGTTTTCTCTTTCTCTTCTTTCTCTCGCTCTCTCATTCTCTTGCCCTTGTGCGGCTTGGCTTGCTGTGTGATTGTCGGTGAGGGACCAGCGGACACCACTGGGCTTTATGTCTTTAAGTCGGGGCTCTGCGCCCTAATCCGCGCGGTCTGGTCGGATCATGATCCCAGGGCCCCAGTGGGATAACGGCTGGAGATTTGAGCTGCGCTAACCGCCCCGCTCCAACAGCTTCCTACTCCAGCTCCCACTGCTATGCACCACACACACACACACACACACACACACTGCCTGGCTTACATTGCTCGAGCACAATTTCCTGCTTTCCCCATTTTAATTAAACACATGCCTTGATGGATGGATGACCATTGTTAGACACCATTAATGCATGGCTCCATGAATAATGCAGCAGCCATTTACGTGTGTGTGTGTGTGTGTGTGTATGTGTGTGTGTGTGTGTGTGTGTGTGTGTGTGTGTGTGTGTGTGTGTGTGTGTGTGTGTGTGTGTGTGTGTGTGTGTGTGTGTGTGTACGTGCTGCGTATGTGAGGGAGAGTTTGTTTAAACACAGATCAGATGAAAGCTGAAGCAGAGACATCCCTGTAAAGAGGCAGAGAAATCAGATTGCCGTTGGCTTTGATGTGCACCCCCTAAAACCACTGCATTGTTATAGATTTCTGTTTTATGTGTATCAAAGGTGTGTTTGTGTGTCCATGAGTGAAAGTCTCTATCTTTCTCCTTCTCTCCCTCTCTCTCTGTCTCTGTGCGTGTGCGTATGCGTGTGTGTGAATGTGTGTTAATGCTTACGTACATGTGCAGTAGGTGAGACAGAGGAATGAAGTTGTCATCCAGCTGTGCGATTTCCTGTCAGGCCCACTGTCAGCTGCTCAAGAGACAGTGCTGTCGATCATTCATTAACAAGGCTTGATTGACAATTCTCAACAAAGTCCTGCCTCATTAATCATCTCTTAATCAACGCTCGTGCTCAGAGGGGCGGGACTTGCCCTCTCTCTCTTTCACACGAGTACTGGTTCTGTTCATTGGCAGATATGACCGCCTGTCAGTACATCAAAAGAAGTATTTCTGTTTTTAGCCATAGTGTGTTTTTGTCATACATGCTCAGCTGGGACTGACGAATGCAAGTAACTTGTGCCTCGGCAGCAACAAATGGTGTTGAATTTCATGTTTAAAACTCACTGAGAGTCACAGGTTTTGTCATTAAGTTAAGCTTGTCAGTTGTCATGATGTGAAACCAGAAGGGTTGTGCCTTAAAGTCTGAAGTGCTGTGCTGGTACGCACTAGTGGCTGGTAGAGACACTTCCTGTCTGGCGCCTCAGTCTCAACACTTCAAATGCCACAAACCCAACAGAGACTCCAGACCAGTGAGTATAGCAGTGACACACAGTGAGGAGAATAAACTGATTCAGTACAGAGTCATACTCAAGTCAGAGTCAACTCAACTCGCATGTTGTTAATGCAGAACGAGTCTGAGTTTTCAGCTTAATTCGTAAACCATCATTTATTTCATGGACTTGGTTCAGCAATGACAAACCACTCACCATAGCAATTAGCACATCAAAAGATTGAGTGGTGGCAAGTTTATTCTTTCAACCTTTTTCAGCTTTTATTAAGACCTATTTTTTTTTCCTCCTTTCAGTGCCTAATTCTTTTTGGGAAATGATTTGATTCAGAAATTATGATGAGCCTCTCATCATTTCCCAATTAGCCCTTGAACAGAGTCTGTTTTGGCAAGGTTTATTTTTGTGTTATTCTCATAACTTTTCTTTATAACCTGTTTATTCCACTTAGACCTGCCAGTTCTCAGTCACTGGTATTGACATAAAAACATAGCACAAGAGGAGTGTTGTAGTCTGACGTGTCCCAGTCTGGGCAACCTCTCAGGCTCATCCTCCTTGTGTGTTCCCTCTTACTACCAGCTGGTCACTATGTGCCTATACGTATATTATTGCCTATATTAGGTGCCTATAGGTATATGGTTGTCCCTTGTGCAATATGTGTCCACATATTTTTGCCTTGACTATAGTATTTATTGTGTTGTATATTGTATTATATGTGTATCACTACATGTTTATATGTTAGGTGTACAGAGAGCTAACATCTACCGGAGTCAAATTCCTTGCATATGTAAATATACTGGGCCAATAAAGCTGATTCTGATTCTGATTCTGATTCTGAAGTGTGCACCGGCCAGGGTCCACTGTTCTCTCAACACACAGGACACTAACCCACAAACACTGAGCACAGACGTCACCGCCATGAGTCCTGCAATGCCAAGTCACTGCGGTGACTCAGCTGTCAATCTAATGCACACACACACACACACACACACACACACAGAAATATACAAACGTATGCATAGTGCTGCCCGTCTTATCTATTATTCACAAAAAGGAAGGGCTCCCTTCAGATAGGAACATTTTCAATTATTAATCTTACCCCTCTTTTTCTGTCTCCCTTTCTCTCTCTCTCTCTCTGTCTCTCTCTTTTTCTCTCTCTCTCGTGCTGTATCTTTCCCCATCTCTCCAGCGTCGTCTATGGTGAGTGAGTTGCGGGCGGAGAAGATTGAGCAGCGTAGTGTGACATTGGTGTGGAGAGAGCCCAGCTACCCAAACCGCAGCCGCACCGAGTACGAAATCAAGTACTACGAGAAGGTATGCGCGCACACACACACACACACACACACACACACACACACACACACACACACACACACTTTTTTGACATGCACAAACAGAAGCACATGAACCTACATACTCAATAGGATACAATATTTTTGGGGTCTGTGACACATTTTTTTGTGACTGTTTTGTCCACACAAACACACACACGTACATCCACACACACACATCCACACAGATTCATAGACACACACACAGCACTCTGGCTTCTAACAAGATTTCAAGCGAGACCAAACTGCTTGCACCACTGGGTTGGTTCCCCCCCATGGGCTGATTCATTCAAACTCACGTACCTCTCTACTGAGCAACTGCACTCCTGCTTAAAGCCCATTACCACAACAGCACAGGAGACTGAACAGAGTTATGCAGGCTCTCTGTCTCTGGAACACACACACACACACACACACACACACACACACACACACACACAAAGACAAACAAAATACATCAGTCGCTCTTTCTTTGGCTATTTTTCACAATCAACCACAAAAACTCTTTCTTGCCTGTCCTCCCTTTGTTTCTCATATGCTTTCACTCTGTTTCTTACACACGCACGCACGCACGCACGCACGCACGCACGCACGCACGCACGCACGCACACACACACACACACACACACAGTGTCATACATACACACAAGCACAGACACACACACACACACATACAGTGTCGCATACATACACACAAGCACAGACACACACACGCCCACCCGGACACACACACACACACACACTGTGGCTTCATCTCAAGACATAGCACTATAATAATAAAAAATCAGATATAACGATGCCAAAAGCAATGGAATAAACAAGGGCTGTCCATATGGCACATATGTGGGTGGATCACACCCATGGTCCAATGTGAGATACCTTTCTGTATTATATTAAAGCTTGGCAGCCAAGAGAGAGTCCAACAAAAACAGAAAACACACACACACAGGCTCTATCTCTCTCTCTCAGGGCACACACACACACACACACACACACACACACACACACACAGGCTCTATCTCTCTCTCTGTCTCACATGAACACACATGCGTGCACACGAGCACACACACACACACACACACACACACACACACACACACACACACACACACACACACACACACACACACAGGGTCTGCTGGGCCATCCAGATCTTTACAACAGAGTGCTTGTCTGTCACCTGTTTACAAAGTGGCTCTTACACAACAGGCTCGTAATGTGCTGTCCTAGCACAGGCCAATAATGTGCCTCAGATAAAAATGTTCTGGACAAATAAAGTAACCAAAGTGAAAATCTCACAGTAAGTCTGTGGTATTTTCTAACCTGAAAAACCTGTAGAATCTGGCTTTGATGCATTTACAATGTTGAGTCACTGGCTTACAGTAGCTCAGCTCTGACTGACTGTTTTTAAATACACACACATACACATGTATCCTTTTATGAACCACCTCTGATTCACACAGCTGATTGTATTCTTCAGCTTTAACCCAGACAGTGTCTTTCTTTAGGAAGTGTCCAGTGTTCTACAATGATGATGTACCAGTATTGACCTTTGTCACCTCTTCCCCAATCCAGGAACAGAAGGACCAGCGCTACTCAACGGTAAAGACAGCGGCCACGCGCGTCAGTGTCAACAACCTTAAACCTGGCACCTTCTATGTCTTCCTCATCCGCTCCTCCTTCTCCCAAGTCACTTCCTCCAGCTCCTCCTCCTCCTCCTCCTCCTCCTCTTCCTCTTCGCTGGCCTCCTCTCCGCTCTCCTCTTCATCTTCCTCTTCATCATCCTCATCACCCTCGTCCTCTTCCTCCTCCGCCTCCTCGTCCTCGTCCTCCCTGTCATCCTCATCTCCCTCGCCGTTGGATTACGGCGCCTACAGTGCACCCCTGGAGCTTCAGACGCTGGGAGAGTGTGAGTATTCATGCCCTTGCTATTTCTCCCACAGAGGATCATGGGATAGTATTGTGATGATGGTGGGAGGGGGGTTCTGCATCTCTTTTTGCCTCTTTCTTTCTTACCTTCTTTCTTTCTTTCCTTCTTTCTTTCTTTCTCTCTCTCTCCTTCTCTGTCCTTTTTTATTGGCTCTTCTAACTCTGTTTGGGGCTTTCTCTATAAGTTCTCTCTTTCCAATTTCTTCTTTCTCTCTCTCTCTCCTCCTCACATGCACGCGCACACACACACACACACTCACACACACACACACACACTCACACAGGAATCAGTTGTAAAGTGAAAATTTCTTTTTTTACCCACTCCTCTCAAAGTAATCATAGTTCTCCTTGTAACAGTCCTTACCTTTCACAGAACTGTGGATGGTTGCCTCTACTGAATACTAATGGCGTCTCTTTTTTGTCCCTGTGTCTCTCTCTCTCTCTTTCACTTTCACCTCATTCTGTTTGTGTGTGTGTGTGTGTGTGTGTGTGTGTGTGTGTGTGTGTGTGTGTGGACCTTTGTCTGTGTGTGTCCTGGGGTGTGCGTGTGTCCCTGCGTGTGTGTGTGTGTGTGTGTGTGTGTGTGTGTGTGTGTGTGTGTGTGTGTGTGTGCGTGCATGTGCATTTGTGTGTGTGTGTGGCCCTTTCTCTGTGTGTGTCTTGGGATGTGTCTGTCCCTGTGTGCGTGTGTGTGTGCGTGTGTGCGTGTGTGTGTGTGTGTGTGCCCGTGCCCGTGCCCTCAGTGGCCCTGGCGTCCAGTGAGCAGAATCCGGTGGTGATAATTGTGGTGGTGTCTGTGGCTGCTCTCATCATGCTGCTCTCTTTGGGCGTAGGGCTTCTCATCTGGAGAAGGTAATGACCATTCCCCACACACACACACACATGCACACACCACACACACACACACACACACACAATACACACAGACCACACCAACCTCTCGACTGTCTTACACACACTCGCTATTATTCCCTACAAAGCTTGCATAGGCTCATGTCATATTTTTTTTTTCGCTTGTAAATCTTGAAATCTTAGCTCGAAAATTTACTTTCATTCTCAATATAATATCTGCAATTTCAATGATTACCTTCAACGTCTGTTAATGTCACATTTATTTTACGCAGTACTGCTGCTTTACTTCTGGTTTTTACTCTGTGTTGCTGATTTTGGTTTATAAGTGGTTTCTAAGGTTTGTGTTTGGTTTCTGTTGCTACCGTACAAAAATCACTCTCACAATGATATTTTTGTCTGTTTTATAACTCTGCACATCTGAAGTCTGCTGCATGCAGAGAAAATGTATGAGTCATATGATTCGGGCAACTGGCC